>OY744519.1:210042932-210095432 GCA_963556195.1 Sepiola atlantica
ATTTGGTATCTTCACCGTTACAAATCTAGAGGTCCATCGGATTTCGAGTCATTGGTTATTTTAAATTTACATTCATGTCTGCATTTGGCCAGAAGTTCATCATTAAGGTTGAAATAAATTATTGCATCGACAATTATGTAATTTCGTGTTATTATATGTTATGGTATTCTTGGTCTGTTTACCACATTGAGCTCTCATACCCGGATTTCCTCCTGGAATTATTCTATTGTAACACACACACACACACACACACACATATATATATATATATATATATATATATATATATATATATATATATATATATATAAAGTCATCCACATAGAAACTGTTTCGCGGCTTGACCAGTTAGTGCCTCAAACCTAATGAGCTATGCCTTAAAGCTAATGGCAGTTGGCGATACCCTTACAAATAAGCTCTACCGGAGCTTCATAAAGTCATCCACATACAGACCAGTTAGTTCCGGGATCGAAACAAAACTGTCGAGCTGACAGTCGGCGCTGCTAACCCCTACGACACTGACTGATGTAAGAAGTATCTCAATGTAAACATTGCAATTAGTTTTACCTAATAGAATTTGGCTTAAAGCTAAATGGCAGTTGGCGATACCCTTACAAATAAGCTTCATAAAGTCATCCACATACAGACTGTTTCGCTTTTTCACAGCTCATCAGTGCGGCTAGACTAGTTAGTGCCTCAAGCCGGGATCGAAACGCAACCGTCGAGCTGACAGTCGGTGCTGCTAACCCATACGACACTGACTTTACGTAAGAAGTATCTCAATGTAAATGTCGGGAGCTCGAATTAGTTTTACCTAAAACGCGATAAACGCCATTTGTTAAATTACGAAACTATCACGACCAAATAATCGACCCAACTCTGAAGTCATATCGTAGTTATTATGATACCGACATAATTTCATTTTGCTTTCCATCAAAATATGCTTTTTTTCCAAGTCTAAATTTGATATATTCTTCCTTTTATTGTTTACGTTCGCAATTTAAACTAATTGGATTCATCGCGTTCTGCAATCGAACTCTACTACTGCTTCTACACACACACACAGACAAACACACACACACACACACATATATATATATATATATATATATATATATATATATATGATTGTTTTTATTCAAACAGACGTGTACAAAATCTGCGGCACTCTCTTGTCGATGTTATCTACAGCAGTTAAAAACTGAGATCTCCTCAGGCAGAATTAGAATTGGATCCTTCCCTCAGATGGCATTTGAGAATAAACTGCTGTAGATCGATAACATCGACATGCCAGTGTTGCAGATTTTGTACATGTCTGTTTGAATAAAAGCAATCATATACATGAATCTCCATTTGATATTGAGCACTTTTTATGAGCTGGTTGAAATTCTTTTGATTCCTATCTCTATCTCTCTCTCTCTCTCTCTCTCTCTCTCTCTCTATATATATATATATATATATATATATATATATATATATATATATATATATATATTGAGAGAGAGAGAGAGAGAGAGAGCGAGCGAGCGAGCGATTTTTGAAATTAATTTTTCCGTGCATAAAAAGGCACGACACGTGTTTCTCGCTACGATCCGTCATAAGCATGACTACCCGGGTAGGGATCGAACCACCGTTGTAAATATTCGTAATCTAACGTTTTACCACTAGACCAGAATAACCTGCCACGTTTTATGATTGACTTTTTTTTTGTCTATACTGTTACGCTTATTTTTTGTTTTGTTATTGTTTTAAATTAAATACAATAACAAAATAAAAAATCAGCGTATATATATACAAATATATAAACAGTCTACGCGAATCGACTTGCGTTTCGATGTTAACATATGACGACGGGACTGCAAAATGACCTAAGAAATTCAAATTGTCCAAAATAATGCCGACATGACAAAATAAGACATTTGAAAATTGACCTCATTAAACGTGTTATTTATTTTCCTATAAGTAGACAGCTTACCTATCTACCCAAACACATGTACACCGAAGTCAATCGAAGCGTGTAAGACTTGATTTTAATCCGTTGTGTCCATCTTGTAAAAGATTCGACTTTATATATATATATGACAATATACAGGGTGTCTCAAAAAAATGTACTCACTCGTAGAATGACGAGAAAATTTTTATTTATGAACATAGAGTGAAATGAAATAGCATCGAATACATGAGACAGATGTAATTGAAGAATCATGTTCGCAAATGTTCAAACTGATGACCATTATTGTTCAAACAAAGCTGATAACGCGCACCAAGGGATTCGCAAACGTCGCGAAACATTAAGAGTGAGTACATTTTTTTGAGACACCCTGTATGTATTAGCATATACTATCAGTTCCTTTTACTTTGTAGTCTCCTTAAAAGATTCAGCTCAACGATTGTCAATTATTGATAACAGAGCAAATGTTAGTCAGTTCATATTGTATTCCAATGACCATGGTTTTATTTTATTAACTTTATTTTTTCACATTTCCAAAAAACATAGCATTAAAAAATTCAAAATGGCGTATTAGTGGGTTCCCCCACGTGTGAGTTTTTGCTCTCTTTTTATTTTTTTTTTTTTTGTTTTCACCCGAAAATGAACCACTCTATAGTGTAAGTTTTTTCAAGACACTTTAATCCAATAAGATTTCACTCTTTGTGAATTTTTCTGATGATTTTGTAGTGTTGCAGAGACAGTATTGACATAAAAATGTTGTTTGGCACAAGACAAATGAAACGGACCGTAAAAAATATATCTCACAGAAATGTTATGTTTTTTTGGATATGTGAAAAAATAAAAATAATAAAATAAAACGATGGTTATTGGAATATAATATGAACTGACTTAATATATATATATACATATATATACAATAATATTTTTATAAATAAATATTAATTATATTAAATAGCTAGAGACATCCATGTTTCATGCTAACGCAATCTTCAGTCTAGGAACTAATTCTCAACGGTCGGTAGGCGCGATCATATCCAAACGGCCATCGTCAATTAGTTAGTAATTATAGAGGAACTTTAACTGTAAATAGCGGAAATCGGCGGCTATTTACCAGGCAGTTAGAGTGATCTTACGAAACGTCGTTCGGATCGTGCATATAGCTATTTGTACTGCTTGTTATTAAAGCTACTCGAAAGTGCCCAGCCTTTGTGGGAGGGGGCTGATAAACAATAATATTTTTATAAATAAATATTAATTATACCTAGAGACATCGATGTTTCATGCTAACGCAATCTTCAGTCTAGGAACTAATTCTTATATATATATATATATATATATATATATATATATATATATATATATATATAGTAAGCTATAAAAATATATTTATGGCAATTAAGCTACACAGAGGCTCCCGCGTTTCATATCTAGCCTGAAGATTCCCCCGGGGGTGAAACGCGGGAGCCTCTACTTACGTATTGAGCACTGTTGAAGTAAATACTGAAAATTGATACATAAAAAATGATATCTCCTTTTAAAATTTCATGTGGATACATGAAATACTAATATATATATATATATATATATATATATATATATATATATATATATATATATATATAAGATGATTTAATGGATCAGAACATTCCAATTGTCTAAAGAATTAGAACGTTTCATCGAACATGAGTGCTAGCTTCTGTTTATTCATCTTCTGATCATTTTTTTCTAGTCGTCAAATGACCTATTTGATTTTGTTATCCATGGTGTGTAAGAA
Source organism: Sepiola atlantica (assembly GCA_963556195.1). Lineage (NCBI taxonomy): Eukaryota > Metazoa > Mollusca > Cephalopoda > Sepiida > Sepiolidae > Sepiola > Sepiola atlantica. Next base: position 210,046,658 of record OY744519.1, read on the forward strand.
ATCCGCATATTTTTGGCGAACGTTTTCGACCGAAATCGGTCGTCTTCAGGCGGATGAATAAGTAAGCAAGATAAAACTGGTGAATCTTAAACTTCCAAAAACAAATCCTACACTCTATTACTCATAAGATCTTACAGTGGAACACCCGTGGTATAAAACCAAATTATGAAGGATTGCTTATACTCATGAAAAACATATCCCCAGCAGTTGTCTGCCTTCAGGAAACTCACTTCAAGGAAAATGGCGAAATAAATATTAAAAATCATACCTCATATAATTATATCCACAATAGTAATGACAGAACCTCAGGAAGCAAGTCTATCATTATAAATAAGAAAATACCACAAAAGCAAATCCCTTTAAATTCAAAATTGCAGGCAATTGCCATATCAGTATACGATATTCGGTTTATTGTTCGTCTTCTACTTTTAACGTTTTATTTCTTTTCTTCATTTTTCTATCCTCTGTAATTTTCGCCACTTTCTGTTTTCTGTATATATTTCCCTCTTCAACCTCCTCGTCATCCCCATCTCCCACTTTCACCTCTAGTCTGACTCCTCTTCGAACCAATTAACCCCTCACCAGCCCTTTCCGGCTACACGACCGGATGCCGTAATTTTCAACCGGAAGTCAAACTTCACTAATAATAATAACGGATGTTCTCGAGATCATTATAAAATCTTTTGCTTTGTTAAACATTTCATTTCCTGAACAAATACAAAATAAAACTGATTAAAAAATAAAAACGATATCAAACAGACGCCATTAATTTTTTTTTCGATAAATCGACGGTAATTGCCATAAGCGTTTCGTTTTAAAGCCTATATTCGATACATTTGGCATCAGCTACTAACATTTTCTACGAAATATATCAATACATAAAACCTTGAAACTAGCTTTAGCCTTTTAGAGATTCCAGACGCTGGTGCATGATGGAATCACATCACAAAACTTTCAGCTACGCACTAATATCGTACAGAAAATGTGGATATAATCATATACGGTATGATTTTTAATATTTATTTCGCCATTTTCCTTGAGGTGAGTTTTCTGATGGCAAACAACTGATGGAGATAGGTTTTTCATGAGTACAAGCAATTCTTCATAATGCGGTTTAATAGCATGGATGTTTCACTGTATTATCTCATGCAGAATATACCCAGATAGAAGAAAGTCTAAGTTCGTGGAAGCTGCCTCATTGTGATAAAAATAGTATATACATATATATATATATATATATATATATATATATATATATATATAAATAAAATATTTACAATATTTTGACCACAATATCATAGGTTCGATCCTTGTCAAAGTTAATCATGTTGATGACGGCTGTGAGCCAGAAACACGTGTCCATGGATTACTTTTATGTACGTATAAAATTAATAAAAATATATATATTAACGAAAAACAAGTCCTATAAAGTTAAGGGCGACTCATAACGTAGTTTTCTTCATCTTAATCACTCAGGGAGTGAAACAATCGAAATAGTAGTAGTAAGCAAACACAACGAACGCTGCAATCACCAATAAAACAATTACATAAAAATACATTATATATATATATATATATATATATATATATATATATATATATATATATTAGAGGTAGCATTATTATAATCAATGAAACAGACGAGTGGAAAAAAAGGAAAATTTTAACAATTATCGTCTGACCCTCTGAGAGGAAACGTCAGAATGGTAAATTTAAAACTAAAAGTCGAATGAGATATGAGGGGAAAAAACTTCTTTTTTTTTTCCTCTCAATCGTTTCCTCCAACTGAAATAAGTTTTTAATCCTACGATTCTGTTGTACACGAAATTTACTTATATATATATATATATATATATATATATATATATATATATATATATATATATATGTTCTGAATCCGCTTTCGGGTTTTCATATCAATTTCATGCGGGAAATTTGAAATTCTTTTTCAAATTCTGTGAATTTTCCTGACACACTCCAGACTTCCAGGGATACTAATTTATTATTTTCTATCCCTTCTCCTTTGGCATCATTTTTATTTAGTTTTGCTTCACATGATGAATTCAGTGTTTGTTAAATTTTAAATAGTTAATGCTGCAGAAGGTTCTGATTGGTTGAGCAGTATCACGTGATTTGTGAAAGCCCCTTTGAAGCATATTTGAGAGCGTAACACTTAAGTTAATTACTTCGTGTTTCGTAAGGCTTCTGTGCGCTGGGCTGCCGGGAAAATGAAATTTTAATAGAAAGTTTAAATTGTATTCTGAAGCTAACCGGCCAACCAAGCGCGTTAATTGGTTTTCAGGATGAATAAATTAATGTTGCGAATATTCAGCGCATCCGTGTTTTTTTTAACATCCAATCCCCGTCCATGAAGCTCCCAGCAACTCAGAATTAAATACAAGATAGGCACTATACATAAACAACGGAGCAACACAATACAGATGTCTAAAAAGTCTTGTAACCTGAAATGGTAACGTAGTTGCCCCTTTTACGAGGTAGCATTGGATTTCTTTATTAAGGCGACATTAATGTAACATTGTAGCAATGTTCTTTTCCGACATCTATGTACTGTGTAAATATGACATCGCCACAACGGTACATTGACGTTGTCTTAACGTCTTTTATACAGAAATCAAATGTCGCCTCGTAACATCTTACTATAGAACCCAAACACTACCTCGTAAAGTCTATGTAGAAAAATCGCAGGCTACCACGTAAAGCCTTTATATAGAAAGTTATTGCTACATCGTAACGTCTTTATATTGAAATCTAATGCTACCCATAACAATTTTATATAGCAATCCAATGTTACTTCGTAACGTATTTATATAGCAATCTAATGCTACTTCGCAACGTCTTTATATAGCAATCCAATCCTATCATGTAACGCATTCATATAGCAATATATTGCTACTTCGTAACGTATTAATATTTTAATCTATAGCTACCTTGTAACGTATTTATATAGAAATCTATTGCTACTTCGCAACGTCTTTATATAGTAATTTTTAGCTACCTCGTAACGTATTTATATAGAAATCTATTTCTACTTCGCAACGTCTTCATATAGTAATATATAGCTACCTCGTAACGTATTTATATAGCAATCCAATGCTTCTCGTAACGTCTTTATAAAACTCCAATGGTACATAATAACTTCTTTATATAGCAATACAATGCTCCATCGCAACGTATTTATATAGCAATCCAATGTTACTCGTAACGCCTTTAAATTGAAATATAATGCTACGTCGTAACGTATTTGTTGTGGTTGCAAGGTTGAACAATAATTAGTGAGGAATACAATGAAGACGCAAACAACAAGGAGAATGCAATAATAAGTGTATTAAAGAAAAGGTATAGTTACAGTATGTACAAATGAAGGTGTCGAGTCAGAGAGTCTTGGTGGGAGGACATGTACACTCTTCGGCGTCACTTCCGGTGGCATTTAGGTAACACACTAAGGCCAACCTAGGCTTGCCATTTATAGTGTAACGTTATTCGTATATGCAAATGAGTGGTTGCCACCACAACACCCCCTCCCAAGATTTGAAGTCACACAGATTTCAATATCTTTTTCTTTTTGGGTTTACCATCAATGGTTCATTAAATTTTCTTTTCCTACCTGATCTTCGGGGTTCAGGTGTATATTGAGGCGGTTCCAAATTAAAGGATTCGTATATGACATCTATGGTTTCCTCCTCTTCGACTGTTGTCGTATAATCATCATCTTGGATATGACGTTTTTTTATCTGATTTAGGTGCCTTTTATGTGTACTCGGTTGACCTTTAATCATATATGATCATATATGCGTTTATCCACTACTCCACATTCCCAGTAAGATGTGTTATTCTTGTAGCACTTAAAATATACTCGATCTCCCGAGTTATATTTTTTTCTTCTCGTGTGTGTAGTGTTTCGGATAATTGCCTGTCTTGGCAACAGTTTATCAAACGCTGATTTTACCTTTCTGGCAAACATTAGATCAGCTGGTGATATGTTTGATGGTGTACTAGGATGTGGTGTGATCCTATAAACTTGCAAGAATTGTTGCAAAGCTTTTTCTGTTGGTGTTCCAATGGATTTCTTTTACGCTCGTTTTAGCGTGTCCACGAACCTTTCCGCAAGGCCGTTCGACCTTGGATGATACGGCGGAGTCGTGATGTGCTTCACTCGGAACGTGTCGCAAAATTCCTTAAACTCTGCGGATGTGAACTGCGTTCCGTTGTCAGTGACCAGTGTGTCTGGTACACCGAATCTTGCAAACAACTCGTGTAGGAACCCTATTGAGTTGTTCGTTGTTGGATTCCTGCAACGCATTACCTCCGGCCATTTTGTGTAACTATCCACTACAATTTAATAATAGTTTTCTCCTACTGGACCAGCGAAGTCCATGTGGATTCTCGACCATGGTTGGTCGGTTTAGGGCCAAGGTTTGTGTACTATAGGTGGGGATTTTGCTGCTAACTGGCATCCTTTACATTTATTTATTGTTGCTGCTATGTCAGTGTCCATGTTACGCGAGTACACGTAGCTTCTCATTAACGACTTCATTCGATTTATCCCCGGATGTCCCGTATGGAAATCTCTTAACATCCTATTCTGCAATGTTTTGGGTATTACCACTCTCTCACTGTACAGTAACACATCGTTACATATGGAGAAAACTTCCTGCACCTTTGTGTCCGTTATAATTTTCTCTTTTATGTCCTTTATGTATTCGTCTTTCTCGGCTTCCCTTTTAATGTCCGACAAAGTTACGGGTAGTTCCTTAATGATGTTTGCTACCATATTTTTTACTTCAACATTTGTCTGAATTGCTGCAATGACTGATTCTTCCAGATTGTGTTTCTGTGGTATCAGTCTTGACAGTCCACCCGCATGGCAAATCTTTTTTGATGCTAGATGTTGTAGCTGGAAATCGTAATTAAGTAAGATTGTACCCCAGCGCATCAATCTATTTGCGGTGTATACCGGCAATCCTTTTTTTGATCCATAGATCGTGACTAACGGTTTATGGTCGGTTTCAAGTAAAAATTGTCAACCATATAAATATCGGTGAAATTTAGTCACGGAAAAGATTATGCTCAATGCTTCTTTTTCGATTTGTGAATATGCCCTCTCGGCTGGTATCAGCGTTCTCGAAGCGTGCGCTATTGGTTTTCTAGACCCATCCGGCATAAAATGTTGAATGCATGCTCCTAAGCCGTAGGAACTAGCGTCACTAGCGACGACTATTTTTAATTTTGTGTCAAAGTGCGTTAAGAATAATTCGGATGTTAGTGCGCTCTTTATTTTGTCAAAAGCGGTTTGACATTCTTGTGTCCAGTTCCAAGGTGTATCCTTTTTAAGCAGATTATTTAAGGGGGCTCGCAAGTTATGCATTCCTTCAATAAAAGATTGATAATAATTTGTGAGTCCCAAGACACTCTGCAAGGTTGTTACGTTATCAGGTACTGGCATATTTTTTATTGCCGCATATCTGTCTGGGTCTGGACGTCGTCCATGTTTGTTTATTATGTGTCCAAGATACTTAATCTCGCTCATACAAAAGTCACATTTACTTACTTTTACTTTAAAGCCGAATTCTTGTATTCGAGTAAATACTTGTTTCAAATGTTCCTTATGTTCTTGTAGGGATTTGCTCCTGACAACAATGTCGTCCAGGTATGCACATGCGCACTCAATACCACTTAGCATGGTGTCCATCGCTTGCTGAAAAATGGCAGGCGCTACTTTGATGCCAAAGGGCAATCGGTTGTATTTGTATAATCCCTTATGCGTATTGATGCATAGTATTTTTGAGCAATTTTCCTCGACCGGTATTTGCAAATATGCATCGCTCAAGTCTATCTTGGAGAAGATATTACCACTATTTAACTTCGTGAATATTTCCTCTGGGCTTTGTAGAGGGTAATGGTGATCTTTTAATAGGGAGTTGACCCCGGTCGAAAAATCTGCGCACACTCTAACTTCGTCATTCTTTTTCTTTACGTATACGGTGGGGGCTGCCCACTCGCTGTGTTCTATTTTTGATAGAATTCCTGTCTGTTCCAATCTATCTAATTCTTTATTAATCTTTTCCAACCCAGCGAACGGAACGTTTCGCTTTTTTCTAAAAATTGGGCTGGCGTTTTCTTTAAGTTCAAACGAGGCCTTGAATTTATTACAGCGACCTAAGTTAGTCGTGAATGCTTCAGGAAATAATTCTTTTAAATCGTCTTTTATATTTACTGTTGTTGGAGAAGAACATTCTATTTTTTTACAGAATGTATTGATTGGCTTATCCCATAGTCCAAATTTCTCAATTAAATCTATTCCAAACAGATTTTCACTATTTTTCAGTACGAATATTTTTAATTTCTTCGTAATCCCTTTTAATTTTATCGGAAGGACAACTTCTCCTTCAAATTTTATACCACCACCAGTTACCGTCCGGGCTGATTTGCTCGTTTTCATCATGGTTGGTTTTTTACCCAACTTTTTCCATGTATTCAGGTTTATAATAGAAATATCGGAGCCGGAGTCGAGTTGTAACTTTATTGGTGTTTTAAATATTTCCACTTTTACGTATTTTCGCCGATCTTTGTCTAATTTTGTATTTGATTTTGTTTGCTGTACTCTCTTTCTGGTGTAATCTTTATATCTGCAGCAATCGCTTTTGTGTCCCACCTTCTTACAAATGTAGCATTTTTTCTTTTTATAAGGACAATCTGATTCCCAATGTTTTCTGCACATCTCTTACAGTTATATCTAGGAAGAGGCTTGTTATATTCTGTCCTATATTTATGGTTATTAGGATTGTAATATCCTGTTCCATTTTGATTGCTTTTCTTTGTAAAGTTCTTGGTTGGTGTGTATGGTTTTCTAACTTTTCTTACATATGCCACTCCGGATTCTTCTATATTTTTAAAATCCTTTTTTAGTGTAATGGCCCTTTCACAGTCCTCTGCTAGTTTCTGGAGGGTTAAATCTTGCTCAGATTCCAGCTTAGACAACACTCGTCTGCGTATTTCTGCATTTTTCGTGGAAACTAACCCTTGTGCGAAGATTAGACATTTAAAATCTTCTACCGTTAGTTCCGCAAGCTTAAAATTATCGCAGTTTTTATTGACAACTGATGCGTATGTCAAATAATCTTGGTTGTCCATCTTTCTTAGATTCATGCACAGCCATCTTTTATGAAAAAGAGATATATTTGGATTAAATAATTCTTTTAGTAATTTCACAGCTTCCATGAACTCTAATTCCGCAGTTTTTTTAGGTAATATGTAATCTATGAATTTGCTGTGTTCTGATGTACCCAATTTCCTGAGTAAGAGGCTCACTTTCTGGCTATTTGGCCAATTTTTGCAGTCCAGTTGAAAGACATCCTCGTATCTTGTATAGTATGCTTCAAAAGTCTTTCCTTCCTCCGGCACATAATTAAATGTGTCCATACTATTAAAGATAGTTGTATGGGAGAAATTAACACTGTCGACATTTTCTCGATTACTCTTTAGTAGTTCCAGTGTTTTAGCAAAACGTTCATTTTGTCTTTCCTCGCGGTCAGCTTGTGCCTGTAAAAATTGCATGAACATTTTTGATAAGTCTTCCATTTTTTTTTTTTTTTTTTTTTTTCGAGTCACAATTTAAAAAAATGTATGCAGTACATTTAGTTCTTTGGAGTTTCTTTTTTCTAGTATTTTAGTAATTAAAATACTCTTTAATTGAGATTACCCTTTTTTTTTTCTTTTCTTTTTTTCGTGACGTTTTACTGTATTATCCGTTATCCAGTGACAACTTAAAAAAAATCCTTTCCTTGAGCTTTAATTTCTAGCTATGGTATTTCCTTTTAGTACCGCCGCCAAACAAATTATTAATTAAAAGATTCCTTTAGTTGTTGTTTTGCTAACGGGGAGCAGTAATTAGAATCCACTGGTGAACTTTTTTTCCGTAGGTTACTTCCTTGCTTTTCGTAATACGAGTCTGACCTGTCGTTTTGCGACAGAACAAAATCCGCTTTTCGTTTGCAAGTTGGTCCTTTAGTAATACAAAACAGATTTGTCGTTTAGCGACAAAACAAAAATTCACTTTTACATTCGTTTGCAAGTCGGATTCCCAGAAAACGGCGTAAATTGTCGCTTTTGCCACGTTCGAGTTTTTTTGTTTTTTTTCACTTAAGTTGAAATTTTTCTTTAGCGTAAAATCCGTTTGCTCGTCAACACTTTGCATTGTACTTTTTTTTTTAATAGTTTTTCTTCAAACTGCTATATTTGACGCTTCATATCTCGTCGCCAACTGTTGTGGTTGCAAGGTTGAACAATAATTAGTGAGGAATACAATGAAGACGCAAACAACAAGGAGAATGCAATAATAAGTGTATTAAAGAAAAGGTATAGTTACAGTATGTACAAATAAAGGTGTCGAGTCAGAGAGTCTTGGTGGGAGGACATGTACGCTCTTCGGCGTCACTTCCGGTGGCATTTAGGTAACACACACTAAGGCCAACCTAGGCTTGCCATTTATAGTGTAACGTTATTCGTATATGCAAATGAGTGGTTGCCACCACAACAGTATTCATAAAGAAATATAATGCTACTTCGTAACGTATTTCTATAGAAATACAATGCTACTCGCAACGTCTTTATATAGCAATACAATGCTTCGTCATAACGTCTTTATATAGCAATCCAGTACTACCTCGTAACGTATTTATATAGTAATCCAATGCTACTCGTAACGTCTTTATATAGCAATACAATGCTTCCTCATAACGTCTTTATATAGCAATCCAATACTACCTCGTAACGTATTTATATAGTAATCCAATGCTACTCGTAACGTCTTTATATAGCAATACAATGCTTCGTCATAACGTCTTTATATAGCAATCCAATACTACCTCGTAACGTATTTATATAGTAATCCAATGCTACTCGTAACGTCTTTGTATAGAAATCTAATGCTACATTATAACGTATTTATACAGCAACCCAATGCTACTCGTAACGTATTTATATAGCAATCCAATGCTGCTTGTAACATATTTGTATAGTAATTTACTGTTACTTGTTAGTCTTTGAATAGCAATCCAATGCAACCTCGAAACGTATGTATATAGCAATCCAATACTACCTATAACGTATTTGTATAGTAATTCAATGCTACGTGTTAGTCTTTCTATAGCAATCCAATGCAACCTCGAAACGTATGTATATAGCAATCCAATGCTACTCGTAACGTCTTTATATCGAAATACAGCGCTACTCTCAATGTATTTATATAGAAATTCAATGCTAAAATAAAATCTGTAATCCAACCATAGTTTGTATAAATAAACTTCAGTCTTTTTTTATATATGTAAAATATTGGGTGAGTTAACACACAAGTATATAAAACGGTTAGTTGAGAATAACAGGAAATTCAACTTGAGTCAGGGTCAAGTTTCTGGACAAGAGGTTAGAATCACTCGACCGGGGGAATTAATAAAAACAGTTATGACGTCACATGAATCAAAGAGAGAGAGAGAGAGAGAGAGAGAGAAGGGTTACTTCTTTAAAAGCACGCAACTTGTGAACATGTGAATGGGCTGAAACAGTAATTGTCGATCTCGCTCTCTACCGCCACACCAACCTATTTGTCAGTGATTTGGAACGAAGATCAAATTGAATAAACCTTTTCTGTCTTCCATCAGTCTTGGTTTGACTAATTCTTTTTCGAATATGTAAATAAGTAGCTTTGATTTCAGGCAGAAAACCATCAGTCTGAAAGGATAAGTAAAGGGCGAGTATAAGAAAAATAGCTAACACAGTCTGGATAATAATTGTGAACTTTTATGTTTTTGTCATAAAGACGGAAATTCGGTGTTCTGCATGTATGACACAAAGTTGAACTGCAATATATATACTACTGAATCTACGTTTATCAAGGCCAAAAACCTACTCGAGGATAAGGAGTAGAAAGTGGACCGTTGTTTTACTTTCAACAGCCTTGTAACTCTCGCTTCCGTTATTTTGTCCCTTAGTGCTCACATTCCATGAGCGATGTTTCTGACAAAGAGAGAACAATTGCTGTTTTCTTGGTCGAAATCTATTCATATAACACTTAGCGTTGGTTAGTTTTTGACCTTGAAGTAATTGTTTTTAATTTTTAGCTCCTTACATCAAGTGGCATCATGTCTTGTCTGAAGCGACACCCATAAAAACGATAGTTAATTGGATGTTGAACAATATTATAAGAGGATTGGAACCAGTTGGTGTAAAGCGTAATATTTCATTACTTAAGAGGATGGCTCGAAAAGTATTTGTTCACAGTAGACTTGAAGACGAGTATGTTGTAGTCAGCAGGGAAGAACTCCCGTAGTATTGTGTTCCACAGTCTCCGTCTCACTTGTCCACCAAGTCTCAGTAATGAATGTCCAACAGTCTTTGTTTTACCGCCATTGTCCCACGTTCAGCTCAAGAGGGAACGGTGGTCAATAGGGACACCACTCATATAGTATAGAGGTTTTGTTGCAGCATTTTTATGTGCATGTCCGCATAAGTTCGAAAGAACTCCTGTAGTATTATGTTCCACAGTCTTCGTTTCGCTTGTCCACCAAGTTTAAGTATTGAATGTCCAACACTCTTTGTTGTATCGCCATTGTACCACGTTCAGCTCTAAAGGAAACGGTGGTCAATAAGGGCACCACTCATATAGTATAGAGGTTATCTTGTGGCACTGTTATGCGCATGCCTATACAGGCATGCACATTCGAGACGGTTTCGTACAAACAAAACCGCATAGCATTGTTCAAGATTTACGAGCCGTTATCTTTTTCCTGCTCAGGTGCAGTTCGTTCGATAACGAAACGAGACTGAGATGAAGAGACGGTAGGGTTGGGTGAGGAGACTGGGGGGGGGGGTCGATGAGTGGATTACAGAAGATTAAATCAAACGGAAATGTTCCAAATCTGTTTTGCCCTAAATCTCTCCGTAGCGACCATCCGGAAGTAAAGCCGATTATCTGAGTAAATCACGGATTCCATGTAAGGAAGCCACCATGTTTTTTTTTTAGATATGTCCTCGCATCTCGGAAAAGAGGCTTTGTCCGTCGGTCGGTTTGTCACACATCAGTTCAAAATAGCATCTTATTCTAGTTGCCTCCAGTTATACACCTGAGTCGTTGTCTTTGTTAATCTAGGTTCTATTCTTCATCTGATAAACCCACTCGGACGCCGATGTTTATAAAAAAGGTTTCTTACAAAGAGAAGAACAGTGAGAAAAATCATCAGAGAGACAGGCTACTTTCGTATGAGTTGAAGAGAAAGAAAGACAGACAGATAAATAGACTGACAGTTCGTCCGAGTACACCTTTTTTCTATGGAAATAGCTCAAGACAAGGCGTGAAGCTACTTGATGTAAAGGGCTAAAAAGTATCACTTTAAGATTAAAAATGCTAGCAAACAATAAGTGTTAGATTGATAGATACCGACCCAGAAAACAGCATATCTTCCCCCTTCGTCAGAAACATCGCTCATGGAATGTGGGGACTAAAGGACAAAATAAGAGAAGCGAGGGTTACGAGGCTGCCGAAAGTAGACCCAAGTTAGTCACTTTCTACTCTCCTAATCTACGTATCTCTCCTTTCCTAATTACATTGTGCGCCCCACCTCATTAGGGACGGCACTACGGCAACGTCTTTTCTGTTTGAAGTTTAGCCAGTCAAGAGGCAGAAAATATTCGTCCGAAAGTCACGTGGATTCGGTGACTTCCGTCCTTGGGTCACCTCTGCGGCAATGCGACAGAGGCTGGAGCTTGGCAGACAGTTCGAAATCTATAAGGTTAAATATTAATTTTTTGAACTCTGCCCAAGAGAGAGAGAGAGAGAGAGAGAGGTTAGTGTATTTTAATCCAGCCCAAATGTGGTTACAATACTCAATGGACAGGCGAACGGTGGCTTCTGTTCTTTACTGAGACTCATGAACTCCTGAATTCTGAGCGGAATCGGGAAGTAAAATGGTTTCATCGCGCCCGGTCTCTCGTCAGATACGCAGCATCCCTCCCCTCTCTCCTCCTTGCTTGCCAATCTTTCTTTTTGTTCATGTTTGATCTTCCTCTTCTTATTTTCTCCTCAAGAGTCCACTGAAGCAATTCTGTCTGAAGTCAATATCAGACGCTGTCCACGCCAGCTTAGACATCGTTTGCAGATTATTATCGGCGCAAGCTGTTGGTTATTGCGGTCTACGACTTCCTGGTTTATAATTCGCATTGCTAAGGCATTTGATATAAAACGCGGCTAACTTCCTCGGCTGATTTTGAGATGCCAAGTTCCACTTTGAGATATCAGTGTTGATAATACGTATATGTTGTAGAATCTTAATTCAGTTCTTCAAGTGATTCTTTTTGTTGTCTTTCTAAATTTTGTAAAGCTGATTAAATTCTGTCAACGGTTTTCCTATCCTGCATTGCAACTCCATATTGCCTTCCTCGCGTATAAAGCTTCTTAAACAGGTAACGTTTTCAAATACAGATATTTCTTATTGGTCGATAAAGATGTTTGTTAATGGCTTGTGTGACCTAGAGAGAATGTTTAATGTTTTCTTAGCACTGATATAGAGATCAATGCTCCCTAATTCAGCTTTGACCATGTTGACAATGCCTTGTAGGTCAGTGATATTCACTACTAGTGCAGGGATATCGTCTGTTAAATCTAAATCAAAATGTTTACGATCTTCAACGCACGTTATACCTCGATCATTGATTGCCCTTTTTATAGCCAATCAATGGTTATGGCAAAGAGTAATGACGAGAGCAAACATCCTTGGTAAACTCCAAACAAGTCGCTGAAAACATCTTCTAGTTGTATGCATACTCTTGAAGTTTGCATAGCATTTTTATTGAAGTAATGAATTTTATCGGCACTTGATACTCATGCAAGATGTTCCCGAGTAGAAACAATCTATAAAGAAGATTGCAAGACACTGTTTAAATTCGCCATGTTTCTCAGTTATGCAGCACAGCGTAAGAAATTGTTCTGAACAAGAACGTCTTAGCTGACATCCGGCTTGTTGTTCACGTACTTCTTGGTAAACTGATGTTTCTCTCTAACTGCCTGTGACCTTCTTGGCAATTTGGTATACAATTCGCATGTCATTACGTGCTTCAGCTAACCCAGCTTCGTCTGCCTTACACTTGAGCCATTCTTCTTTTTGAGCGCTGCGTTTTTCTTCCTTGTTTTTTTTTAATATACTTTTGGTATGGATCGATGGTCTCAGCAGTGAGATTATGCCTCCGCTGATGTAGAGTTTCTTTTCGCTGATAAGCTTCCAAGTTTTTTCACTAATCAAAGATTCTTTGCGCGACTTCTTGTAAGCTAGGACCCCCTCTCCTGCAGCTGACATAGTATTCTTGACTTTCTTCTTACCAGTAAACGAAACCTGGTTTAGCATCCGATAAAATAGTGAATCTGTTTTCAGGAAAGTTTTGAAATTAGCTTCAGGGTCTTTGTTTTTCAATTTGCAGGTGTCGAAACGTCTTGGTGTTGGATTAACATGGCCCCATTGTCTGTGCGGTTTCCAAAAGCGTGAGGACGAAGTACGTGTTCGACACTCATTCTGTTGCCTCCAATCTTCGCGTTCATGTCACTCATCACGATGAGGATATCATACCTTGAGGTTTTCATCTTGAAGTTCTTGGTAGAAACTATCCTTTTTGTTGTCGTCTTGGTCATTAGTGGGAGCATAACATTGAATGATGGTAACCCTCGCATGAATCTTGCTATTATTACTCGTTCATTAATAGGTGAACATTCCTCAAGGGAACTGTTGATAGCTTTGTCCATAATTATTAAAACTTTATCTTGATTGATCCCGTCCTGTCGAAATGAGTATAGAATAGTCTTGTTCGCATGTATACACTTCCTGGAGTCATTTTCAGTCCTCATAAGGGGCCAATAAGAGTTTTTTTCCGGTGGTAACAAGTGACTATCTCATGTGTCACTCAAACTTTCTATTCAAACAAAGTCCCTCGTTATGTAATATGTTGCTTTATATGTAGAGCGGTTTGTCAGGCTACGGTTTGAAATAGCATTTCGTCGGTCTGTCATGCTTAAGTTTTAAATAACATTTTATTGGTTTGTCGTGCTTAAATCGTAAATAGCATTTTTCGTGGTCAGTCACGTTTAAGTTTTAAGTGGTATTTTAGTTTATTTGTCAGGTTTTACTTTTAAATAGCATTTCAGTCGGTGGTAACACTTGAAATAGCAAAGTTGCATCCCCGTGTATTTTTTTGACAAGTACTTACACATTTAAATTGTTAACAAACAACTTGCAGCTCAGCTCTACACAAACACCCCACCCCCGAATTTGATTCTTATCACAATAGCCCTTTTCGCTTCAGTGACAATTTGCCTTCTTTGTGGTGTATAAAAGTTTTTTTTAAAAGAAGAGAACTCTATAATAATACCTATTGCTTGTGGTTTGCGATCTTCGAAGAATCGTTTCAACAAAGGATTTTTATTTTTATTTCTGTGTTACAATAGACGCCATTTTAACTACAGTATTAAATATATTTCTCAACTTAGGATTAGGGTTAAGATTGGGGTAAGGGTTAGGGTTAGGGTTAGGGTTGGGATTGGGGTTAGGGTTAGGATTAGTGTTAAGGTTAGGGTTAGGATAAGGGTTAGGGTTATGATTTGAGTTAGGATTAGGGTTAAGTTACAATTGCGGTTTGTGTTAGGGTTAGGATTAGGGTTGGGGTTAGGGTTAGGATTGGTGTTAGCGTTAAGATTGGGGTTAGGGTTAGTATTGGGGTTAGGGTTAGAGTTAGGGTTAGGGTTACGGTTAGGTTTAGGATTAGGGTTGTGGTTTGCGATCTTCGAATGTTGTTTTATTTTCATTTCTGTGTTTTGGTAGACGCCATTTTATCTGCAGTATAAAATATATTTCTCAACTAATAAAAATAATTAAATACAGCCTAGTCTAGAATCTATGGAAATACTTGATTCAACACTTATTGTCATGATCTTCCCTATTGCGTCCCTACATGGACTCTTCCCGACACCATACTACTTATGAAATCAAGAATAATATGAAAGAAAGAAGAAAATCAAAGGTGTAAATAAAGAAAAATAAGGAAAAAAGGAAAAGTAAAGAGAGAAAGGATTAATGGAATAAATATAAGAACAAGAAAGAAAGAAAACTTTATAATAGAGAAGGAAAGAACAAGAATATCGAAACGTATTAAAAAAGAAATAAGATTTTATTATTTATAATTAGGATTATTCAAACTATTGTTCTCATCTTGAGTGCGATAATCACAACGTTTTGACCGCTGTAACCTCCGACCTACTTCAGGTGTATCTTTTCGAACTCGGTAATATTTCTGTCGAACTCGGGAACCTGGATGGATTTTCGAACGGAACCCTTTATTTAATCCACGGGGGAAGCAGGCTCTCGTTCCGTCAGTCATGGCTGGGAGAAGTATTCAGTAATTCGCAATTTTTTGTATCCCTCGCACGGAGAATTGAATTTTCAACCTTAAGGAGACTATCACTTAGAACTGAATTTTACTTAGTACTATATCCACTGGGCCACGGATCCTAATTATACAAGTTATCATCTAAACAATTCAGAGACATAACGTTTTATTAATCCGGAGAAAAGGGAATACAGAAAAGTTGAAGACGAAAGAAATATACCATAGAAAAGGGAAGAAAAATTGGCTATAAATAAATAAATAAAATGTTACCAGTTTATAACACTCCTTTAGCTGTGTTTTTATAGTACCTACCCCTAAGCCCAACCCTAACCCTAGCTCTTACCCTAACCCTAACCTTAACACTAACCCTAACACTGACCCTAACCCTTGCCCTGACCCTAACCCATACCCTAACCCTAAGCCTTACCCTAAGCCTTACCCTAAGCTTAAGCCTAAGCCTAAGCCTAACCCTAACCCTAACCCTAACCCTAAGCCTTACCCTAAGCCTCACCCTAACCCTAACCCATACCCAAACCCATACCCTAAGCCTAACCCTTACCCTTACCCTTACCCTAACCCTAACCCTAACAAAAACCCTAACCCTAACCCTTACCCTTACCCTAACTCTAACCCTAACCCTAACCCTAACCCTTCCATCTTTACCTAGCTTCTACTGCATTCTAGCTAGTACGAAGAAAAATATTCGTGAAATTCGAGTAAAAACAGGCTAATGAGTATTTGCATAAGAGAGTTAGAAACTACGATGAATGTATTCATGTATTGGTAAAACATTAGAAATGATGCTTTAAAGATAACATAATTATTCGCTTTGAACTAATGTCGAACACTTTTTATGTTTAATTTTGCAGATTATCAAAATAAGGTCAATTTGAATTAAAAATAATGTAATGAACTTCATGTTCATATTTTTAATGTATAAAACACGTATTCAGTTAAATTATTTTAGATTTACGTGAGATTCGAGCTCGGGTATTGGCATCGTAAAAACTACTGCCTTAGTAATGTGCACTCTGCCTATTCCTTTTTTATACTAATCACATGATTCTATTTATAAACAGACGAACCATAATTTTTAAATGATATTTAGCTAGATAGATGGCACTGAAAAGAAAGAAAAAACGAAATAGGCATAAGATAACCGTTTTTATCGACAAGGATCGAAAGTAAATCTACACGAAGAGGGAACACATGAAGATTCGATAGAAAAGGGTTAGGGTTAGGGTTAGGGTTAAGATTCGATAGAAAAGGGAAGAACGAGTACAAGAAAATAAGTCGCAGACAGAATGAAGGATTTCGTAGAATAAAACATACAAAAACCTAAGAGAAAATAAGACTAGGAAATAAAAAAATATTTTTATGGAAGAAGAATTAAAAGAAATTATGAACCAAGAGCAGACAGAGAAGAATGAAAAATTGATTCTACAAAAGAGAAAAGATCGAAAGTATAAGACAAACAGAGATCTAAAACGAAATAAATAATTTATTGAAAAAAGAGGAGACACAGAAATAAAGAAAGAAAGAAAGAAAAAAAGAAAGAATAGAAGGAAAGAAAGAAAGAAAAAATGAAAAATTGATTCTATAAAAGACAAAATATAGAAAGTATAAGGAAAACAGAGATGTAAAAGGAAAGAAAAAAATTATGGAAAAAGAAAGAAAAAAAGAAAGTATACGCCAATAGGAAACACAGAAAGAAAGAAAGAAAGAAAAAAAGAATGAAAAACGATTCTATAAAAGAGAAAAAGTCGAAAGTATTAGCAAAACAAAGATGTAAAAGAAAAGAAAGATTTTATGGAAAAAGAAAGAAAAAAGAAAGTATATACCAAAAAGCGACACAGAAAGAAGGAAAGAAAGAAACACAGAAAGAAAGAAAGAAAGAAAGAAAGAAAAAAAGAATGAAAAACGATTCTATAAAAGAGAAAAAGTCGAAAGTATAAGCAAAACAGAGATATAAAAGAAAAGATAGATTTAATGGGAAAAGAAAGAAAAAAGAAAGTATATACCAAAAAGCGACACAGAAAGAAGGAAAGAAAGAATAACAGAAAGAAAGAAAGAAAGAAATAACGATTCTATAAAAGAGAAAAAGTCGAAAGTATAAGCAACACAGAGATGTAAAAGAAAAGATAGATTTTATGGAAAAAGAAAGAAAAAAGAAAGTATATACCAAAAAGCGACACAGAAAGAAGGAAAGAAAGAAACACAGAAAGAAAGAAAGAAAGAAATAACGATTCTATAAAAGAGAAAAAGTCGAAAGTATAAGCAAAACAGAGATATAAAAGAAAAGATATATTTAATGGGGGGAAAAGAAAGGAAAGTGTATGTCAAGGAGAGATCTTTTCTTTTTACAGACAAAAATGCAAGTGTTTTATAAAAAAAAGAAATACATAAAGTGAAAGCAAATGGTAGACACCGAAAGAAAGATGTTTTTGAAGAGAAGATGGCGAAAAAGAAAGCTAAAAGAAATACATAAAGTGAAAGACTTTCGAGAATAGGATAGACGAAAGATCAAAAGTATAAACAAAGAAAGACTGTAGAAAGAAAGAATGGTTTTATGGAAAAAGAAAAAGAAAAGAAAGAATACGCGAAGTAGATATACAGAAAGAAAAAAGAAAGAAAGAATGATTCGATAAAAAACGAAAGATAGAAAGTATAAACAAGGAGAAGATATAGAAAGAAGAAAGAATGTTTTATGAGAAAAGAAAGAAAGAAAAAAGGAGGAGACACAGAAAGACAGAGAAAAAAAGAAAGAAAGAAAGAAAGAAAGAAGAAAGAAAGAATGATTCTGTAAATAGAAAGTATAAACAAAGAGAATATGTGGAAAGAAAGAAAGAAAGAATGGTTTTATGGTAAAAGAAAGAAAAAAAGAAAGTATACGCGAAGTAGAGACACAGAAAGAAAAAAAAGAAAAAAGAAAGAAAGAAAGAAAGAATGATTCTATTAAAAATGAAAGATAGAAAGTATAAGGAGGAGATGTAGAAAGAAAGAAGGAATGGTTTTATGGAAAAAGAAAGAAAAAAGAAAGAAAAAAAGAAAGAAAAAAAGAAAGTATGCATCAAAGAAAGAAAGAAAAGAAAGAAAGAAAAAAAATAAAGAAAGATGAAAGAAAGTATGGTTTTATGAAAAAAGAAAGAAAAAAATATAAGTAAAATAAACGATGATCCTATTGAAAAAGAAAAAAAGAAAAAAGAAAAAAGATAAAAGTATAAGTCAAGGGATGAAATAGAAAGAAAGAAAAAAAGAAAGAAAAAAGAAAGAAAAAAAGAAAGAAAAAAGAAAGTATGCATCAAAGAAAGAAATAAAAGAAAGAAAAAAAGAAAGAAAAAAAAGAAAGTATGCATCAAAGAAAGAAAGAAAAGAAAGAAAAAAAATAAAGAAAGAAGAAAGAAAGTATGGTTTTATGAAAAAAGAAAGAAAAAAAATATAAGTAAAATAAACAATGATCCTATTAGAAAAAGAAAAAAGAAAAAAAGAAATCAAGTTAAGGGATGAAATAGAAAGAAAGAAAAAAAAGAAGAAAACGATTTTATAGAAGATGGAATAAACAACGCGTAAATAAAGGGTTTACACTGATAGAAAGAAAAACAATTTTATAACAAACTAGCCGGACCCGTGTCCCGGCGTTGCCCGGGGAAATATAACAGCCTGATTTTATTTTATAAAAAAGAAGAGAACGAAAGTGTCTTTGGTTTTAGTTTTTTTATTATTGGCTCACCACGTATCAAGGCCAGGAGCTAATCGAGGATAATCGTGAATAAAGAAGTAATTCGATACAACAAATATATTACTAATAAAAGAAACATTTTCAAACATCATCCCATATGTAAATTGACTCGATATATCTACGCTTTTGTTCTGTATAGTTTTGCCCTGTGTTTAACTCTTTTTCAATAAAATTATTAACATGAACCTGGCCCATTGTTTGGCCCGACTACTCCGGTGGGACCATTTCTCTGATATATGCACTGCGGGTATTTATAGAGATGTTTTTATTTGCCAGTTGACTCGACCTCCTTTTGTCCGTCTTAAATCGATCGTGACCTGAACGAATGAACGGCGACGAGATACGACACTATGGAAAACTGCGAATTACTTCTGCATCGAAAGGTCATACACACGGAGCGGGTGCCAGACCCACACGTTGAGTACACTTTGGGGAAATTAAATCGTTTATAAAATATTCCAGAAAGAAAACAACAACAAAAAGAATGGTAATTCTTTAAGCTGCGTCAATTCAATCTGCGTGTAGATCAATTAAAATGCTATTTCAAACTGAAATGTGACAGACCAACGAACAGCTTATCGCCTGGTGTTATAATCTACTATTTTTTGTATGGAACGCGCTCCAGACAAGACACGAAGCTACTTGATGTAAAGAGCTACGCAAAACTATTTCAAAGGTCAACATCTAACCAACGATAAGTTTTAGATAGATAATTTCCGTCCCGAAAAACAGCAATTTTTCCCCTTTTGTCAGAAACATCGCTCATGAAAGGACAAAATAAGGGAAGCGAGAGTTACAAAGATGCTGTTGAAAGTAAACACAATGGTCCACTTTCTACTCTCCTATAACTAATATTGTGTTACATTCTATGCTATGAAGGGCGTTGAATAAGTAATACCTCTGACCCACTTCCAGTTGTCTGATCTAGATGAAATCTTGTATGTGTAATGATTTATATCTGTATGGGTTATGTTGCAAAAAAAAACAGCTCTGAACTAATTGTGGTTTCTGATTTACATGTGTATTAACTGAATCAGGTGTGAAATGGAGCCAGTTGAGTGTCTCGCAGTGATCCGGGTTTTGTATTCGAAAAGACGCACACCAAAGGAGATTTTTGATGAAATGAAAGAAACTTATGGTGATGATGCCCCATCATATGACCTTGTAAAACGCTGGCATCGTGAATTCAAACATGGCCGAAAGTCTTTGGAAACAGTTCCCAGACCTGGTCGTCCCTCTTCTGTCATTAATGAGACACCTGTTCGTCAAGTTTAGGCTGCGATTTTGGAAGATCGACGCATTACTATTCGACAAATAGCCCAAGAGGTCAAGATTAGTGCAGGGTCTGTGGAAACTATCATCCGTGACCAGTTGCATATGCATAAGGTTTCTGACAGATGGATTCCTAGGTTGCTCACATCTTTCCAGAAATCTACTTAGGTGGGCATTGTCGCCTAAAAATATGCTTATTTGAAACATAACTCAATCGCAAAACCAAGGAACATTTAAATATTGACAAAAGTATTGCATATATATATATAGGAAAATATGACAATTAAATTACAAAAACAAAAAGTGTATTTCATGCTATGAAAATTTGCAGGATAACAGTTTGAGAGACAAAGGTTGATTAACACAACTCTAGCATTAATCTAAAGCTACGGCGGGGTCTTCGATAATGGGTTTTTGTCTTCACTTGACGTGCTCACAGGTTTAGTCCGGGCCAAGGCCGTTTTTTACAGAAATCTTTATGCAGGGCGTGTCTACCCATCTTATCATCAGTCTTCCTCTCAGTCGCTTCTAATACAAAAGCAAGTTTCGCTAAGGTGTCGTCGTTGACCCCCACAACATGCACAAACACCGTAAACCACCATTCACTTATTTTACCCGCAATCGATAAAAAATACTATTTCAAACTTAAGCATGACGAACAGAGCCTCTCACATCGATGCCTCTTAATAGTGAATATATATTTTTAATTTTAACCGACAGACAGACAAACATCGAAAGCGTTTTATATAAATACGTGTACGCATGGCAAAAATGTTATATTATTTGACCATAACAGAAAACATATCGAATAACCAGACACGATTTTCGAATGACATCAAATATTTAATCGGGTGAAAATTCAGATGTATAAAAAGCCATATAAAAAAGAAGCAATCCAGCTCTGGTCTTTTCAATATGAATGTGATACACGTCCGCAAACAAATGGCCCCTTTTTTCCCCCAAGAGAGAAACGGTGCATTTTTGCGATCTGCTTATACTCATATACACATCACTGGTCATCGCCCGGACGATGGGGAAAAGGGAAGGGCTCGAGAAGGAAGACTTGCAGTGAGGTCAGAATTAATGGGGTCGATTCTTGGTACGGTCCACTGGATGCGATTTGATGTTCGGCATGTATGCGACTGAAACGACCGCACCAATCCTGCACCGATGTCTCTAGAGATTCCGTAATTCTGAAAACAAAAATAACAAACCCAAAGACCATTATTGAAATTAAACCGGCGACTATTACAGTTAGATATAGAGCCATAAGTGGGGAAAAAAGAGAAACAAGATATATATATATATATATATATATATATATATATATATATATATATATATATATATATATATATATATATATATAGTCTCGGAAGTTTCTCAACCATTAAAACTATATAAAAAAAAAAAAATAAAATAAAATAAAAAAAAAAACAAACAAAAAAAAACAAAAAACTTATAGTCTCAAGTCTTCCAGTGGAAAATCACTCATGTAAGTCAATTTATTTTTTACAGTTATTATATTAGTTAGTTTCTAACACTATTTTAAGGGATCATCAGTTGTTTACCATGAAAAACTGTTTCGGGAATTTAAAAACAAGACAGTATTTAATTTCATGGCTTCCCAGCAGAGTTGATCAGACCCCACTTCCCTTAAAAGACAAAAACATAAACGTTCCTTATACTAAATCTACGTTTTGTTCCATATAAATGTTTTGCTAACTTATATTAGTTATTTAAGACATCAAAAAAAAATAAATAAATAAAATAAAAAATAATTTTTTTTTTTTTTTTTTTTTTTTTTTACCTGCGCTGTTCGTCTGTCTAATAAAATTTATCCGTTACTCACAAAAATGTTGTTGCATTTTAAAGTGTTTGGACGAATCCATGACACTATATATATGGGAAAATGAAAAAGGAAAACCAAAAAATGGATGTTTTTTATGTGTACATCAACGTTTCGTCTTTATTTATAAGACTTCATCAGGATGATAAAATAGAGAAAAAATGTCATGCAAGTACAGATACATTAATTTCTATTTCTCCAACAAGTACGGATGTCCACCCAGTAGGGGCCATTATTTCATTTTATTTTTCCTCCCAATATGTCTACCCTACATGTATCTGTACTTGCATGACATTTTTTCTCTATTTTATCATCCTGATGAAGTCTTATAAATAAAGACGAAACATTGATGTACACATAAAAAACATCCATTTTTTGGTTTTCCTTTTTCATTTTCCCATCACGTCGGATTACCTTCATCCTTCTCTTCCCATATATATATATATATATATATATATATATATATATATATATATATATATATATATATATATATATATATATAAAAGAGGGTAGTGCAGTATTAGTGCAGTTCCAACGAGAGAAAAGTATATATGTAAAGGAGTAAGGCTACCAACATTTGTAGAATGTTTTTTTTTCAACATTTATTTATTATTTTGTTGTTTTACCATTTTATAATTTTATATTTTTGTTGTTTTACCATTTTATAATTTTATATAACGCGTTTCAAGCGGTGGTCCGCTTTCATCAGATATATAAATCCATTTGAAGAAATGTCTTTCGATTTGAGAGAATGTTGTTTCATTTGAGGAAATTTGTTATTGTTTTTGCGTATGCGTGGGTTTTGCGGGTGTGTGCGTATCTTTTATTTTTTATTATTTATTTTTTGTTTTTTATTTGCCATTTTTCCTGCTTCTCTTGGTCAAGTACGTGTTATCCATCCATGATCTATCGGTCATTCCAGTTTTCTAGGGTGTGTAGGATTTCTTTTGAAATTTAATACTTTTTATTGCTTTCGTCGTCTCCAAGAATGATGTCGCGTCTGCGTGCGTTTATGCGCCCGTATGTGTGTGGTCTAATCTTGAGTCTTGTGAATAGGTGAGCGACACACACACACACACACACATAAACACGCACACACACACACCCATGCGCGCACACACACACATGCGTGTAGTTATATGATTTGTTTAAAATCCTATACGTTTATACGTTACATATTTCAGAGTAGTACCGCAATTTCATCTAGATGGGCTGACTTTTTAGCTAAAAAACAACAACGTCTATTGACCATAACAGAAATCCTCAGCGTCTCTGAATATAAAACAACGGGCTGAAATGGCGTTTTTAATGGGTGATAGACGTTATCTTTTATTTAAAAAGTCAGCACATATGGATGAAACCGCGGTACGACTCTGAAATATGTAACATATAGTTTTTAAAATAAATTATTTGTATTTAGCTCTCAGTCTTCGGCGATCGAGCACTTTATGGATTTCGCTTCAACATAACCTGACACACTATATATATATATATATATATATATATATATATATATATATATATATATATATATATATATGCATAAATTCTTTCAAATTCACACAAAAGTTGGGGTAATAGCTCAATCGTGTATACATTACAAGAGCTGAAAATATAATATAATAATAATTTAATAAATCTTCAAAATTAAAAAAATTTTTTTTTAATCTATCTTAAAAAAAGAGACAAATAAGTTTGAATGTGAACGGTTTTGGGTTTTGGGTCTTAATTTGATGGTAGACATTCACTGATGAAACCATTTGAAAACATCTTGAATTTGTTATCAAGATAATGTATGTTATAAAATAGGCAGGAACAATTGTATGGATTAAAATTATTTTTTTAAATTCGGAATATCTATTAAATTAGTATTATATTACAGTTTTATTTTTGAACATCTTGTTTTTCAGATAATGATACAAATTAGAAGGATTTCTCCTTCAATGATGGAGAACAGAAAAGATGAAGTGCAGCGTCAGAACAGATACTATACTTTGCTCCTAGCCCCAAAAAACATTTTAGTTAAAAAAGGGTTCTGGTTATCGAAATGAAAACAAGTATTTCGAAAGTTTCTCTTGTTTCCTAACCCTAACCCTAACCTCAGGAGGTATCGCTGAATTCAACTCGATGGCACTTTTAAAATCATCCATCTATATACTATTAAAAAGTTATGTTTTTTGCCGTATGTATCTTCGAATACAAATATAAATGTGTAAGTTGTTGATTAAAAAAGGAGTAGGCAGAGTACACATTAATAAGGCAGTAGTTTTTTATAATTCCTGGAGAGGAGGTAAATAAAATAACTGAGAATCTTCAACTAAAGAACATTTTTACAAATTGGATACTTGTTTCATGACTTTAAAGAAATTAACATAATATACTGATCTAAACAAAATGATTGCATAAACTAAGTGAATTTCTTTCTGATGATCCGCAAAAATACCTTGTAGGAGTCCAAAGAGAATTATTTATGCTCAAAAACATAATTGATGTTTTTTTTCTAATTACAAAAATACGTAAACACGATCATAGAAGTTACTTTTTTCTCGTATTTGCAAGTCTTAAGTAGCGTAAGTTTTTCCACAAAATTTCAAAAAATATTTTTCTTCGTACTCTTTTTATTAATGGAAATCGCTCAAGACAAGGCATGAAGCCACTTGATGTAAAGAGCTAAAAAAATATTCCTTCAAGATAAAAAACTAGCAAACGATAAGTGTTAGATAGATAGATTATGACCCAGAAAACAGCAATTCTTCCCCCTTTGTCAGAAACATCGCTTATGGTATGTTAGGAGTAAAGGACGAAATAAGGGAAGCGAGAGTTACGAGGCTGCCGAAAGTAAACCCTAGGTCCAGTTTCTACTCTCTTACTTGCTATAAAGTTGTAAAAGCTTAAAATTGGCATACCCATGTACTGTACTAACACCGCTCAAAAAGCGAATATAAATAAGTCATTGTTTAAAGAAATTGATCATACAAATCATGTTTTATGCTAGAAATTGATGGCAAAATACCACTCCTCCAATATAGAGCCCCCTAAAACTTTATACTCTAGAAATTCCCTCCCTGCTGCCTGTGATGTGAACAAACATATTGCTGAAAACCCCCTGCTTAGTATGGCAACTTACGTCTCGATGGCAGTGTGCCTTGTTTAGGTTTGAATAAAAGTTAACTACATTAAATAAATGTAAAATATTCTTGAAGTTCCCTTAGTGCATTACGTGTCTATCAAATCAGCTCTTCACTTATTTTACAAAATTCCCAGGAATTTTATGCAAGTAAAGCGGCAAGACAATTAGAAGTGAAGTCTGTCGAAAGGCTAAATGCATAAATAAAACAAGGCTTAGTTTTAAGTAGCTTTCTTGAAAATAAAAACCTACTATGCGCAACCGGAGTGTACATTATCATTTAAGCACCAAAAAGAAATAAGTTAATGCCATAAATTATTCTAATGAAATTAAGTAATTTAAATTTATTAAACAAAACAAATAGCGCAAAAATAAAGTAATAGCAACATTTTTTTGCACTCGTTTACAGAGTCAGTAAATCCACTTTTAAGTTAATAAATTTGTCCTACTCAGGAACATAAGTGAATATAAGTAAAACTGTATGTTACCAATTAATATGTAATATTATACTGCCTGTTACAGCGTCCTTTTCAAAGATACATAGTCGTGTATGGGTCGATATTTTTTTTTAAAAGCTGTGTTATTAAATCAACTAGATGGAAAGCCGCTGAGAGAGAAGTTTTAATTCAAGATCCTGTGGGGTACGACCGGTGGGGCTTTATTTATACAACATCATAAATAACCTTAATAATATTACATCCGACATCCTAAGGCCTCTTCATGCCAAATTTGGTGTAATTCTAGCAACTAGTTTGGCAGCGAACAAGTGTGTATTGATACTAGCAATTCGTACTCATTAGAACTTCATTTCAGTTTATTATTTTTTTTTTTACAAACCAAGAAGTCAGAGACCGCACTAACCAACAGGTAGCATCGTTAATAATCCGCAAACGACGTCTAGGCTGGCTCGGAAATGCCCTAAGATTGGACCCAGAGAGATTTGCAAACTAAATGCTTCAAAGGAACTCTAATGGAAAAAGAAGACTACAACATAATTTGGAAGCAAACAATCGAGAGAGATTTGATCGCAACGTGGAAGAAGCTGGAGGGGGCTGTGGATCTGGCTTCAGACTGAAAACAATGGTTTACTTTGACTGTCTCATGCGTCATAGGACGCGGGGTGTCCTGAGTCTGAGTCTAAAAACTTCACACAAGAGTCATTAACCTTAATATTTGACCTTTGGTCCTTTGGCTAAGAGCAAAGTGTAGTTTCTGTTCTGATACTAAACTTCACCCTTTTTGTCCTCAGTCATTAATGAAGAAATTATTCTAAACTGAGACATATTTTTTATTTTGGGGAGCTGGATACTGCCTACATTAAAATAACAATCTTAACTCTAACTCTGCCCTTGTGGGGAATCCAGTCAAAAGGAACAGTGATATCTGATACAAAAACAGGTGATGTTCTCAAGTAAGTCGCAATAAGTCTCCTAATAGTTCCAGTACTCTCCGTTTATACTATTACTATTGAACCTCACTATGTGTTCTTGCACCAGCTGTTTATCAATTTGCTCGTTTATAACGGTCAATTATTTCCCCCTGAAGTATTAGTGATAAACAAGTCTTTTAAAGATTACAGTACTCTGTATACTTCAAATCGAGGTCTCGGTATTTGCATATTCCCAGATCACCATAGTAACTTTCTGTGGTACCAATGGACTTACTGGTACTGGCGTTCTTTAGGTGGCAGCGGTCCTGCCATAGTATTATACAGGGTGTCCATAAAATCTATTTATAATATATATATATATATATATATATATATATATATATATATATATATATATATATATATATATATATATATATATATATATATATATATATATGGTTTGAATTTTGACTAAAAGTCATCCCTCGTATGGTTTCTCTTGGCTATTAAAATTAATCTCAACATAAGTTAAAATCGACTGTATACATTTTTCAATATATCATCATCATCATCATCATCATCATCATCATCATCATCATCATCATCATCATCATCATTATCCGGGTCTTTTTGTATTCCACTTTGGTGGAAAAACTTCCTGGTTTCTTTCCAACTTGTTTTATCCCTGGCTATGCGTGGCCAAGTACAGCCTAGTTGACTGTCGTCGTCTCTCCACCAGGGGTTTTGGCTTCCTCTAGGTTTTTTCCATTGCCATAGAGGTCCATTCTGTTGCTATATATGTCCATTTGTTGTCTGTACATCTCGAAATGTGATCTGTTCATCTATGTTTTGTCGTTCGTATAGTCGTGATGATGTCATTTACTCCAATTTGCTGTCTGATCCAGATGTTTACTTTTCTATCATGTAAACTGATTCCGAACATAATAGTATACTATATAATATTTTGATTCTCACTATCCATTCCGGCTGATGTTCTTATGTTTGAGAGCAGATCATAAATTGAGTGACTCAGTAAACTGATCTACTCAGTCCATGAACGAGTCAAATTTATTAAGTTACTATTTTTTACAATATTTGTTTTATTTCATTTTTTCAAATTACTTCATTTTCTCAATTTTTTTTCTTTTGTATTTTTTTATATTTATGCTTTACTTGAAAGCTAGCGCCATTTTAACTTAGCCTGACACATTTTTCTAATTAAAGCCAGCGAAACTTAGGTGTCAAATTTAAAAAAAAGTTAATTACAATTTAAATCTTATTCATTTATTTATTTATTCATCTAACTTTTCTTCGAACTTGATTTTTGTAATTTTACGGCTTATCAACATTTTTTTTTAGATATTAATATAACTTAGTCAGAAGTTATAATAACAAAATAACCAGAGTGTAAAAGGTCTTTAAAAGAGGCTGGTTTATTACAACGTATATATCTGGTACGAAACAATAGCACTACCGGTAATTCAATAGGAATAACAGAATACACTCAAATACAGTCGAATACACATACTACTGTTAATAGGCTATACATTCTACAGACTAGTTCACTTATTTAGTGACTGAGGAAAGTGCGGTATCCAATCACAATAGATATTTAATATTGAAGCACTATATTTATAAGAAATTATTCATTAAGGTCGTTTGTCACTTACAATGTATCAAGACAATGACCAAGAAGCCACATAAGCGTTCATTCGTCAATTAAAATAAAAAGCAACCGCGGAAGTTCCTTTAGGTTAACCCTAACCCTAACCCTAACCATTTTTTCAGACTTCAGTCTCAAGAGATCTTCACCGTTACATCGTTATGTTATTTGTATTTCCTTCTCATCAAATCTTTCTTGGCGTTCATTCATCGGATTCATTACTCTCGTAAAGTTGGTTCTCTCTAACGCTACAAACGCTTTCTCACACCAGAGGTTATTCTCTGTCTCTACAAATCCACAATCAGACCATGTATGGAGTACTGTTGTCATATTTGGGCTGGTGAATCTTTGTCCCATTTCAGGGTTCTGATGAGGTTCAAAAGCGTATCTCTAATTTGGTTGGCATCACCATTTCCTCTTCTATGAATCCTCTTTAACACAGACGTGATGTTGCTAGTCTCAATCTTTTCGTTAAATACTATTATGGCATGTGTTCTTCAGAATTATGTTATCTATACCCTGCATTTTGTGTTCCAGCTTATTTGGCTCATTGATCTAATGGTATTTATTGATTCTTTGTTTAAGTACTTAGTTTTAATACATGTTTTTATTCCAGTAGCTTCTTTCCAAGAACTGTGTGCTTGGTGAACTCTCTTCTGGCTGACTGTTTCTGCCTATCGATAACCGTAAGCTTAAAACGACTACGGTCAATAGAAATCTCATGTCTTTGTGTTAATCTTCTTTCGTTCATTTTAGCCCTTTATCTCAAATGGATCCATGTTTTGTCTTGAGTGACTTCCATGAGAGAAAATGGCCATGTCATCATAGTTGGTTACGAATTGCAGATTTGTACTTTTCTCAGCAGTTGTAGAGCGTAAATGACCAAATAAGATTCGATAAGATTCCAATTAAACATAGCTGATTCCATACTTTTCTCAGCAGTTGTAGAACGTAAATTACCAAATAAGATTCGATAGGATTCCAATTAAACATAGCTGATTCCATAGTTTTCTCAACAGTTGTAGAGCGTAAATGACCAAATAAGATTCGATAGGATTCCAATTAAACATAGCTGATTCCATAGTTTTCTCAACAGTTGTAGAGCGTAAATGACCAAATAAGATTCGATAGGATTCCAATTAAACATAGCTGATTCCATAGTTTTCCTAGCAGTTGTAGAGCGTAAATGACCAAATAAGATTCGATAGGATTCCAATTAAACATAGCTGATTCCATAGTTTTCTCAGCAGTTGTAAAGCGTAAATGACCAGATAAGATTCGATAGGATTCCAATTAAACATAGCTGATTCCATAGTTTTCTCTGCAGTTGTAGAGCGTAAATGACCAAATAAGATTCGATAGGATTCCAATTAAACATAGCTGATTCCATAGTTTTCTCAGCAGTTGTAGAGCGTAAATGACCAAATAAGATTCGATAGGATTCCAATTAAACATAGCTGATTCCATACTTTTCTCAGCAGTTGTAGAGCGTAAATGACCAAATAAGATTCGATAGGATTCCAATTAAACATAGCTGATTCCATACTTTTCTCAGCAGTTGTAGAGCGTAAATGACCAAATAAGATTCGATAGGATTCCAATTAAACATAGCTGATTCCATACTTTTCTCAGCAGTTGTAGAGCGTAAATGACCAAATAAGATTCGATAGGATTCCAATTAAACATAGCTGATTCCATACTTTTCTCAGCAGTTGTAGAGCGTAAATGACCAGATAAAATTCGATAGGATTCCAATTAAACATAGCTGATTCCATACTTTTCTCAGTAGTTGTAGAGCGTAAATGACCAGATAAAATTCGATAGGATTCCAATTAAACATAGCTGATTCCATACTTTTCTCAGTAGTTGTAGAGCGTAAATGACCAGATAAAATTCGATAGGATTCCAATTAAACATAGCTGATTCCATACTTTTCTCAGTAGTTGTAGAGCGTAAATGACCAGATAAAATTCGATAGGATTCCAATTAAACATAGCTGATTACATAGTTTTTAACGCTACCCATTCGAAAAATATACTCACACAAATAATTTGCATGAAATCGTCGGAATTTGTAAATCATTATAAATATAAATAGATAAGAGACACGTGGTGTATGTTGTATATTTTAAAATATGCTTGAAATAGCACATCTGTTTTTAAAATCACTATGAAAAAACACAAAACAAAAAAGAACAATCAGTTATAGTTTAAGTTTTATTCCATTTGCTGCGGATATTAATATTTACTGCAATTCCGCACGTGTTTTAGAGATTTGAAACACTCACTATTTGACAAAGAGGTCTTCCTCGAAATATATTATGGAACACAGTCAGACACATTACATCACAGTGTTGAAGTCATGCCTAATCAAGTAAGAGTTGCTATATAGTAAAAAATCATAAAATCTTATGAGAAAATATATATAAAAAAATCACTTGTTTTTGTCTTACTTCTCAAAGCCGACATATTTCCATTACTTGCATTGTGATAGCCTTCTAATACTCCTATATATATATATATATATATATATATATATATATATATATATATATATATATATATATATATATATATATTAGTATTTCATGTATCCACATAAAATTTTATAAGGAGATATATTTTTTTATGTATCAATTTTCAGTATTTACTTCAACAGTGCTCGATACGAAACGCGCGAACCATTGTGATGTAACTTAATTGCTATGAATATATTTTCATAGCTTAATATATATATATATATATATATATATATATATATATATATATATATATATATATATATATATATATATATATATATATATATACAGGGTGGGCAAAAATAAGGGTCCTATTTTTAAAAATTCATAACTTTTTTATTTATTGATTTTAAAAAAAAATTTTTTTAGAATAAGTAAAGGACCCCTTCCGAAGCAAGCATGAGCCGTATTAGCCCTAAGGAACGTACCCTCATTTAGAAAACATTATTTTTGCTTAAAAAACTCAAAACAGTGTAAAAAACAATACTTTAGTTTTTGTAAGTTTTAAGAAGTGTTTTTCGGCTAAAATTTGTTTTGTTTATTTCAAAAGATCTCGGAAGGGTCAGTCTACACACACATAAAGTTTGGTGAGTTTAACTTTTATTTTGTGGAAGTTATTCAAATTCAAGTTATTCAAATTTAAAGATAGGACCCTTATTTTGGCCCACCCTGTATATATATATATATATATATCACGAAAAATACCCATCAAAGGACGGGTACAATTATTTTTTCCGAATAAAACGTTTTAACATCAATTGTATGTCCCTTTTTGAATTTTAGAATCAAAATATCATACAATTAAACATTGTGTCTTGAATTCTTATTCAATTTTTTAGCACAAGCGATTATATATTTTTCACTAGAAAATATCAAACGTTTAAGTCTTAAGCTTGGAAAGTCTTAAGAAAAAAAATGAAAATCCAGGGGATCTTGCTTCAATCGTGTCCAACGACTATGAATGAAATGTATTGCAAATCTGAAATATTTGAATGTTCAAATGCGAGGTTGTGCTTATATAATTTTCTATAAAAAAAACTTTTTAAATACTTCAAAAAAGCTTCGTTTGTGGATATTCCACCTGAGTCACATGGACGAAGAAAGAATATCTTTTTTTTTCATTGTGATCGTTAGACGAGTTTTGGCTGTGAATATCTTACAAGGAGAAACCAGAGAGCCGAGCTCAGTATAGTACGTTACATACAAATAACGATAGAGTAGAGAGAGACTAGCAATGTCTCTTCTGTCACGTTCTCCACTAGATTTTGAAATTGATTATAGTTTATGCTCTGCACAAAAATATTTTTACTAATGTGTCAACTTTTTCAAAGTTAAAAGTCAGACGATGATAAGGGTTTATTTACTTTTTACTTTTGGCGTTTCTACAAAATTGTAACCGAACCAAACCGACTTTTGCCGAACTAAACCTAAAATGTGGGTTAGTTTAGGGCAAGGTTAGGGCTAGGTTATGGTTAGGTTAGTGTTAAAAAACAGATAGTTTAAAATTCTGTTGAAGTACCTTACTTTTTAACATTTTTAAAAATACTTGATTCGAGCAAATGACGTCTGCAGGAAATAAAAAAGGGTGAGGCATCCTCGTTGGCCTTTTGGCTAAGATCAGTGTGTAGTATCTGTTTCCGATGGATGCTCACTCTGTAGACCTATATTGTTTTGGCCTTCAGACCTTGATTTCGTCAGCCTTAAGTACTGTCCTTTGCAGTTCTAGGAGGACCCCCTCCCAGGATTTGCCTTCTCACCCTTTGAGAAGAGGTTAGTTTATTGCTAATCGCCTGAGGCGCCCCCTTCCGTGGTATGCTGACGGGACTGTCCAGGCATTTTTTGTCGGCCAGCGTACTCTTCTTCCTATAGGGCGCTGGCTTTTCAAATCTCACTTTCCCGACCTTGTGTCACATCTTACCGCTGTTGGAGTTAGATACATACAAAGATCAGAGTGTAGTATCTGTTCTGACGGATGCTCACTCTGTAGATCGGTATCGTCTTGGCCTTCGGGCCTTGATTCCGCCGGTCTGAGGTACTTACCAAGAAAGGGTGAGGCCAACCAAATTACAAATACGCTTCCGAACCTTATCTAGAACCCTGAAATGAGACAGAGATTCATTTGAACATTACATTTCCTGTTCTATTTGATAGAGAAAAAAATCTCATCCAAATACTATAAACCTAACAAATTATGCATACCTTAATGTGAATAAAAGTTGCTTATCTTTGGATTTTCAAAGCTTTTATAAACTGGCTTGAAATGTTGCTGTTTTGTTTTTTATGTTCGTCCGGTTTTATACTTAAATTCACTCCAAACAATGTATATTACCACTGAGATGTAAGGGGCTACTTTGATTGGGTAATAGATTTATAAGGGGCCTCCTAAGTGGGGAGTTGTACAGAACGATGTTTGTTCACATTACATTTAAATTGCTGCATGTTGATTCAGTGAATTTCAACGACAAAAAAATGTCAATAAACCATACGAAGACGAACACTTCAGTAACTATCACTCTACCGAGTCATCCTATATACATATAGTTCTCTACATTCAGCTGCTTTGGCGTATCGTGGTTTTTTAGTGTTACTAGACTACTTACGATATATATATATATATATATATATATATATATATATATATATATATATTAGTATTTCATGTATCCATATCAAATTTTATAAGGAGATATATTTTTTTATGTATCAATTTTCAGTATTTACTTCAACATTGCTCGATACGAAACGCACGAGCCTCTGTGTTGTGACTTAATTGCTATGAACATATTTTCATAGCTTAATATATATATATATATATATATATATATATATATATATATATATATATATACATATAGCTTAATATATATATATATATATATATATATATATATATATAGCTTAATATATATATATATATATATAGCTTAATATATATATATATATATATATATAGCTTAATATATATATATATATATATATATATATATATATATATATGATAATTTAATTTACACAGACATGTGAACCTCTCCAAATATGATCTGAGGTTAAGATCGGATTCTAACTCTGCCTGATGAGATCTCAGTTTATAGTAACTGTTGATCGATAACATCGACATGGCAGTGTCGCAGATTTTGTACATGTCTGTGTAAATAAAATTATCATATATAAAGCTCTATTTTAATATTGAGCACTTTTTATAAACCCGGTTAAAATTCTCTGGATTACCACCCTGTGTATATTTTTCACCTGGATTATTACCATTATTATATATATATATATATATATATATATATATATATATATATATATATATATATATATATATATATATATATACGGACACTTCAGTAAGTATCACTCTACCGAGTTATCGTATTTTCCCAGGCAACGCCCGGACAAATATCCGTTAGTCTGATATGGAGCGGTTAATCATCCTAATTACATCTGTGGGAGTTTGCTATTCCATATAGAAAACCTGTGTTTAAATAAACGAATTTTTGTTTACATTTTAATGAAATCTCGTTTAAACTCGTTTCAAGCAAATTCATATTAAATGACGCACTCTTCAAAAAGTAATTAGAACAATTAACGCAATTTGTCAGAATTTAATAGCCACTTATTATATATAGAAAAGTAAATGAATAGTCCCATTTAAATACGATAGTGTGTATATATACATATATATGCATATATATATATATATGCATATATATATATATATATATATATATATATATATATATATATATAGAGAGAGAGAGAGAGAGAGAGAGAGAGAGAGAGAGAGATGCGCGAGGCCTGTCTAAAAATTATCCGATCTAAGGCCAGAAAAAATATTTCAAATACGTGGCGGGGTTGGGACACTAATCCCCTTTCAAATTAGGTCCCTTGTGCTTGCACACACTTAGCCCACCGATCCATCCACTGCCGGAAACACCTCTGGAAGTCTTCTTTTCGAATGGTGTTCATCTCCGTCGTCGCGTTTGATTCAGCAGGTGTTTGGAGAAGATGCGATTGGGTGTAACACAAATCAAGGAATAGTTCAACCGATTCAAAAATGGCCGCACATCATCGGAAAGTGACCAGCATTCTGATAATGGGGAACGCGACGGCGGAGATGAACACCATTCCAAAAGAAGACTTCCAGAGGTGTTTCCGGCAGTTGATGGATCGGTGGGGTACTTTGAAGGGGATTAGATAGTGCCGAACGCAAAGTCGAAGATGAACACCATTCCATGTGGCGTCATCACTATCTCCTTCATCCCCCTTCTTTCGCCGTCCAAAATTCACCTCTCATTCCAGTTCATATATCATCCCTCTTCAGCCATATCGAATGAGATGTTTTCTCTGCTGTTTCTTCAAGATCTTTAATCAATTTTCTCAATTCCGAGTTGTTACAATAAAAGTGATGTCGAAATCGATTTACGACCGTTCGCTTTACATTTCCTCTTGCCCCAATGGCCAAATGATGGAATTCGATCTTCCAATCTTTATCTTCACACGCCGGTACCAACTCTTCATATCTGATCTCTTTCCTATTTTCTTCAGAATTGTTTTTTTGTAAATGTTAATATTTAGGTGATGCCTATGTGTATAATTTAAAAAAATGTTTTTTTCAATGAACCGACCATTATTAATTTTGAAATGTATATTATGGGCAGCCCAGCGAGTAACATGGGTACATTATTATTATTATTATTATTATTATTATTATTATTATTATTATTATTATTATTATTATTATTATTATTATTATTATTATTATTATTATTATTATTATTATTGTTGTTGTTGTTGTTGTTGTTGTTGTCGTCGTCGTCGTCGTTGTCGTTGTCGTTGTCGTTGTTGTTGTTGTTGTTGTTGTTGTTGTTGTTGTTGCTGCTGCTGCTGCTACTACTACTACTACTACTTCTACTACTACTACTAGCCAAAATAGCCTCCCTACGATCGTCTATTTTTGCTAGGCTCCGCCTCAGAAATGAACGCTCACCCGTAAAACGATGGAGCCCCAGTCATATTTCTTGGGTGGTAAGACATTGATTTTCTTTGTTTCAGATCAAGAATACTTCTAGTTAAAAAAAGTAGAAAAAATTTCGACACCACCCCAATTTTTAGCCCCCCCCCCCCCAAATTATTTTGCCCACCCCTCATTTTTAAAAAAAACTTTTCCCCATACATAGAAATATTTTCAGTTATGAAAAGAAAAAAAAAATGTTGACCACCCCCTCATTTTTTTAACCCTCAGCATCATAGTAATATTTTCAGATAAGGGTAAAAAAAAAAAAATTTGACCCCCACCCAAATTTTTTTTTACCCTCCCTCAAACATAGTAATATTTTCAGTTATTAAAGTAAAAAAAAATTTTTTACCCCCCCAATTTTTTTTTTACCCTCCCCCATACATAGTAATATTTTCTGTTAAAATAAAAAAAAATGTTTACCCACCTACCCCCAAATTTTTTTTTACCCTTTCCCACGCATAAGAAGAAAAAAAATTGCCCCCCCCCAATTTTTTTACCCTCCCCATACATAGTTAAAAAAGAAAAGAAAATTTGGAGGTGCCTCGGTCATATCAAAGAACTTGCATTTAAATATGCTATTAGAAGGCGCCTACGTCCTATCAAAGAACCAGTTTTGTTATTCTTCCAAAATGGTTACCCATTTAGTAATGGTCGAGATATTTGTTGCTTAACTTCAATTTACAAAACACCTTGTCGTAATGAAAATAAAGAATGCTAATGTGAAAAGTGTGAAAAAATCCTCTCACGATGACGTCACTTACATAAAAAATCAATCAATATATAATTAAAATATCAATATATAAATGAAAAATCAATATATCAATAAATCAATATATAGATAACAAATATAAATAAAAATAAAAAATCTATATAAATAATAAAATATATATAAAATAAAAAAATCAATATATAAATAAAAAATAAAAAATCTCTATATAGAAAAAATATTAAAATAAAATAAAAAAATCAATATATAAATAAAAAATTCAATATATAAATATAATCATAATATGTAAATAAAGAATCAAAAGTCAAAATGTAAATAAAAATATAAATAAAAATAAAAATATAAATATAAATATATATTATATATAAATAAATAAATAAAAATAAAAATAAATGCAAATATAAATATAAAAATCGAAATATAAATAAATCAATATATAAATAAATAAAAATCATATAAAAATTCAAAAATCAAAATATAAATAAAAAATCCATACATAAAAAAATTCATATGTAAATAAAAATTCAAAATTCATATATAGATAAAAATATATATATATATAGATAAAAAAATATATATACATATACATAAATAAAAAATCAATATATAAATAAAAAAATCAATATATAACCATAAATAATCAATCAATATATAAATAAATATATAAATAAAAAATCAAAAATAAATATACACATACACATGTACACATACACACATACATACGCACACACACACGTACATATATATATATGCATATATATATACATATATATATATATATATATATATATATATATATATATATATATTATATACACACTCACACACACACAAACACATGCATGTGTAAATGAAAAATCATCAATATATAAATATAAATAATAAATTTGTGTAATGCTGAGAAGTTCCATATTTTTAAGGCCATCATGAACCCAAACACCAGATGTTTAAATGTACACGATGAGGTTTTTAAGGGCTGTATACATCGTAAAGAAGCACTCCTTATCTATTGGATGGATCGAGTGACTTAAGCCTTCCTAGAACCCTACATACATTTTTCAGACACTTACACACTTCCACTGCAGACTTCTCGTTCTACGAACCTGATCACAACCCTTTTTTCCTTTCTCCATTTTTCTCTCTTTCTTATTTAAATTTTAAAATTTTTTATATTTTTTTACGTTTTTATATTTTTTTAATATTTTTTATATTTTTTTAATATTTTTTATATTTTTATATTTTTTTATATATTTTTTTATATATTTTTTTATATATTTTTTTATATATTTTTTTATTATATTTTTAAATTTTTAATTTTTAAAATTTTTTTATATATTTTTAAATTTTTAATTTTTAAATTTAATTTCTCGAATCTTTATTTATTTATTTATTTATTATTTATATATTGATTTTTATTTATATATTGATTTTTTATTTTTTATTTTTTATTTATATTTATATATTGATGATTTTTTATTCACACATGCATGTGTTTGTGTGTGTGTGAGTGTGTATATAATATATATATATATATATATATGTATATATATGCATATATATATATATATGTACGTGTGTGTGTGCGTATGTATGTGTGTATGTGTACATGTGTATGTGTATATTTATTTTTGATTTTTTATTTATATATTTATTTATATATTGATTGATTATTTATGGTTATATATTGATTTTTTTATTTATATATTGATTTTTTATTTATGTATATGTATATATATTTTTTTATCTATATATATATATTTTTTTTATCTATATATGAATTTTGAATTTTTATTTACATATGAATTTTTTTATATATTGATTTTTTATTTATATTTTGATTTTTGAATTTTTATATGATTTTTATTTATTTATATATTGATTTATTTATATTTCGATTTTCATATTTACATTTATTTTTATTTTTATTTATTTATTTATATATATTATATATTTATATTTATATTTTTATTTTTATTTATATTTTTATTTACATTTTGACTTTTGATTCTTTATTTACATATTATGATTATATTTATATATTGAATTTTTTATTTATATATTGATTTTTTCATTTTATTTTAATATTTTTTCTATATAGAGATTTTTTATTTTTTATTTATATATTGATTTTTTTATTTTATATATATTTTATTATTTATATAGATTTTTTATTTTTATTTATATTTGTTATCTATATATTGATTTATTTATATATTGATTTTTCATTTATATATTGATATTTTAATTATATATTGATTGATTTTTTATGTATATATTGATTTTTTATTTATGTATTTATATATTTATCTATATTTATATTTTTTATTTATATATTTATCTATATTTATGTTTTTACTTTGAATTGAGAATTATTAATTGAAATGATCGAAATTCATAAAAACATATATATATATATTTTATATAATGATAAATAGTTACCTCCCCTTTTTTAGATAATTTAATTAATTAGAGTTGCGTACCTTAATTAATTATTTTCTATATATATATATATGAAAATAATATATATAAATATAAAAGTAATATTTTATTATTATAAATTTAATTTTTTTATTTTTCCCCTCCTTTCTTTCTTTCTTTCTTTCTTGCTTTACTTCTAAATATAGAATCTTTTAACGGCTTTTTCTGTCCTAAGCGTTTCTCGTCGGTTCTCCATTTCAAAATTCTGTG
This sequence comes from Sepiola atlantica, assembly GCA_963556195.1. Taxonomy (NCBI): domain Eukaryota; kingdom Metazoa; phylum Mollusca; class Cephalopoda; order Sepiida; family Sepiolidae; genus Sepiola; species Sepiola atlantica. The sequence continues at coordinate 210,086,083 of OY744519.1, forward strand.
TACATAGCGTTTCATAACAGTTAGATGTTTTTTGAAGAAATTCCATCATTTACTATTTCAGACTATGCTGAAGACGACGGAATCGGGAATTCAACCCGTTTCTTGTCAGAAACCACTGGTCCATGTCTGATTAAAATCTGTATTTAAAAATAAAAATATTACGCTCTTAATTTAATTTAATTGAGCACTCTACTGGTATTTCCCTTTTATTCTTTATTGAGTATATCTTTATTGAGTATACCTTTATACTTTATATATATATATATATATATATATATATATATATATATATATATATATATATATATATATATATAGTGGCAGTTCCTGTTTTTAGTTTTGCTTTGTTTTGAGGGTTTTTTTCAGATAGACTCCTATAATTTTTAATAAAAAATTCTTGACAGACTTCGTCAATTTTTTCGAATGACTCAAATCGGCGACCTTTTATAAAGTACTGCATCGATCGAAATGTTTGCAAGATGGGGCAACGTCTGAATAATAAGCTGAATGTTGCAAAACGGGTTTTCACGTGTTTCCTGCGCGAAGACTTTAAGTCTCACCGTGTAGTTGAAGAAACCTATCAATAATTCATTGACAAAAAGCCGGTGTTCTATTTCTGCTCTTCGTAAAACAATGACGACAAACAATGATGTACACAAATATAATGATATATTCTTTTGTCGGTAGTGGTGAACGAGTGTTGGTTATTTAGGAATGAGAATGCAGGTATTGTATCCACAGTGTTAGTTAAGTTATAATAAAGTATATTTTATAAATAACAAAACATGCATCCCAGTATTTCCGCTGTGCTTAAAAGAATGACGACAAACAATGATGTACAAAAATATAATGATATAATTTTATTGCCGGTGGCGGTGAACGAGTGTGGGTTAGTAATGAAATAGGACGAAGCATAACAATTGAACGAGGTGAGTTTCTCGAACTCGATCGCCTATCAACTGACGATCTCAATTTCGGATTCATATTATATAACAATTTGTGACACTCACGCACCCACTTGTCATCCTTTGTAATATTAGCGAAGTGGCGACAATTACTTAGAGAGAAATAATAATTTGAAAAAAATACGAGTAGAAAGGATCAAGAATCTGTTTTTTTTCTTTTTTATGGTTAAAATAAAAAAATAATGATGAGATAAGATATTATAGCTTTTAATAGTTAAAATTTTGAAAAAAAATAATGAGGTGAGATGTAATTGCTTTTTAATAGTTAAAATAAAAAACATAATAATGAGATAAGATGTTATTGCTTTTTAATAGATAAAATTTAAAAAATAATAATGAGATAAGATTTTATTGCTTTTTAATAGTTAAAATTTTTAAAAATAATAATGAGATAAGATGTTATTGCTTTTTAATAGTTAAAATGAAAAATAATAATGAGATAAGATTTTATTGCTTATTAATAGTTAAAATAAAAAAATTAATAATGAGATAAAATTTTATTGCTTTTTAATAGTTAGAATTAAAAAAATAATAATGAGATACGATGTTATTGCTTTTTAATAGTTATGATAAAAAATTATTATGAGATAAGATGTTATTGTGTTTGAATAGTTATAATAAAAATATAACATTAGATAAGATGTTATTGCTTTTTAATAGTTAAAATAAATAAAAAAATAATGATATAATATTTTATTGCTTTTTAATAGTTAAAATAAAAAAAATAGTAATGAAATAAGATGTTATTGCTTTTTAATAGTTAAAATGAAAACTTTATAATGAGATAATATGTAATTGCTTTTTAATAGTTAAAATAAAAAAATAATAATGATATAAGATTTTATTGCTTTTTAATAGTTAAAATAAAAAAATAGTAATGAGATAAGATGGTATTGCTTTTTAATAGTTAAAATAAAAAATAATAATGATATAAGATGGTATTGCTATTTAATAGTTAAAATAAAAAATTAATAATGAGATAAGATGTTATTGCTTTTTAATAGTTAAAATAAAAATTAATAATGAGATAATATGTAATTGCTTTTTAATAGTTAAAATAAAAAAATAATAATGATATAAGATTTTATTGCTTTTTAATAGTTAAAATAAAAAATTAGTAATGAGATTAGATGTTATTGCTTTTTAATAGTTAAAATAACAAATTAACATTGATATAAGATGTTATTGCTTTTTATTAGTTAAAATAAAAAAAATAATGATATAAGATGTTATTGCTTTTTTCATAGTTAAAGGAAAATCATAATAATGAGATAAGATGTTGTTTCTTTTTAATAGATAAAAAAAATTAATAATAAGATAAGATGTTATTGCTTTTTAATAGTTATAATAAAAAAATAATAATTAGATAAGGTGTTATTGGTTTGCAATAGTTAAAATAAAAAATTAATAATGAAATAAGATGTTGCTTTTTAATAGTTATCATAAAAAATAATAATTAGATTAGATGTTATTGCTTTTTAATAGTTAAAACAAAAAAATGATAATGAGATAAGATGTTATTGCTTTTAAATAGTGATAATAAAAATTAATGATGAGATAAGATGTTATTGTTAAAATAAAAAAATGATAATGAGATAAGATGTTATTGCTTTTAAATAGTTAAAATAAAAAATGATAATGAGATAAGATGTTATGGATTTTTAATAGTTAAAATAAAAAAATGATAATGAGATAAGATGTTATTGCTTTTAAATAGTTAAAATAAAAAAATGATAATGAGATAAGATGTTATGGCTTTTTAATAGTTAAAATAAAAAACATAACAATGAGATAAGATGTTATTGCTTTTCAATAGTTAAGATAAAGAAATTAATAATGAGATAAGATTTAATGGTTTGTTAATAGTTAAAATAAAAAAATAATAATGAGATAAAATGTTATTTCTTTTTAATCCTTAAAATAAAAGATTAGTGATGAGATGAGATGTTATTGCTTTTTAATAGTTACAATAAAATAATAATAATGATATAAGATGTTATTGCTTTTGAATAGTTAAAATAAATTATAATGATAGAAGATGTTATTGCTTTTTAATAGTTAAAATATAAAATTAATAATGAGATAAGATGTTATTGCTTTTTAATAGTTAAAATAAAAAATAATAAGGATATAAGATGTTATTGTTTTTTAATAGTTAAAATTAAAGAAAAATAATCATGATATAAGATGGTATTGCTATTTAATAGTTAAAATAAAAAATTAATAATGAGATAAGATGTTATTGCTTTTTAATAGTTACAATAACAAATAATAATGATATAAAATGTAATTGCTTTTTAATAGTTAAAATATGAAATTAATAATGATATAAGATGTTATTGCTTTTTAATAGTTACAATTAAAAAATAATAATGATATAAGATTTTATTGCTTTTTAATAGTTAAAATAAAAAATTAGTAATGAGATAAAATGTTATTGCGTTTTAATAATTAAAATAAAAAAGTAATAATGAGATGAGATTTTATTGCTTTTTAATAGTTAAAATAAAAAAATAATAATGATATAAGATGTTATTGGTTTTTAATAGTTCAAATAAAAAATGAGTAGTGAGATAAGATGTTATGGCTAACAAGACGTGTTTCGTCGACGATATATTGGGGGTGTAATTACGTTACGGATGAAAGCATCGTCAAAAGAACCTAAAAATGAATGAACGGTAAAAAATAAATACAAATCATATATGAGGTAGATATTTCAACGTACAACCACCATTTCTGAATTGTGTTACCTAAGGTCCATAAGGACAATGGTGATTTCACCTTTGTGATTATTTTAGCCCCGCTTCAAGGACGTTTATTCCACGACAGGGTATTTTGATGTTCAGCTGACATTTAGAGAAAGGTAAATTTTGCAGGTGCTTTCGACTCATTCAAAAATATTTAATTTTCGACAATCAACTATGTTGTTCCTTCCGGCCAGGTGTGTGTGTGTCAAGTACGTTTTCTTTTCTGCCAGGTTACCTTTTCGGTACACCATGTACAAATATTCAACAGAAGGATTCGTACTTTTACCAAAGTTAAAAGTTGGCACGTGGCTGGCAGACGGTCGTGGAGAATTGTGTTTGTTTTTGTATAAATGATTACATAATCCGTCGTATAGCTATGGTAGTGGTGGTGTTTGTAAAGGCGTCGGATAGACATCAAAGTAGACTTTAGTCTGAGGTTCTAACCCTGCGACTAGTAATACAGTAATATTTAGCCACACTGATGAGTGTTGGTTTAATTACAACACATGTGAATATTAAAAAATACTTATTATAAATTATTATTTAAAGCTCTCTTCAAGGAAGAGAACTCTGAAAAAGAAATATAAAATGCTTCTAACTAAAACAATACTCAAAAGTTCCCTCTCTTTTAGATCAATATGGTACCTTAGGTTTAAAGCTGTTTTTGTTTTATTTTTTTAATTATAAACCACTCTCTGGCTTTCATCAGCCAATTTTTGATCCGTTAGGTTGCTTATAGGAGGAGTTTGTTGCATTCTAGGAGATATTTGCTGTTTTAAAAATATACCATTATTGTAACACAGTTCACGAACATTCTATATAATCTAGTATTGTAAGCCAGTCTGCTGAAAAATAATAGAACGAATCAATCGAGAGCTGCAAAAATAGGAAATATCTTTTTAAATTCTCAATACAAGCTTATATTGCTACTCCGGATTTACTTTTTAAAAGTGCGCTATGTATGTATAATTTTGCTTATTCGGACTACATTTCTCATCTTGAGTGTTATTATCACAACGTTTCGGCCGCTGTAACCTCCGGCCTTCTTCAGGTGTATCTCTTCAAACTCGGAAATATTTCTATCGAACTTGGGAATCGAGACGGAATTTCCAACTATCACTTAGAACTAAATTTTACTTAGTACTGCACCACGTTCAATCCTCGGTGCGGGCGATACAAAGAATTGCGAATTACTGAAGACTTCTCCCAGTCATGGCTGACTGAACAAAAGCATGCTACTCTCGTGGATTAAATAAAGGGTTTCGTTCGAAATTCCGTCCAGATTCCCGAGTTCGACAGAAATATTTCCGAGTTCGAAGAGATATACCTGAAGAAGGACGGAGGTTACAGCGGCCGAAACGCGTTGTGATGATAACACTCACGATGAGAAATGTAATCCGAATAACCAAAATTATACAAATTATCAATACACATCTAAAATATTCGGGAAAAAAGTGCTATGTATATTTTCAATTAGCAAATAATTAAAGTGAGAGACACCACTTAACTTGAATGTTTTTTTTTTGTTTTGTTTAATTTACACTTGAAAAAGGACCAGAAAATGATGAGTAAAGTCAAGTGCGAAACGGCTTGCGATTCAAGGAGAAACTATTATGCTTTGTTGAGACTATTGACTAGCAGTAAATGAAAGCTGTTAAAAAATAAAAAAATAATTAAGGCTAGTGAATGTATCAGATGTCAATAAGTTTCTTGAGTGTCTCAATAGTCACTCAGTCCGTTAGCAGAAGAATGAGAAAAAAACTGAGGAGTCAGCGTGAATGATATTAATTGACAAGAAGAAAAGTCACAGAGAAATTAGGACTAATATTGACACTACGCAAACACTTTATATTTCAACTGTTCGCAGAAGTTTCATTGGAACGCACCTGTTCTGTCTTAAGAGATAACTATTTCGAGTACAACATAACTCATCCAGGTGAGAAAAAAATGAAAATTATATGATAAAAATAAATTAAAAATCAAGGTAAATAATATATATATATATATATATATATATATATATATATATATATATATATATATATGTAGACAAAGAAAATAACCAAGGGAAAAAAGGGGGGTTATTATAATGGAATCATCTAACTCTATAAAATAGATGTTCTGTAAAATAGTAAATACTCACTTTGAAAGGAACAACACAGGTAAGGAGAAGCTATATTTTAATACTTTAGAAAAACAAATCTGGAGGCAAAACTAAATCAAATATTTGTAAACTTTTTAAATTAAAAAATAATTATTAAATAGGGAGGTGGTGTCTGATCAACACTGCTGGGATGCCATGATAAAGAAATACTGTTTTGTTTTTAAAATCCCGAAACAGTTTTCATGGTAAAAAACTGACGATCCCTTATATATAAAAAACATATATAAAAATATATTTATATTAGAGTATATTCTTGGAAGTAAACTAAAATAGTGATTGCAGTAGATTGATTGACTTACTAGACTTAAATCTTTCAACAATTTTTTTTTTTCAGTTTTGAAGGTTAAAAGAACTTCTGAGATTATATATATATATATATATATATGTATATATATATATATATATATATATATATATATATATATATATATATATATATATATATATATATATATATATATTCTAGAGATCAAAGATGAGAATAACAAATTGTAAAGATACAATATTTATTAGAACATCAAAAGTTCAAAGCAAGCCGATAATATTTACAATTACATTGTCGGTTGTTTTCTATTTTCTGATCAAAAAAGTTTATCTTTGAAAATCCATGGATTAAGGATATGAAACTCCTTGCTTCGAACTTTTGATGTTCTAATAAATATTGTATATTTGCAATTTTTTTTCTTATCTTTCATCTCTAGAATTGATTGCTCTATTCAATATATTGAGCTTTATATTATCACGATAGATTCTTATTAAACGATAAATCGATTATCTTCAATTTAATTCAATACATGAGAAAAAATAGAAACAATGTTTCAGACAAAATGCAAAGTAAAAATGGAATTGAGGATAAGCGAATAAACAAACTAACAGAAATATTAACTCAAACACATATAAAAGCTCTACCAATATATTTCAGTTGCAAGAAAACAACCATCCACGGTTGGACATAAGAACTTCATATATATATATATATATATATATGTATATATATATATATATATATATATATATATATATATATATATATATATATATATATATATATATATATATCCCTGGATCTGCAGTCATATTTTAAGCAATTCAAGATCATCAAATACATTCTTATTTTATTTGTATCTACTAATATACTATATATATATATATATATATATATATATATATATATATATATATATATATATATATATATATATATATATATATAATATCCCGAAACAGTTTTTCATGGTAAACAACTGATGATCCCTTAAAATAGTGTTAGAAACAAACTAATATAATAACTGTCCACTGAAAGACTTGGGACTAAAAGTTTTTTTTAATTTTTATTTTTTATTAATAATATAGTTTTAATGGTTAAGAAACTTCCTAGACTATATATATATATATATATATATATATATATATATATATATATATATATATATATATTGAATTGAGGATAAGCGAATCAACAAACTAACAAAAATATAAACTCAAATACATATAAAAGCTCTACCAAATTATTTACGTTGCTAGTAAGCAACCATCCTCGGTTGGAAGTAAGAACTTTAATGAACAGAAATTTAAATTGTACAAGACGCGTCGAAAGCAAAGTTCTTAAAAAGTTCTTTAAAGTGCAAATTGTATTTGTCATATTCTTAGCTCAATCGGATTATTAGTTAAAAAATTACAGTTATTTGAAATTTTTTAAAATAATATAAAATTATTAAAGTTAAACTACTGTTAAAAATTTTAAAAATAATATAAAATTACTAAAGTTAAACTACTGTTAAAAAATTAAAAAATAACGTAAAATTATTAAAGTTAAACTACTGTTAAAAATTTTCAAAATAATATGAAATTATTAAAGTTAAACTACTGTTAAAAATTTTAAAAATTATATAAAATTGTAAAAGTTAAACTACTGTTAAAAATTTTAAAAATAATATAAAATTATTAAAGTTAAACTACTGTTAAAAATTTTAAAAATAATATAAAATTATTAAAGTTAAACTATTGTTAAAATTTTAAAAATAATATAAATTATTAAAGTTAAACTACTGTTTAAAATTTTAAAAATAATATAAAATTATTAAAGGTAAACTACTGTTAAACATTTTAAAAATAAAGTAAAATTATTGAAGTTAAACTACTGTAAAAATTTTAAAAATAATATAAAATTATTAAAGTTAAACTACTGTTAAAAAATTTAAAAATAATATAAAATTGTAAAAGTTAAACTACTGTTAAAAATTTTAAAAATAATATAAAATTATTAATGTTAAACTACTGTTAAAAATTTTAAAAATAATATAAAATTATTAAAGTTAAACTACTGTTAAAATTTTAAAAATAATATAAAATTATTAAAGTTAAACTACTGTTAAAAATTTTAAAAATAATATAAAATTATTAAAGTTAAACCACTGTTAAAAATTTTAAAAATAATATAAAATTGTAAAAGTTAAACTACTGTTAAAAATTTTAAAAATAATATAAAATTATTAAAGTTAAACTACTGTTAACAATTTTAAAAATAATATAAAATTATTAAAGTTAAACTACTGTTAAAAATTTTAAAAATAATATAAAATTATTAAAGTTAAACTACTGTTAAAAATTTTAAAAATAATATAAAATTATTAAAGTTAAACTATTGTTAAAATTTTAAAAATAATATAAATTATTAAAGTTAAACTACTGTTTAAAATTTTAAAAATAATATAAAATTATTAAAGGTAAACTACTGTTAAACATTTTAAAAATAAAGTAAAATTATTGAAGTTAAACTACTGTAAAAATTTTAAAAATAATATAAAATTATTAAAGTTAAACTACTGTTAAAAAATTTAAAAATAATATAAAATTGTAAAAGTTAAACTACTGTTAAAAATTTTAAAAATAATATAAAATTATTAATGTGAAACTACTGTTAAAAATTTTAAAAATAATATAAAATTATTAAAGTTAAACTACTGTTAAAATTTTAAAAATAATATAAAATTATTAAAGTTAAACTACTGTTAAAAATTTTAAAAATAATATAAAATTATTAAAGTTAAACCACTGTTAAAAATTTTAAAAATAATATAAAATTGTAAAAGTTAAACTACTGTTAAAAATTTTAAAAATAATATAAAATTATTAAAGTTAAACTACTGTTAACAATTTTAAAAATAATATAAAATTTTTAAAGTTAAACTACTGTTAAAAAATTTTAAAATAATATAAAATTATTAAAGTTAAACTACTGTTAAAAATTTAAAAAATAATATAAAATTATTAAAGTTAAACTACTGTTAAAAATTTTAAAAATAATATAAAATTATTAAAGTTAAACTACTGTTAAAAATTTTAAAAATAATATAAAATTATTAAAGTTAAACTACTGTAAAAAATTTTAAAAATAATATAAATTTATTAAAGTTAAACTACTGTTAAAAATTTTAAAAATAATATAAAATTATTAAAGTTAAACTACTGTTA
>OY744519.1:210097932-210112932 GCA_963556195.1 Sepiola atlantica
TTCTTTAACCAGACCTCTATTAGTCAGATATGCACCCAACCTCGTTTTATCTCTCCCTTCTTCGCGTTTTTCTTTTCTTTCTTTTTGAGATCAAAGAATACGATTGTTTGGGTCCGATGAAGCCATCAATGAAATCCTAGCTAAAAAGTAAAAAAAAAGACAAGACTCCCATTTAGTATGAGATTTTCAGTTGAACTTGTATTTTAAACATGTGTTCATTCAAACTGCACAAAGTGTGGCAGACCAACGAAAATGATATTATAAACTTAAAACATTACAGACCGACGAAAATGATATTATAAACTTAAGCATTACAGACCGACGAAAATTATATTTCACACCTGAGCATTACAAAATGACGAAAATTATATTTGAAACTTAAGAACTACAGATTTACGAAAATAATATTTGAAACCTAAGCATTACAAATTGACGAAAATTATATTTGAAAAGCATTACAGACCGAGGAAAATGCTGTTTTAAACCTTAGCAGTACAGACTGACGAAAATGCTATTTCAAACTTAATCATTACATACCGACGAAAATTATATTTCAAACCTTAGCATTACAGACCGACGAAAATGCTATTTTAAACTTAAGCATTACAGACCGACGAAAATTATATTTCTAACCTACGCATTAGAAATTGACGAAAATTATATTTGAAACTTAAGCATTACAGACAGACGAACATGCCATTTCAAACTTAAGCATTACAGACCGGGAAAAATGCTATTTTAAACTTAAGCATTACAGACTGACGAAAATGCTATTTCAAACTTAATCATTACAGACCGACGAAAATTATATTTTAAACCTAAGTATGACATACTGACGAAAATGCTATTTCAAACTGAATCATTACATACCGACGAAAATTATATTTCAACCCTTAGTATTACAGACCGACGAAAATGCTATTTATACATTAACATTACAGACCGACGAAAATGCTATTTACAACTAAATCATTACAGACCGACGAAAATTATATTTTAAACTTTAGAATTACAGACTGATGAAAATGCTATTTAAAACTTAATCATTACATACAGAGGAAAATTATATTTCAAACCTTAGTTTTACAGACCGACGAAAATGTTATTTCAAACTTAATCATTACAGACGGACGAAAATGCTATTTCAAACTTAATCATTACAGACCGACGAATGTAATATTTGAAGCTTAAATGTGACAGATTAACCAACGAGAATGTTATTTCAAGATGAAGTATTATTTACTCCTCTCCAGGAGTTAGGCACAAGGCCAGTTTTATCCTACTCCCACAAGTAAGATGTGACCCAAGGTCGGGTCGGAAAGTGGGGGTTGAAAAGCCAGCGCTCGAGAGGTGAGCACTCTGACCATCAAAAATTGCCTGGGCAGCCCCGTCGGCATTCCCCGGTAGGGGCGCCTCAAGCAGTAAGCAATTAACTTACTCCTCCCCAAAGAGGGAAGGCAAAGCCTGGGAGGGTGGACCTCCTAGAACTGCACAGGACAATCCCATAGACCGGCGTAAATCAAGCCCCGAAGGCCAAGACAATACCAGTCTATGGGGTGCAGTATCCATCGGAACAGATACTACACTTTCAAGATGAAGTATCGACACCTCTGTGTAGCTAACTTTTCCAAAGATATATTTTCATACTACTAAGCTCTACTTACGTCTTGAGCATTGTTTAAGTAATTCAACTTATAATAGTGTATGTTTACACACATGAAGTAACACATCATATATGAATCTGGGTATTTGTGCAGGCTGATAGCAATGCAAAAAAACGAAATGGTGAAATACAAACAGAAACAAACAACCGAAGACAATATTAGGGGTATAAATCTTCACAATTATCCATTTATATATATATATATATATATATATATATATATATATATATATATAGGTGGAAAACTAAAAGTGAACTTTTAGGAAAGGTAAAACCTATTGTGAAACGTATACAGCTCAATATACTGGATAGAGCAGATAGATAGATAGAAGGATGAAAAGGAATTTCACTTTAATATATATATATATATATATATATATATATATATATATATATATATATATAAATATATATATATATATATATATATAAATATATATATATATATATATATATATATATATATATATATATATATATATATATATATATATATATTGGTAGAAGGATGAAAAGGAATTAGAAAAGCGACGGAGGCAGATTTTTTCAATTCAGTTTCTCAATGCAAAGTATATTCCGCAAAAACACAATTTATTCAATTAATTTTTTTCATTAAGCCAGGCTTTTCAAAGATACAAATCTTATCATCAGAGGAAATTGCTGAGATAGATAAGTTGGCGAGAAGCCAGATTTAAAGGCTGAAAAAGTAAAACAAACAAGGCAAAAAGCTGCCCGAATGCAAGCAAGTGTCCGATTGTAAAAAAATCCGATGTCAAAAAGTCCAGCGGAGAAAATGGTTTGTAGGTAGGCCGTTAGAAGGCACGAGAAATAAAATTGAGAGGTTTCAAAGTTAAACTCCAGAAACAACCGTCTAACAATTAATTAAATAAATTGATTTTTGCGGAATATACCTTGCATTGAGCAACTGAATTGAAAGAAGATCTCCCTTCGTCGCTTTTCTAATTCCTTCTCGATCCTTATATATATATAACTTTTAACCCTTGTCTCTCTTCTTCCCCTTCCCCTCCTCCTCTTCCCTTGTTTCGTCCCTCGACGTTCACTGCTCCAATTACTACTACTCCTGTTAACTTTTGACGTTCTCAGCCCGAATTCAATCAGCAGGCGATATCTAAGCACTGATTTTTTCTCTCTCTCTTTTTTTTCTTCTTCAATAGTTTTCGACAACGACATGTCGATTTACCCTTTCTCACGTTTGCTCTCGCTTTCTTTTCTTCTTCGTTTCGTCTTCTTCAACTGACGTTCTAAAGATAATGTTTGATTGGTATCTCTTTCTTCTTCTTCCTCTTCTTCAGCTTCTTTTTCTTTCTCTTTTCATAACATTCCTCGCATTCCTTTTTCTCCCCGTTTTGTTGTTCTCTGCACGTGACATTTTCTTCCAATCGCATTCTCTGTATAAATTTGAAAACTTTTCCGTTTTGAAATAAAGTTTATTAACTGATCGAAAATGGTCGTATCTACGGCCGAAATATCTCGGTGGAACTTTACAACATGAGTTTTTGAGTTTATTTTTGTTAGTTGTTGAATTGCTTATTCTTTATTCCATTTTTATTTTTACATATATATATATATATATATATATATATATATATATATATATATATAACTATGAGACTTACTGTTAAAATATTAATAAAATCTGGGATGGTGGAACATCTTTTGATAGTTCGGGAGAAAACACCCTTCTCAGAAACGAAAACAAATGTTCAATCCATTCAAGATTGGTGCCACTCTAAAAAACGCACAAAACTAAGAAGACAACACACAAAACAATGTTTTTTTTTAATAATGTGCTATTAAAAATATATTTAAGTTATTGTATGATGAAATTTATGTTAAATGAGTAATAGTTTGTATTTTGATTTAATTGTTCGTTTTATTATTTAATTAATTTGTTTCTCTCTATTGATTTCTTAATTTTAATTTTTTTACATAATATTTTTTGCGACAGAATTAAGTTTTTAAATCGTAATAAACAATGAATATTTTTTTTATTTCACATAAATAATATGAGAAGAAAAATATTAGAGAAGCAACTGACAGTTCACTTATCGAGTGTTCACCAAACGTTGTCGGAACATGCCATATAGCTGCGTGACAGTTTATTGTTAAATCCACGAACAAGGCTTAACTTCAATTTCTTAAAGGGGCTTATCAAAATATTTATTTAAGTAAATAGTTAAGTTATTTTTATCTACACACGCCAGCGTTTGAAGATTTTGCTATCATCAGTGTAGGAGATGATAATTTGATAATTTCAGACGGTCGCAAGATTCGAACACAATTACTAAATCACCCTAGACTCCGCAAGAAAGCGTTCTAACTACACGGACACGAGCAAATACCACGTAAAAAAGGGAACTAAGTTCAATCCACGCCTAAAAAAAGCAGGCACATACAGTAGACTTGTCGCGAGTGTTCACCGAACATATATATATATATATATATATATATATATATATATATATATATATATATATATATATAATCCAGGTAAAACATCCACAGAGTAGTAATCCAAAGAATTTCAACCGGGTTTATAGGAAGTGCTCAATATCAAATAGAGATTTTATATATGATTATTTTTATTCACACAGAGAGTGTCGCAGATTTTGTACATATCTGTGTAAATAAAAATAATCATATATATATATATATATATATATATATATATATATATATATATATATATATATATATATATATTGTTAGAAACATTTATTCGGACGTATGTCGATGTTGGAAGAATGTGAGAAACATTATTTTCCTTTTCAGAACAACACTTCTTACCAAAGTTTGCGTGACGACAGTTAATAAGTTTGACCGGCATTGGTTGGAAGCGCATGCGCAGTTGGAAGTAAAACCGGAAGTAAGCGGATGTTATTAACACGCTCCCTATTGAGTTACAATCTTCCCTACGTGTAAATGTGTTTGAATAGATATCAACTTGCGGTCGATAATTCCCAACAGTCCGAATAATACTATCAAAAGAAGGTTAATCAGACACAGGGTCGCCTGAGTGAGCACCGAGTTTCCTGGTGTGTATGATGCGAAGCAAAATATGTTCCGCCCACTCTATCAAACACACACACACACACACACACACACACACATATATATATATATATATATATATATATATATATATATATATATATATATATATATATATATGATAATTTTATTTACACAGACACGTACAAAATCTGCGACACTGGCATGTCGATGTTATCGATCAACAGTTACTATGAACTGAGATCTCATCAGGCAGAGTTAGAATCCGATCTTAACCTCAGATCATATTTGGAGAGAACCTCATTGGAGATCTCAGTTTATAGTAACTGTTGATCGATAACATCAACATGCCAGTGTCGCAGATTTTGTACATGTCTGTGTAAATAAAATTATCATATATAAAGCTCTATTTTGATATTGAGCACTTTTTATAAACCCGGTTAAAATTCTCTGGATTACCACCCTGTGGATATTTTTTACCTGGATTATTACCATTATATATATATATATATATATATATATATATATATATATATATATATATATAATAATAATGGTAATAAGCCTCTTAACTCAAAAAAAAAATAAAAATACACTGATGGAAAAGTAGTTATATAGAAACTTGTAGATTATGTCTGAATGAGAAATTTGAAATTCTAAACTTTATACCTATTAATCTGTACAAGTGAAATAGCAAAAAACTGCTCATACAGAATACAATTTACTTTAGGATAACAATACATGAAAACTAAACTAACACCTAAAAATAGAAATACAAGCACGCACTATTAAAGTAAGGTCACCTATTAATTCGACACAACAATAAAACAGGGATGAGTCACCCCAATACAAAACAGAAAAAAAGAATATGAAATGGAATCAATCGAAACTTTGCTTGTGAGAAGCCAGACCATTGGCAAATAGAAACGTTAGATCGTAGGAGGGAATAACAAAGAATCTGATTGGTAAGCAAACTAGATAAAACACCACGTGTATATATAAAAAGCGGTACCACAAATTCCATGCATGTTAGCCTGACGACGTCCTACAATGATGAAACGCCTCTGTGTAGCTTTATTACCATAAATATATTTTTATGACTTTCTATATATGACTTTCTATATATGACTTTCTCTCTCTCTCTCTCTCTCTCTCTCTATATATATATATATATATATATATATATATATATATATATATATATATATATATATATATATATATATATATATACGGAAAATATTAACATCTAATACCAAAATCATATACAAAAATAATTACATAAACCGACTTAAAATACTCGAAGCAATGTTCATTAAACCCAAACAGCCCAATATCACAGAAAATAGCTTTCAACATCGGCACTAACACACTAAACGTATTTCTATAATTAAACGAAAATAAAGTAATAAAACAAAATAATAATAATAATAATAAGAAGAAGAAGAAGAAGAAGAAGAAGAAGAAGAACAAATAAAATAAATAAAGCAATCAATAAATAATCAAACCATATCGTCTCTAACATTTTTTGTTTGTTTTTTTTTGTTTATTTTCACCTTAAAATGAAACTGATGTATGATGTGGGTATTTTTCAAGACACTCTAATCTAAGAACCCTTTTTATTATTTGTGAACTTTTTCTGATGATTTTGTAGTGTTGCTGAGACAATATTGACATACAAATGTTGTTTGGCACAAAACAAATGAAATGGACCGTTAAATATATCTCACAGAAATTTGGAATTTTTGGAAATGTGAAAAAAATAAAAATAAAAGTAATAAAACAAACCATGGTTATTGGAATATAATAAAAAAAACTGGTCTACATTTTGCTCTGTTATCAATAATTGACAAACATTGAGCTGAATCTTCAAAGGAGACTACAAAGTAAAAGGATCTGATGATATATGATAGTACATATATTGTCTTTAATAATATTTATTAAAAAAATATTATTGTTTATCAGCCCTCCTTCCCACAAGGGATGGGCACTTTCGAGTAGCTTTAATAACAAGCAGTACTAATAGCTATATGCGAGATCCGAACACCGGTTCGTAAGATCACTCTGAGCTGCCTGGTAAATAACGGCCACGTGTCGCTATTTACAGTTAAAGTTATTCTATATTTACTAATTAATTGACGATGGCCCTTTGGTTAAGATCACCGACTACGAATCAGTGGCGATTTGTGTTCGGGGTTCGCGCCCACCGACCGTTGAAAATTAGTTCCTAGACTGAAGATTGCGTTAGCATGAAACATCGATGTCTCTAGGTATTTAAATATTTAATATTTATTAAAAAAATATTATTGTATATATATATATATATATATATATATCACTCTATATGTCTCTCTAAATAAATATATATTAGTATAACATATATTTATGGCAAGTAAGCTACACAGAAACCTTTATGCTACATTCTCGGGGAAAATTATTAGGATAATTGCCTGATTATTTTTCTCTGGAAATAAAATATAAAACCTTTCTGTGTAGCTTACTTGCTATAAATATATTTTCATACTACTACTAAGCTTTACTAACGTATCGAGCACTGTTGAAGTAAAAACTAGCATATTATATTACGTCATGATAGTACATATGCACGACATGCTTATAAACGTATATATAAGAGGTTGTGTTCGTTCGTCAATCAATGCGTCCCCCTGTCAGGCGTGAATTTGAAATAGCTAAATAAATAACTAAATTAATAGCTTAATAATAACTAAATAAATAGCTGAATAAATAACTAAATAAATAAATAGCTAAATAAATAGCTAAATAAATAGCTAAATAAATAGCTGAATAATAACTAAATAAATAGCTGAATAAATAACTAAATAAATAGCTAAATAAATAACTAAATAAATAACTAAATAAATAGCTGAATAAATAGCTGAATAATAACTAAATAAATAGCTAAATAAATAACTAAATAAATCACTAAATAAATAGCTAAATAAATTGCTGAATAATAACTAAATAAATAACTGAATAAATAATTAAATAAATAGCTAAATAAATAGCTAAATAAATAACTAAATAAATAACTAAATAAATAGCTAAATAAATAATTAAATAATTAGCTTAATAAATAGCTAAATAAATAGCTAATAGATAAATTCCTAGATTTAAATGACATATTTTACGAATCTCTAAACGCTTCTCTTGTTTTCGAACTGTCCCTTCAATAAAAGCGAAACGTTCGCAACGATTTCTTATTGTAATATCCATCAGACAGTCAAACACGTATTTTATAAGCTTAGTATTTTTATAAGGCAAGCTTTCAATACATAGCTGCTTACTCCCGACCAGAACCGATCAAAACGACACCGGTTTGCACCTATCGAATTACTTAAATTGGCCAGAAAGCCTCTCGTCTGCATGTATCAAATTCGCGTTAGTTCAGTCCGCCATCTTGTGGTGCACATACGAGCGAGATTATAGGAACTCACGCTCAATCGCGTGTGATCTCGAAATCATTCATAACACCATTTCTTACAACCGATCGCCGCCTTCTCATCTTACTTCACAGCCCATTCGGTTTCCGGATTTCCTGTAGAAAATCAAATCATCGTCATTAGATGATCAATTTCTATTCTTACTCTTCTTTCTTTCTTTTCTTGCCTTGTTTTTTTTTCTTTTTTCATCCTTTTGTATTTTTTTTCTTTTTCTATCTTTTTTTTTTACATTCTCTATTTCTATTTTTTTAATTTCTATATCTTTTTCATTATTTTTTTCATCCGTCTTTCTTTTCTCTTTTTTTCCCGCAATTATTCGTTAATTTTTTTCCCTCTTCATTTAACTCTTCATTCTCGATTTCTTTCTATTCTTTAGTTATTTTTTCTTTCTTTTCATTCTCTCGTGAATTTCGTTCTTTCTCCTTTTCTTTCTCTATTTCTTTCTACCGAGATTATCCGCAAAACAGTTGCTTTTATATATGAATATAAAACAATAAAATCAGAAATCTATAAAATCAGTCAGTTTTTATTAGAAGCAGTTTTTTTTAAAACAATTATGCAGATTAGACAACCCATTTACTCCCGGGAATTAAATTCCTTCTCTCTCCCTCTTTTGCTTAGAGATAGATAGATAGATAGATAGATAGGGAGAGAGAGAGATAAAAGGAGAGAGAGAGAGAGAGAATCCAGGCAAGATAAACATCCACGGGATAGAAATCCAAAGAATTTCAACTGTGCTCATAAAAAGTGCTCAATATAGAATATAGCTTTTTATATATATATATATATATATATATATATATATATATATATATATATATATATATATATATATATATATATATATGTATATATATATATATATATATATATATATATATTTATTTATACAGACATGTACAAAATCTGATCTGAGGTAAAGTTTATAAGAGCTGTTGATCGATAACATCGACATGCTAGTGTCGCAGATTTTGTACATGTCTATAAATAAAACATAATCATATATATATATATATATATATATATATATATATATATATATATATATATATATATATATATATATATATATATCCGAACGCCGTTTCGTAGATCACTCTATACTGCTTGGTACATAGCCGCCGATTCGCTATTTACATTTTAAATTTCTCTATATTTACTAACTAATTGGCTATAGCCGATGGATAAGATCCTCGACTCGACTACGAATCAGTGTCGATTTGTGATCGGGGTTCGAGCCCACCGACCGTTGAGAATTAGTTCCTACACTGAAGATTGCGTTAGCATGAAACGTCGATGTCTGTAGGTATTTAAATTATTAATATTTATTTATTAAATATTATTGTTTATATATATATATATATATATATATATATATATATATATATATATATATATATATATATATTTCTGTGTGAAAAAAATATTATTTTCAAATTGACCCATGTGTTTCATGCCCAACCTTCAATCATCAGTATCGGAGGAGACACTCCCCACCGGTCGCACGATTCGAACCTCGATACGAAAGTATCCGGAGCGCTAATCATTGCAGCCAACACGCATTGCCGTATAAATGGGAGAGTAAATTAACGTCTCAATGCCAAATTCAGCGGGCATATCATGAATCTGTCAATAAGAACTCAATAAGCGGGACCAAGAGTATTGTATTACGCTATTAATGACTGCTTTTCGTAAACTTACTTAAATTGCTCAAACTAGCGAGAGCTTTGAACATATATATATATATATATATAAGTGCAGAAGCAAACAACAATCTCCTTATATATATATATATATATATATATATATATATACAGGATGATTCATAAGTCACTTCATTTAGCTATTTAAAATGTCATTTACAATTGAAGAGCGAATTTTTATTGTTATTCATATGGCCAAATTTGATGAATCTCCCACACTTGTTGAAAGGCAATGGAAACGTGATGGGAACAGAAAGCCTCCTTCGCACAACATCATAATCAATCAAATATGCTACAAAGAGTCGTAAATTCCTTGCAAAAAAGAATGGAGCTATGCATGCAGAACGAAGGTGGACATTTTGAAAATTTGCTGTAATTTTAAACTCCCATAAATGAATTTGTTGAATAAACTTTGTTTTGTATTACCGTATTTTTTAACTGTAGAATTTCAATAATAAATGTATATATATATATATATTGATCAAGTTCAAATGTGTTAATAAAGTGAACATAAAACCAAGTTTTTCAAGAGTGCTCAATACCAAGTAGAGCATTTCTAAACCTACATAAACAATATTATAGCCTTACGTCAATCAACCAACGTTTCAATGCGTATTACCGCATCTTGTCAAAGGCAGAACTAAAATAAATTCAAAATCAAAAGTGAGAAATTTGTTCTCTCTCTCTCTCTTTATATATATATATATATATATATATATATATATATATATATATATATATATAAAACATGGTGGCCTGATTCTCAAAACTGACAAATCAAAATTTATTTCTTACTATTCTTCACTCATTATTTTTTATTGTTGTACCATATTAATTGCAATAGGCTAACATGCTCTGCTACGATTTATTGGAAAATTCTTAATCCTATCTAGCAGTTTTTTAATACAATATGTAGAAATTCTCAAATAACCACCTTATGAGAAAATTAAGCTCAGCGAAATAACTTTATTTATAGTCAGAGTTGGCATTCCTTACTTGCTTTTGTTTGCATACTAATTTTAATAGAAGTCACGTTTTCTCTGTTTTTTTTCTTCATAAACAGAAGTAAATGTTCGTTCGTAATTTCGACACTGATGCATTATTTACAAATCCATTCGTTTTTCTTACATCTTGCTTTGTTTTTATTGAATCAAAATCAGGTTCACTTTAGCTTAGATACTGAACATAACAAAGAAATGTGTCGTTATAGAACATATAAATGTTTACTCATATACATGATATGGCTTTTTATTCCATCTACAAAATTGTCCCCGGTCGTCGGAGGATAGCAACACACACACACACACACACACGATGTTTGAGATTGAGAACAAGTGTTAGGATTACAAATTTTTTCATGGAAATCGCTTCAGACAAGACATGAAGCTACTTAGTGTAAGGAGCTAAAAAAATACAACCTCAAGATTAACAATTAGCCAACGATAGAGAACAGCAATCCCGCCACATTTGTGAGAAACATGGAATGTGAGAACTAAAGGACAAAGTAAGGGAAGCGAGAGTTACGAGACTGCCGAAAGTAAACCCGAGGTTAGTCACTTTCTACTCTTCTTGAATCCAGTTGAATTGATTGAACAACCGATCAAATTCTGCACAGTATAAACCATCATCTACAATTTTCAAGGATTTTGTCTCACATTAACCTTTATCCTCGAGTGACCTTTGGGCCTTAATGACCTGTGCCTCATTAGTACAATAATAGTGAAATTTGAACGTAATGGATCCCGAGGAACGCCAAATTGGTACAGCTGATATCATACGAAGATCTCATACTAATACTGCGTGTCATGACCAAGTAATTTTTGAATGAAATCTTACCCCGGAAGATACAGTATAACCGTCTATGTTGGTCACTGGGTAAATATACAGTTTCGCCCCCTTTAACTTAACCACGTCATTAATATTTTATTTTATTTTCATTCAACTCAATTTCTTTTATTATTTCATCATTCTTTTTTTTTCTTTTTCCTTTCTTTTTTATTCCATTTCTCTCCCACTGAGTTCGATATTTCCGTCTTTTTTAATTTTTGTTACTTTCTTTATTTTTATTTCTTTATTTTTTATTTGTTTCTTTTTTGTTTTTTTTTACTTTTTTTATTTTGTTTTCTTCATCGATTTGTCTATTTTTCTTTTCGGTTTTCCTTCTTTCCTCTTTTTCTTTTTTTTCTTTTTCTCTTTTTTTTCTTTCCTTCTCCCTATTTTCTTATGTTTAGTGTCATTCTTTTCTTCCTTCCATTTCTTTCTGTTCTTTCATTTCTATCCTTCAATTTGTTTCTTTTCTTCTTTTTTTCCTTCCATTTCTTTCTTTCCTTCTATTTCTTTCTATTATTTCCTTTCTTTCCTTCTATTTCTTTCCTTTCATTTTTCTGTTCTTTCTATTACTTTCAATTCTATCCTTTCTTTCCTTACTTTACTTGAGATTACTTTTCATTAATAAAATTGTTTCTGTGTTTTTCTACTCCCTCTCTTCCTCTTAATCTTTCCAGAACAGTAAAATTTGACCCCTTTTTTTCTCTTGCTCCTACCCCTACGTGTCTTCCTCCTCCTATATTTCCTTTTTTCCACCATGATCGCCATCGACCCGTTTTCCTTCCTTCACATCGGAACTTCCAGAACAGGACACTTCCTGCCAATACATTTCGCTTGCATGTCGACATTCCACCAGACATTTTTTATGTGTCTCGCATCCTTACGAAAAGCTCTGTCGGTCGGCTTGTTTCGCTTTAGTTTAAAAAAAAAAGTTAATTTCATTGGTCTGTCACGCTCAAACAGGAAATGCCATTTTCGGTGGTCTATAACGCTTACGCTTAAAATCAAATTATCATTCGTCTGCCACAGTAAAGTTTTCAAGAGCATTTTTATTGATCTTTTACCCTTAAGTGTGAAATATCATTTTCGTTGGTCTGTCACGCTTTAAGTTGAAATACTATTTTACTTGTTCTGTCAGGCTTAAGTTTGAAATATCATTGTCGTTGGTCTGTCACGCTTTAATTTGAAATACTATTTTACTTGTTCTGTCAGGCTTAAGTTTGAAATATCATTGTCGGTGGTCTGCAAATCGAATTATATTTCGTCTGTCAAACTAAAGTTTTTATAAGCATTTTTGTTGATCTGCCACCCTTAAGTTTGAAATAACGCTTTCATTGGTCAGTCATACTTACACTTTAAGCAGCTTTTCGTTTGTCTGTCACGCTTATGGCTTAAAATATCATTTTATTCGTTATACATGCAGATTGAATAGACGTATCTTGGGTAGAACCCGTATTTAGTTCTGCTTTCCTCAACGTTTTTTTTTATAATCTTCTTCGAATTCTTGTCTAGTCTCATGTAAACATGACCCGGATAGAGTCACCTTTCACTCGATAATTAACATCCGGGCATTCATCATCATCCCCATCTTTGATCAAATATCGAGACAAAATGTTAGAAAATAGAAAAAGTACTTG
This sequence comes from Sepiola atlantica, assembly GCA_963556195.1. Lineage (NCBI taxonomy): Eukaryota > Metazoa > Mollusca > Cephalopoda > Sepiida > Sepiolidae > Sepiola > Sepiola atlantica. Next base: position 210,111,257 of record OY744519.1, read on the forward strand.
TTGTGAGTATAATGAGAAATACTATAGAGACACAATTTATACTGAGAATATATATATATATATATATATATATATATATATATATATATATATATATATATATATTCCATTATAAATGCCAGTATACTGAAATCATGTGCCCTTAATTGGGTTAAGATGAAAATTCATATACACTAAATGTACAAAAGCAAGGAAATTCCCAAATTTTTACACTTTTATTGTCATTAAGGGTATGCGAGCACAACAGGGCTATGTATTTTACTGGTAGGAATTTTTCTTCAGCACACCTCACACACTTCATCCACTGATGCATACAGATTTATACTGTAGTGATGTGATAATGAAATGGTTTGGTTTATATGTAGTCATACCCTTAATAACAATACAAGTGTAAAGATTTGGGACTTTCCTTGCTTTTGTACATTTAGTGTATATGAATTTTCATCTTAACCCTATTAAGGGCATATGATTTCAGTATACTGGCATTTATCATGGAATGTCACTACTTTTGTAAAGGCTATACCTCAAGACAATGGTAATTTTAAAGATTTTTTTGAATTTTCTGGAAAACTAAGGTATATGGTAAACTGAAATTAAAATGCCATCAACTAGATCCTAGAACCTCTATCTCTGCCAAAAATCAGCTGAATCCATCAAATAGTTGATGAGATACAGGGTGGGCACACACGTACGTACGGATAACACAAAATCACTCCTGACCTTTCTGGATCTCTGGGTTGCCTCGACTAATGATGCTGAAATTCGACACACTTATAGAACCAATCAAATGAAAATCTTGTGCAAAGTTTTAAATAATTTGGTTTATGGTTTTTGAGTTATGACTGATCAAAGAAATGAGATTTCTAGCATAGGTCGTTTTTGAAGTCTATTAAGGGATAGAGCGCTATCGCGCCTCCCTGGATATATATATATATATATATATATATATATATATATATATATATATATATATATATATATATATATATATATAAAGGTAGAAGGATGAAAAGCAAAAGGCAAATCTTTTTTCAATTCAGTTCCTCAGAGCAAGGTATATTCCGCAAAAAGGCAATTCATTCAAATTACATTTTTTCCTTAAGCCAGGCTTTTCAAAGATCAAAATCTTATCATCAGAGGAAATAGCTGGGATAGATAAGTTGGCAAAGGCCAAGATTTAAAATTTGAAAAAGTAAAATAAAGATTGTGGGGGAAAAAACACAAAGCAAAATCTGAGCAACTGAATTGAAAAAAGATCTGCCTTTTGCTTTTCTAATTCCTTTTCATCCTTCTACCTATATATCTGCTCTATCCTGTATATTGAGCTGTATACTTTTCACAATAGGTTTTACCTTTCCTAAAAGTTCTCTTTTAGTTCAACACTTTATATATATATATATATATATATATATATATATATATATATATATATATATATATATATATATAGGTAATTAAGCTACACAGAGGCTCACACGTTTCAACCACGGGGGAATCTTCAGGCGAAAATGCATAGAGTTTGTTTTGCCGGGCGTTTTTATATACATGGCTAGCTAGTTAACCAATCAGATTCATTGTTCTTCTCTTAGCATATCGTTGGGCTTCTCACGAACAAATGTCCGGTTAGTTTTACTTCCTATTTCCTGTTCTATTGTTCTGTTTTCTATAGAGTGGCC
>OY744519.1:210120432-210137932 GCA_963556195.1 Sepiola atlantica
TCGTTACAAAGTAAACTGTATAAAAAGATCATTTAAAAGTAAACTGTACAAAAAGATCGTTCAAAAAGTAAACTGTACAAAAAGATCGTTCAAAAAGTAAACTGTACAAAAAGATCGTAAAGATAGGAAACTCTACAAAAAGATCATTTCAAAGGAAACTGTACAAAAAGATCGTTTAAAAGGAAACTGTACAAAAAGATCGTAAAAAGGAAACTACAAAAAGATCGTAAAAAAAGGAAACTCTACAAACAGATCATTTAAAAGGAAACTGTACAAAAAGATCGTTAAAAAAATTGTACAATGGATAGTTAAAAAAGGAAACTGTAAAAAAGATCGTTCAAAAAGTAAACTGTACAAAAAGATCGTTAAAAAGGAAACTGTACAAAAAGATCATTTAAAAGAAAACTGTATACACAGATCGTTCAAAAACTAAACTGTACAAAAAGATCGTAAAAAGAAAACTGTACAAAAATATCGTAAAAAAGGAAACCCTACAAAAAGATCATTTAAAAGGAAACTGTACAAAAAGATCGTTTAAAAGGAAACTGTACAAAAAGATCGTAAAAAGGAAACTACAAAACGATCGTAAAAAAAGGAAACTCTACAAAAAGATCATTTCAAAGGAAACTGTACAACAAGATCGTTCAAAACGGAAACTATACAAAAAGATCGTTCATAATTGAAACTGTACAAAAAGATCATTAAAAACGGAAACTATACAAAAAGATCGTTCATAATTGAAACTGTACAAAAAGATCATTAAAAAGAAAATTGTACAATAGATAGTTACAAACTAAACTGTACAAAAGGCGAATTTAAAAGAAAATTGTACAAAAACGACTGTTAAAAAGGGAACTGTACGGAAAGATCGTTAAAAATGAAACTATACAAAAAGATCGTTAAAAAAGAAAAGTGTACAAAAAGATTGTTCAAAAAGGAAACTGTACAAAAGACCGTTCAAAAAGCAACTGTACATAAGATCGGAGTCACTCTGAAAACAAGAAATACAAAAAGCAGACACTCTCAAAATAAATAAAAAATAAAAAAGATTTGAAACTAAGAAAAATCTAAAAAAACAGATTTTAATTTCAATAAAACAAAAAATAATGATGAATAACATTAATAGTACCAGAAAAAAAGAAAGAAGAAAAAACTGAACGGTTAATTTTTTTTTAAGCAGCCGGCAGGAGTGGTTGGAGTAAGTTCAGGGAACGTCTGTCATTACTAACCAGCAGAGCGTTACCAGTGTTTAGCAAGGGAAGAATGTGTCAAGCATGTGTACACTGTGTGATGATGTATGGAAATGTAAACCTGGCCAGTGAAGGTTGAGAACATGCGTTCATGGAAAGAAATGATATGAAACTGATACGATGTATGTGTAATAGAAGTCTTAAAGACAGGCTCAGATCTGATAGGCTCAGAGGAAGATTAAATCCGGACAGTATAAAGAGATGCATGCAGATGAGAGTTCTTGATGTAGAACAATTGGGGCTACCATACCAATCCAAGTTCATTGGTTTATTTCAAGATTATAAAAAAAAATTCTTGCGCTGATGATGACACGTTCATGTATGAAAGGGAAATATAATTATTTCGCATTTTTTAAATTTTTCCAGAAACTCTAATCATTAAAATCACATGAAATATTTTTTGCAATTATATTATTTTTTTGGTGAAAATATTGATTAAACAGTGCTTTATTCAATAATAATATCGCTAATTAAAAAAATCAATTTTTCTTCGAGTTATAGTGATTTTGTTAACACGGTATTTAGGGGGCCTTTTTCGTAATATATAAAAAATATTTTTAAAAAATGTTTAATTGTTAACATCTACAATGCTTTATTTTCATTAAAAAAAAATTAATGCATTTTTTAAAATTAATATATAAAAATATAACTTTAGTAAAGGTGTATTTTGTTTTAAAAAAATAATACATTTTCACTAAGATTTTTAAAAAATATAGTTTTATCATATTCCGTGATTGTTGATTAACAAATATTGAAAATTTCATTAAAATTGGTTGATTTTCTGAAGTTTGCAGAGGAAACGAAGAACAGAAGGCTTTGATGGTGTGGCTACGTTGAAAGAATCGATGAGAAATCCCGGGTTTGTAAATGCAGAAGAACAGTTGACGGTCAGTCCACAGAGGAATGTCAAGGAAAACATGAGAAGTGAGAAGGGTGGATTTGAGAGTAAGAAGGATAAATAAAGTCCTTGTCAGAGACAGGTTAGCTTGGGAATCAATTTCTAAAAGCTGTTCAACACATGTCAGCAACATTGCGTAATAAACTAGAAAGTTTGTAAAATAATAAATATGAAAGAAAATGAAAAAGATAAATACCATTATTCAAATAGAGCATTACGTTATAATACCCTTATATTTTAAACTAATTAATTTGATTTTGTAAATTAATTTAGTTTTATTTAGTAAACAATGATTTCTATACTTCTTTCATGAAAGAGAACTATTTAAACTAATTAATTTATTTTAGTAAATTAATTTAGTTTAATTTAGTAAACAATGTTTTCTATACTTCTTTAATGAAGGAGGACTATTTTAAACTAATTAATAAATTTAGTAAATTAATTATTTAATTTAGTTTAATTTAGTAAAAAATGTTTTCTATACTTCTTTAATGAAGGAGGAATATTTTAAACTAATATATTTAATTTAGTAACTTAAGCATTTAATTTAGTTTAATTTAGTAAACAATGTTTAAACTTTTTTAATGAAGGAGGAATATTTTAAACTAATTAATTTAATTTAGTAAATTAATTATTTAATTTAGTTTAATTCAATAAACAATGTTTTCTAAACTTTTTTAATGAAGAAGGAATATTTTAAACTAATTAATTTAATTTAGTAAATGAAGTATTTAATTTAGTTTAATTCAATAAACAATGTTTTCTATACTTCTTTAATGAAGGAGGAATATTTTAAACTAATTAATTTAATTTAGTAAATAAAGTATTTAATTTAGTTTAATTTAGTAAACAATGTTTTCTATACTTCTTTAATGAAGGAGGAATATTTTAATACCGTATGAATTTTTGTGGATATTTTTGGTTGTATGTACTACTTTTTCTTCTAATGTGCTAAGGAAATATAGTTGAAGATTACAATATAAATGTAAGGGAGATGGCTCCGTTTTATTTTTCACAAAACTGACGATAAAAGAAACAATTCCGCTTTTTAGTTTTCAAATATTTTATTTAAAAATATTAATTATGAAAAATGTTTATTGTTATTTCAAATAAAATTTTGAAATCAACGTTTTACAATTCATGTTTTAACATTTAAAATATAAATTTACTTGTTTTAAAATTCTTAAAGTATAACAAATTGATTAATTATTTTAAAATAAAAGAAAACATTTTGAAATCATTATAAGATAAAAAAAAAGTTAAATGATAATAAAATGAAAGAAAAACATTTGGAAATCATTATAAGATTAAAATAAACAATTTTTAAATGATAATAAAATTAAAGAAAAACATTTGTAAATGATTATAAAATAAAAGAAAAACATTTGGAAATTATTATAAAATAAAGGAAATCATTTTGTAAATTATTATAAAATTAAAAAAACATTTGTAAATGATTATAAAATAAAGGAAATCAATTTGTAAATTATTATAAAATGAAAAAATCATTTGTAAATTATTATACAATACAATAAAAAAACATTTGTAAATGGTTATAAAATAAAAGAAAACAATTTGTAAATTATTATAAAATTAAAAAACATTTGTAAATGATTATAAAATTAAAAAACAATTTGTAAATGATTATAAAATAAAAAAAAACATTTGTAAATCATTATAACATGAAAGAAAAAGAAATTGTGAATTATTATAAAATAAACGAAAAACATTTGTAAATGATGATAAAATAAGAGAAAAATATTTGTAAATGATTATAAAATTAAAAAACATTTGTAAATGATTATAAAATGAAATAAAAGCAATTGTTAAATTATAATAAAAAAAACTATTTGTAAATGATGGTCTATGGTTTCATGCGAAAAGAAAAATCAGAACATTATTGGAGACGCAAGATGACATGTTCCACATCCATTTAGTATAATTATTTTGGCATCGAAGACAAAATGTACAATTATTCTTCTGAATTATAATATGTTGTTGTTTGTTAATTAACGTTGTTTCGTTATTGAAGCTTTTATTCGTTTATTAACATTTCTTATTCTTTTAGATTTTTGAACAAAAATAAAAAAGTAAAATTAAATCCGTTTGATAAATATTAATAACCCAATTTAAAAAATGTAAACAAATATGCTTTTTATTCATTATTACTTCTTTAGTTCGAATGAAAGCTAAAAATATAAATGGCCTTTTTGTCAGGATTTGTGAAAAAATACAATCGCTGGATCTCACTCGCATTTTCATCGTACAACTGCGCTGATTTCTCAATCCAAGGGCTGTTTTATTGGAATATTGAACATGAATAGTTTTTTTTTCTTAACCTAGTTGACCCCTAACAAGGCAGTCAACCACTGTAGACGTAAGTGGCTACTGAGAATTAGGGAGTAAGTTTTGGAAGTTGTGTAGCGAGATGTCGGTTTGCATTAGTTTTAAATCTCTGCATGTCGGTACAGTCAGGAAAACAGGAAGCAGGGAGAGAGTTTCAGAGACCGGCAACACGAGGAAAGAAGCTTTTGGAGTAGAAAGCTCTTTAGCATTTGGGGATCTCTTCAGTTAATGGATGGGATTTAGCTGATTCTCGGGTTGGTCGTATGTATTTACGTCAAGGGGGCACTAAAGCAGCAAGTTTATCGGAGCACATTCCACTGAAGTATTTGTAAAACAAGCACAAAGATGCAACATTGCGGCAATGGGACAGGGGCTGGAGCTTGGTGGATAGTGAGGGACCTATTAAGTTAGCGACTCTTTTTTGGATCTTGTCTAAAAGGGAGAGACTACTAGATTATAATCTACCCCAAGCAAGGACGGTCAATTATCTAAAGATGCATTGGTAAAAACGACCAGAGGCCGCTGGACCACGATGAGGACGGATATTACCATAGCAGTTTTAGCCGGATTGCGGCCCTAATACCGTTTGGTGTGGGTGTCAGACATATTCGCTTTAGGTGTCCCTTCCATGAATCAAAGTTCCCTACGACATAGCTCTGGCAGTACCCGTCGCCACAGTCTTGCCACGTTGAGGAGCTGTTAGACTTTAGGGATGTATTGTTATTGTCGATACAGGAGTTAGAAAATACTTTTGCAATTTCAAAATTAAGCGTGACCTACCTACGACCATCCTATTTCGAACACATGTCACAGACTAATTGATTTACGCAACCTCTTGTAGAGATGCTAGATTCAAACTTTAAAAAAATGTTTCTCTTCGTTTTTGCTGGGGATGGAGCATCCTGCTACATGCTAGACATTTAGCCGCTATTTCATAGACGCCAACCGAGAGATCTTTATAGGATTCTAACCGTCCCTTTAAATGTTATTGCTTGAATCACTCTTACACTTGGTTAACCTGGTATATTCGGCAGGTTATTTTTAAAACTCTTTTTCACCAGTCCGGTGGCTCCTATGATTACTGGGATTACTGATATCTTCATACGATTCCAGTTCCGTTTCATGTCGTACATAAGACCTTGGTATTTAGTTCTCTTCTCCCTCTCAGCTCTGTTTAAGCCAGCATCATTAGGGACACTTCCTTCAACTAGGGTTGCTACTCTTCCCTCCTTGTCCCATATCACTATATCAGAGTTAATAGCTCCGTTTTCTAAGTAGTGTTGCATTACCTCCCCTCTCTAAGGGTGTCTAATGTTTTGTTTAACGCTCAACCCCATCGATCCTGCGAGACTGAGAAAACTACACCCAAGATCGTCTCTCGGCGTTCCCTCCGTGGGGAGCAGGGCGTATAATCGCTCTCGAATCCAAGTTGGCACAGCAACATAGACAAAAGAACTAGACCCCGACTTTGGAGAAGGACCATTTTATTAGGCTGTTGGCCTTGCCTTCCTCTTTGTTAGTGGCGGGAAGAAGAAATATCAAGACTACAGGTTACTGGGACCTGGATCTTTCGTTTATAATCGATTCTTAAGTCATTTCTTATCACGTCTTGTCGCTCGTTCGCGTCTATCCTATCTCGTGTGGCGTCAGTCCCTCTTACTCATGTTCTTACAGAAGACAATAGCCATCAAAGGCCAGATATCTAACTTCATCCTATTATGTTTTCAGCTACCTAACCCTTGTTTGACTTCTATTTCCTGTTCACGTGCTAACGTTTCCTCTGCAAAGTTGAATCATTACATAAATACTAGTGGACGTTCCCTTGATATTTAACAGTATGTAGCCGTAGGGATTGCATAGTTTGCACGTTTGACGAAGGAAATGATATGCAACTCCATCATGACAGACCGATCAACAGACAGCGCCTCTCAAATATCTGCGAGGCCGCATATAAAACAGACAAATACGAAAACATGAAAATCGCAAAAAATAGGGATGTAAAAAAGCAATGGTAAACGTTACTCAAATAAAAGAAAAAAATCAAGCGGCAAAAAAGTTTGAAAGAAAAAGTAGAAAAAAACGTGCAATCATCAGTCGAATGAGAAAGGTAAAAAAATTCTTCAAATAGTTGGTGATAAAAAAAGGGATATTATTGTATTCAAGAGAAAGGAAGCAGAGAAACAACGCCTCCATTTTACAAGACTGAAGGTAACCAGGGGAGAAAATAGTCACATTTGCGCATGCGCGTTGATATATGGTTGACGAATGTCGATTTCTTTCGCCAGGCAAAATCGAAAACGTTAATGATGCGGTAAACAAAAACGAACTATTGACGTCACTATATATATATATATATATATATATATATATATATATATATATATATATATATATATATATATATATATATATTCCGTAAGCATGAAACATCGATGTCTGTACATAATAAATAATTAATATTTATTTATAAATATTATTGTATAGCCCCCTTTACTAAGGCTGGCCACTCTGAATGAATTTAATAACAAGCAGTACCAGTAGCTTCATTGCAAGATCCAACACGATTTGATGTTGTTGTTGATCACTCTACGCCGCTTGCTGTGAATACTCGCCGACTGGTATTTACAACAATTAAATTCCTCCTACAATTCTAAGCTAATTTTTGGTGGCCAACTGGTAACTCTCTTGACTGTGAATCAGTGGCAATTTGTGATGGGAGTTCGCGCCCGTCGATAGTCGGTAATTACCTTCCTGCACTGAAGATAGCGTAAGCATGAAACATCGATGTTTGTAGGTAATGGTTAATATATATGTATATGCATATATTATTTGTCATTGATTTTGTTTTGTGCGATAGTGACCCGTGTTCTTTTACGGTGTGTTTTTATTTTTCGCCACCCTGAGCGTTTTTTGTTTGTATTATTTTTAAGAATATTCAAATGAGCGCATTTGTCTTTTATAATTCTCCCTTAATCGGACGAGTCATCAATTATATATATATATATATATATATATATAGATTTTTTAAAGTTAATTTATAAACCAATTTCTTGTATACAGATTTTTAATAGTTAATTTACAAATTAATTTTTTTAATTTAATCTTTTAAATTTTTTTCTAACTTTTGCGCACGCAAAAAATTATTTGTGAATTAATTATAAAAATCTGTATACAACAAATTGATTTATAAATTAATTTAAAATCTCTCTCTCTCTCTCTCTCTATATATATATATATATATATATATATATATATATATATATATAGTGGTGTTCCAAAATGGTCACCCATTTAGTACTGGCCAGGCTCAACGTCGCTTAACTTCGGTGATCTAACAGTAATCTACCATATCAGTATGTTCTAGATATCTATTATTATACTATACCTGATTTAATTAACGTTTTTTTACCTACGGCTTTATTCATAAATATTTTAATAAGAGAAAATACTAAAATATTCGTCAGTATTGGAGTTGGGTTATGTTTGAAAAACTTCCATTTTCATTCCTCTAATTCGCTGTAATTTGCAATTAATTCATCAAGTCACCCACCTTTTACTAATTATCTGTCTATTACATAATTGTAATTTATTTTAGTGCATCCAATTTCCATTTAGTACAGAAGCTTTTTTGAAACACAGATGTAATCTTTGGTGTTGATGCTCTCATCACACAGAATAAACTGTCCAATACAAAGTGAAAATATGCAATAATTTCACCATTTCCATGCTTAACTGTAGTTTGAAGACAATCAACCTTGAATTGTTTACCTGATGTTCGGCAGCATCATTCACAATATAAAACCCCAACTAACCCTAACCCAAATAACTCTCTGAACCCATTTTACAGAAAAGAAGCCGTATCCAAAACAAACCTGATACTATCCATGATATTCCCTTTCACGAAGTATTTCAATAGTATATCGTTTCCATTCAATCGACTGGCTATTGGTCTTCGATAAAAGAGACTTACCCGTTCCCGTTTCGAACTCGTTGGCTAAATTTGTAAGTGTGCCTTTCATTTAGTGAAAAGCTGTCAGTTTCAACCTTGAATTATTTCTTCTTGTAGATCGTTTCGAACGGTCTGAACCTGTCTTCCTTTTAACATCACCTGTTCTGTTCATATTTTTTACAAATACTTTTCATTTTTTACAAATACTTTTCATTTCTGAAAAGAAAGTAGCAACTTTTTCCTTGTTAAATGTTTTTATACTCCAAGCATTTCTCAAATTCTGGTTTTCGTAATTTATTTTTTTCTTAGATGACATTTTATATAAAGTATTGAGATGCATTTAGCAGCTCAAGTACTAACTCCTGAAAAAAAAAAGAAGATCGAACGACAATAAAAATTACTTGAAAACAGAGTATGAAAAAATGTTTAAAAATGTGCCATGCTCATTTTTTTCGCCTTGGAATGTGTATAATTGTTTGTGTAGGCGTAGATACGGGACTGTGGCGCCTGTTCGCATAGGTTACTCCACTAACCTTCCTGTCTGGTTTTGTCCATTTTTAAAATTTATTTTTCGGGTAATTGTCATTGATTTTCCCTTATATATTTACTTTTTTACATTTAGGATCTATATTAGTAAACTGGATTACTTCCGTTTTCTCCAGTTACCGGAAGTACACGTTTTTTGTATAATCAGCACTGAGGATAGCCACACCAAGAAACAATGCATAGGAGCATTTACATATATCTTGTTTTTTCCGAAGCAATTGTATGCTAAGTGAGAAAATAAATTTGGTGAAATATGGAAATCTGTCTTCTAAAACATTGGATATTATATGAAATAGAATTAGATATATATACACACATATATATATATATATATATATATATATATATATATATATATATATATATATATATATATATATATATATATATATAAGGTGAATCAATGAAAAATAGTTAGACCTGTAAATGGAAACAGATCAATATCTTCAGTTGTTCAAAATTTGGAAAAAGTTTTTTTTTTTTAAAGTTCTTTTTAAAAAGTTTTTTAAAAAATTCAAACGGGTATGTTTTAAATATTGACTGTTCTTATCTGTCAACTTATAAATCTCTACTTCCTCTGATGATAAGATTTTAATCTTTGAAAAGCCTGGTTTAAGGAATGCAATTGTAAGAGAAGAAGAATAAATAGTTTTATTTACTAAATGCTCCTTGTTCTGAACAACTGAAGATATTGATCTGTTTCCATTTACAGGTCTAACTATTTTTCATTGACTCACCTTATTTTTGCTCTATCCAGTATATTGAGCTTTCTTCATCTCACAATAGGTCTAATTCTCTAAAAGTTATCTTTTAGTCATAAACCTTCATATATATATATATATATATATATATATATATATATATATATATATATATATATATATATATATATATATATATGTTGTGTGTGTGTTTATGCGTGTATTTACCAATATTTTGTCGGCCTCTATCAGCCACGCTTTAAAGAAATATAAAGAGAGTCGTTTGTTATACGAACACATGTGTAGATCGATTACAAGGATTAAAAACCTTTTCATGTGTGCTGAGAGGGCGAGGGGTTGGAAAAGGGGACGAGTTAAAAAGGGACGAGAACGAACCAAAGAAAGAGAGAGAAAGTGAGAGATAAAGAAAGACGACAAAAGATCTGATTCTTGATATGTTACATCATAGGTCAATGAAAAAACTACTTTGAAGAAGGTATTTATAGAGACCTGAATTGACCAATAGGAAGATAATAGCGTTTTAATAAGAAATAAAAATTGATAGGTTGCACGAGAGAGAGAGAGAGAGAGAGAGAGAAAGACAGAGAGAAAGAGAGAAAGAGAGATAGAGAAAGAGAGAGAGCGAAAAAGAAAGACACAGAGAGAGATAGAGAGAGAGGGAGAGAGAGAAAGATATATATATATATATATATAGAGAGAGAGAGAGAGAGAGAGAGAGAAAGAGAGAGAGAGAGGGGGAGGTAGAGAGAGAGAAAAAGAGGAGAGAGGGAAATAATAGAAATAAAAATGGACAAGTTGCAAGATAGAGAGAAAGAGAAATAGAGATAGAGAGAGATAGAGAGAGGCAATGGCTGAATCGTTAGAGAATTGTCTCCAGTCTGTAGAAAAGTTGGGCCAAAAATGGATGGTCATAGTTAATGTTACCAAGACAAAGCTCCTTTTCAAAAAATGATGATCACATTTAATGCTACCAAGACAAAGCTCCTTCTAAAAAATGGATGGTCATATTTAATGCTACTAAGGCAAAAGCTCCTTTTCAAAAATGGATGGTCATATTTAATGCTACTAAGGCAAAAGCTCCTTTTCAAAAATGGATGTTCATATGTAATGCTACTAAGGCAAAAGCTCCTTTTCAAAAATGACTGGTCATATTTAATGCTACTAAGGCAAAAGCTCCTTTTCAAAAATGGATGGTCATATTTAATGCTACTAAGGCAAAAGCTCCTTTTTAAAAATGGATGGTCATATTTAATGCTACTAAGGCAAAAGCTCCTTTTCAAAAATGGATGTTCATATTTAATGCTACTAAGGCAAAAGCTCCTTTTCAAAAATGACTGGTCATATTTAATGCTACTAAGGCAAAAGCTCCTTTTCAAAAATGAATGGTCATATTTAATGCTACTAAGGCAAAAGCTCCTTTTCAAAAATGGATAGTGATATTTAATGCTACTAAGGCAAAAGCTCCTTTTCAAAAATGAATGGTCATATTTAATGCTACTAAGGCAAAGCTCCTTTTCAAAAATGGAAGGTTATATTTAATGCTACCAAGGCAAAGCTCCTTTTCAAAAATCGATCGTCATATTCAATGCTACAAAGACAAAGCTCATTTTCATTCAACAATTATAAGAAACCTTTCGAAACACCGATATCCATGGCTTATATCACCTTTACCGAGAGCTCGGCGTTTAAACCCTTCAGATTAACATTCACATGTAACCTCGATTGGAATAATTTTTTAAATGGAAATCGCTCTAGACAAGGCATGAATCTACTTAATGTAAGGAACTAAAAAAGAAAAATACTACTTCAAGGTCAAAACTAGCCAACGATGAGTGTCATATGGATAGATTCCGACCCAGAAAACAGCAATTCTTCCCCCTTTGTCAGAAACGTCGCTAATGGAATGTGAGGACTACATGACGAAATAAGGGAAGCGAGATTTATGAAGCTGCCGAAAGTACAAATAAGATTGTGCAGAGTCTGCTGCTGCAAAAAAAGGTAGCCCCTTTACCATCCCAGAAAACTTCTCACACCTGACAGTATCTTACATCTCTACAGAGCCACCATGCCCATGCCCTGTGCTCCAACCACTAGTTTCTCTCTCTTTGACAGGGAGCAAAAAAAAGGATACTATCAACAAAGCTCCATCTCCCTGCTTCTTGTTTCTTCGACGATATCAACATGCAGAGATTAAAATGTAATGTAAATAAGCATCTTGCTGCCCGACTACCCAGCCAGGTTGTCACTATAAATTATATCATAGTAGCCCCTTTGTCTTTAATAGCAACATGACTGAACATTAAGTTGAAATCGACGCTAAAATAGCAAAGACTTCGATACACACACAAACATACAGCGACTTGTTGGATTAATAATAAAATCGAATTTTTTGTAAATACAAAATGTGACAATATGAATATGTGTGTGCGGTGATGTGCGTTGTATGCGTAGTTGCAGTAGTGTTGATGACAATAATAAATAGGTTAATGAAGCAATCTTATTATGACGAAGCGTGGCATATGTTTGCTCCTCATAGGATTGTTATATACACCCGTACCGATGGGTGTATGAATTCCTTTACGCACGCGAATTTATTTTTTCGTCGCCGCCATCATCATAGTTGTGAGCCCAGGTTGATTATTCGTTCGTTGATACGAACCATGCAAACACTTGTTGGTCAGTTTATAAAAAGGTTTATTAATACGCTGTGTGTATGAGTGAGTGAGTTAGAGAAAGAGAGAGAGAGATAGAGAGAGAGAAAGAAAGAGAAGTATACATATAGAGAGAGAGCAAGAAAGAGAGAGATTTAATTAGTTCAGTCGTCCGACGCGCGTCGTCACTGTTTTGAGGGCAGCACGCAAAAACACATCTTTTCTCGTTCAAGTCTTGCCAGGTAAGGGCGAGAAAGAGCTCCTACCTCTCGGAAATCATGTCGTGTACGTTACTTCTGTTGGTACTTTCACATATTAAGGCACATGCTAACTTTGACCCTAGCCCTAACCCTAATCCTAAACTCTAACTCTAACGATAATCTTTACCCTAACCATTACCCTTATCCTGACCCTGACTGTAAACCCTAACCCTAACGACGGGGTCAAAGTTAGCGTGGGTTCTATTCTGTGAAAGCACCTTTATGTTTAGTGCGATTCTTTGCCACCAGTCGCCAAACATTTCCATTAAGACGACTACTGCCATGTAGCTGGATGACTGTTAAATGCTGTCTAGACAAAAGTTCATTAATCAGACATTTGTGTCAGATGACGAATTCGGATTATCTATGAAATAATGACTCTCTAACAAAATACATTTTTTTAAAATAATTTAGATTTTTATGCAAGTGGAAGAGAGTCGTAAATAACATTCAATGCTCCAACCTCGGCAATGTGGGCGAATAAGGGAGGTCGGAACTTTCAGGCCAGCTCTTGTTTTCCTGAAAATTCGGCATAAAGCAAAGAAATGTCCTCTCTGTTTCCGAGTGTCTAACATGAAACTAAATTTCCATGAACAGAGTTTCTTTCCAATAACTTTCCATCTGTTGAACACGTACGGTAGCATTGTATCTCTGTGAGTTACAACTCGATCGTCTTCAGATTCAAGTCAACTAACACTTGTCATTAACAGGCTTCATAGGTAATCCCATGTTATTCATTCCACTGACAATCTATCAACCTTATTGACCTTTATTATCGAGTTGCTTTAAGCCTTTATAAGTCGTAACTAATTAGTATAAAAATCACTTGTTTTCTACCAGTTACTCATCTACAAAATATACAAACAGTATCAGATCCTTCTGCAAGGTATTCATCTAAAAGATATACTACAATATAAGATTTTTCTACAAACTATTCATCTACAAAATATACTGACAATATCGGATCTTTATACAAGCTATTATCTACTAAATATACAAACATTATCAGATCTTTCTGCAAGATGTTCATCTACAAAATATACTACCAATATCAGATCTTCCTACAAGTAATTCATCTAAAAATTATGCTAACAATATCAGATCTTCCTACAAGTAATTCATCTAAAAATTATGCTAACAATATCAGATCTTTCTCCAAGCTATTCATCTACAAAATATAGTACAAGATCAGATGTTTCTACAGGCTATGCATCTACCAAATATACTGACAATATCAGATATTTCTACAAGCTATTCATCTACAAAATATACTGATAATATTAGATGTTTCTACAAACTATTCATCTAAACATATACTGACAATATCAGATCTTTATACAAGTCATTCATCTACAAAATATACTACAATATCAGACCGTTCTACAAGCTATTATCTACCAAATATACTAATATTATCAGATCTTTCTGCAAGATGTTCATCTAAAAATTATACTAACATTATCAGATCTTTCTGCAAGATGTTCATCTACAAAATATACTAAAAATATCAGATCTTCCTACAAGTTATTCATCTAAAAATTATGCTAACAATATCAGATCTTTCTGCAAGCTATTCATCTACAAAATATACTACAAGATCAGATGTTTCTACAAGCTATGCGTCTACAAAATATACTGACAATATCAGATCTTTCTACAAGCTATTCATCTACAAAATATACTGATAATATCAGATCTTTCTACAAGCTATTCATCTACAAAATATACTGACAATATCAGATATTTCTACAAGCTATTCATCTACAAAATATACTAACAATATCAGATATTTCTACAAGCTATTCATCTACAAAATATACTGACAATATCAGATATTTCTACAAGCTATTCATCTACAAAATATACTACAAGATCAGATGTTTCTACAAGCTATTCATCTACAAAATATACTGACAATATCAGATCTTTCTGCAAGCTATTCATCTACAAAATATACTACAAGATCAGATCTTTCTACAAGCTATTCATCTACAAAATATACTGATAATATCAGATCTTTCTACAAGCTATTCATCTACAAAATATACTAACAATATCAGATCGTTCTACAAGCTATTCATCTACAAAATATACTAAAAAATATCAGATCTTTCTACAAGTTATTCATCTAAAAATTATGCATACAATATCAGATTTTTATGCACGGCTATTTTGTTCTAGCAAAACGGATTATTCAGTTTCTACTTTTACTCGTAAGTAAATGACCCACCTCGGTTGATATTCCGTAAAATAAACTGTTACAATGACCTCCTATTGCGTCACTACATGGACTCTTACCGACACGATTATTCATATATTATGAATCAGATGATTCTATTGTTAGGATTTGTTTACTCAATATCTTTCTAGTTATCAATTTTTCTAAGTGAAAGTGTTTCAGTGGAACGCACTGGATTCGAACTTGGCACACCCAGGTCGTAAGTCCGCATCGTTAACCACTTAGACACCGTCGTTTCCAAGTACTCTATTATAACAAATACTATGTTTCAGAATTTTGTAGATTAGGATTGACAATTTGCATTATTTGGATTATTCGGACTACTATCCTCATCTAACCACTTTGCACCGGCATCTCCCTCCCGACACTACGAATAGGAATAATGATGTTAACAAAAAGATTCGCTATGGCCAATTACAAAAAAACAGTCTCTGGCAACCCATTACTTCTGTACTCTTTGTAAATAAACACTCTTGTTAACTACCTTCTTGTTGTCTTATTTCAAACGATGTGGTTCTTTGCAATTTGGTGTAGAATTTTAGCGGACACCCTAAGATGGTTGCTACATCAGCATTTAAACATATCGTAGTGTCTATTCTGTTTTTTTTTTGTTTTTTTGCGGGGAGCCGGGGGATCATTCTTCGAATAAAATCGAAGGAAAGTTGTTTACTTGGAGTCTTGGTCATCTCAACAGATTTCGCCAAGGCCACTTTGGATAAGGTATAAACCATCGATCGCATTTGCTATCAAGGTGATAGGAAGAAAAAAGAAGACAAAAAACGATAATTGTATGCGCAACATGTATTGATTGACAACGGACAAGGATGCGTACATATAATCTGCGTAATCGTATGTTTATCTGTAAATACGTAGGCATAGTGTGTACGAAAATATGTATACGTCTGCATATATGTAACATTAAAGCATATCCGCTGTAAACTCACGCACTCATATATACATACTAGAAGAATACCCGTCAAGTAAAATTCCCCGAACGTTCTGCATCATGTTTATGTTCCCTACGATGATTAAAATAAAGATATAATGATACCTTAACATTGGTCTATGTTATCTCATAGAATAACGATACGAATCAGTCCTAAAGTGGATGTGTTGCTTTCGGGCTGAGGTATGTTCTGTCCACCTTCCCAGGCCTTACATTCTCTCTAATAATGGGCCTAGTTTATTGCTAATCGCCTGAGGCGCCTCAAACGGGAAATGCCGACAGGGCTGCTCACGCATTTTCTGTAGGTCAGAGTGCGCTTATACTAGTGCGTTGGCTTCTCAAAACCATACTAGGCATTGTGTATGTCCTACTGGCAAAGAGATAACGACTATCATATCATACTTAACCCAGAAAAGTAGAAAGTTGACCTTGGTTTACTATCGTCAGCTTCGTAACTCTCGCTTCCCTTATTTTATCCGTTAGTCTTCAAATTCCATGAGCGATCTTTCTTACAAAGGGGGAAGAATTGCTGTTTTCTGGGTCGGAATCTATCCATCTAACAAAAGACTGTAGAAAGTGGACTTATGAGAGTAGAAAGTGGACGTTGGCTTTACTTTCGTAACTCTGGCTTCCCTTATTTTATCCTTTAGTCTTCAAATTCCATGAGCAATGTTTCTTACAAAGGGGGAATAATTGCTGTTTTCTGGGTGAGAATCTATCCATCTAACAAAAAACTGTAGAAAGTGGACTTATGAGAGTAGAAAGTGGACTTTGGCTTTACTTTCGTAACTCTGGCTTCCCTTATTTTATCCTTTAGTCCACAAATTCCATGAGCGATGTTTCTTACAAAGGGGGCATAATTGCTGCTTTTTACTGGGTCGATACTTATCCATATCACAATTATTGTTAACTATTTTTAGCATCTGAAGTAGTTTTAGCTCCTTACATCAAGAGGCTTCATGCTTTGTCTGGAGCAATTTTCATTTTTTTTTAAACTTATAAAAAAACACGTCTTTTACTAGCATAATTTTACGTGACGGAATATGGTTATATTTATTCATATATCAATAAATACACCCTGGTCTTTATTATAGAGTGGAGGATATCGCTATACAAACACAACTTTTTAAAATATTTTCATACGGAAATAATATTAGTTAATGCCCGTCATTTATTACTGAAATATTTTTTTACAAGAGATGTATATAATGTAAAGGTGTACAGCATCGGGTTTTATTTAGAATTAAATATGAGCGCCAGTATTCGCCACCAGCTTCTCAAGCTACATGGAAACCGTTTCCGTTGATTTTAGGTACACAGAGGATAACATTAGAGTTACTTGCAGTGTTTCTAGGAGACGAGTTCCTGCTGAGAAGGTCTTACAGGGAGTGGGGATCAGAGATTGAAGCTCAGTCGAGCATCAATCATGAAAATACCGATAGAGTAGGGAAAGTCAATTTTGTACCCTATCAAGGTAAGAAAGAGTGCCCTCAGCGGCACCTCCCCAGATGTGACAACAGTACTTTATCTTGTGCCGAATCTGACTTATACAGGTAGAGGATTGCATCGGAGGTCAGCTGCCTTCTAGAGTGGTAGTACGATCCAACCATTTTACTCGCGACTTTAGCAACAGGTTGTTTCGAAATAACTACCTATTCTTAATTGATCTTAATTTATTACTAAAATAATATTC
>OY744519.1:210142932-210155432 GCA_963556195.1 Sepiola atlantica
TATATCTATGTATGTTGTAGTATATATATATATATATATAAATGTATGTATATATACTATATATATATATATATCACTATATATATCACTATATATATATATCACTATATATATATATATATATAATATTCATAAATAAATATTAAATAATACCTACAGACGCTAGCGTTTCATGCTTATTGCACTCATAAGTGCAGGAAAGTAACAATTTCAGACGGAGTCAGCCTAGAATCTGCAAGCAGTCGCCATATCCACTCGGCTAACTGAAACTGTCACGTAATTAAGGGAAATTAAGATCTATATGTACGTAGAAGAGGGCAGGCACAGATAGAAGACTTGTCTAGAGTGTTCTACGAACGTATTCGGAACTATGCATTAGAGCTTTTTGACAGTTTATTTTAACATCCCCGAGAGTGCTCAACTTTAATTTCTTACACGGGCTTAGTATAATATTTATAAATAAATATTAAATTATTAATACCTATTCTCTGACATCCATTTTAGTAGATTCTCTGCACAGACGGAGTTTTCCTATGGTGTTGATTATATTTTTGAAAAAGGGAAGTTTTTTCCCCGAAATATTAAATAAATGATTTTTAATAATCACCCGGAAAACACACAAACAGCTAGCACCACACTTGCTGTTATGTAAGATTTTAAGAAAAAATAAATAGTAAGTCCCATTTTGATTTATTATTTTTGTTCCCTTTAGCTTACAACCTACCCGGCACTATGCATTGCCCTCAGCCTTTTTTAAAAACATACTACTACTATTCCCAGCAATTTTTCAAGCAAACTACCATTCTCTATTATTAACTTATATATATATATATATATATATATATATATATATATATATATATATATATATATATATATATATATATATGTATAAATATATGTATATATATATACATGTGTGTTTGTGTTTGTGTGTGTTTGTGTGTGTGTAATGTGTTGGCGTGGTATGCTGGATTTGTCACGGAACATTATGAAAATATATTTGCTGTGAATGTTCCTGTATTTATGTTGGTGAATATGTTTACCTATATCAAATGAATCATGTCAGAAGTAAATAAACATACCTGTCTGTCTGTTTATTTCCACACAATCTCATCGATACCTATTCAAATATTTATGTGAATATACACATATGTAAATATCTGTATTATAAACATGAACCTCTGTGCGCATATACATGGGTATGTGTGTATGTGGGTATCAAACAGCAATATATATATATATGAGGTAAGGTACACGACAAGTCATGAAAATGAATTGCCATGGTAAACAAAATGTGTGAAAAAAGACAAACGGAAAACAGGTTAAAATGCAGGAGAAAACTTGTCAAATCATATTTCAATGTCGCTAAAATATTTCTCATATGGTCCAATCGGATCATTCTTTCCTTCTCCTATGTGTGTGCCTTCAAAATAAAATTGTTTCCAAATCTTCACTTTTTCTGAAGACGTTCGTTAATACGAATGAAACCGGTCAAATCTCTTGTTTTTGTTTTTCACCTGCATTTTAACCTGTTTTCCGTTTGTCTTTTTTCACACACACAAACACACACACACACACATACACATATATATATATATATATATATATATATATATATATATATATATATATATATATATATAGTGAAATAAATTCCAGAAGGAAATCCGAGTATGATAGCTCAATGTAATAAACAGAGCAAGAATAAAATAAAATAAAGTAACAAGGAATCGCATAATCATCGGTGCAATCATTTATTTAAACCTACCGGCATTTGCAAGGATCCAAGTGAAGTGATTACATTTTTGAAAATGAAAAAAGAGAAATGCACACTCACCAATTCAATATACATATCGAGAGAGCGACAACATATCTAATACATATTTAGATAGAAGGGGAAATTAATTATTTAAGACGTAAATTGAGGAGGGGGGAGGAGGAGAATGGAAACATTTTATATATAATTTTAGAGATGGGGAGGTTGCACGATTTATAATGGAGGGCAATACAGAGAGGGGGAAGAGAGCAATATATAGAGAGAGAGAGGGTCGATTGTATAGGAGGTAGGGAAGGTAGTCAAAATATCACAAAAAAGGGGTCAACTTGTCTAGGTACACATCAACTAACCGCCCAACTCCAAAGCAGCCTCTCTCTCTCTTTGTCTCTCTTTCTCTTTCACTCTCTCTCTATGTGTATATATATATATATAAATAATATTTTTATTCTATTTTATATCATATCCAATGTTTTGAAAGACAGATTCACAGAATTTATTTTATTGTTTAGCATACAATTGTTTCGATATACACTAAGATATATGTAAATGTTCCTATCTATTTTTCTTGATGTGGCTATTATCAGTGCTAATTCTATAAAAAACAATGAAAAACAAAAGCAAATAAAATCCATAAATTACAACATCAAGTCCTTTTTTTCCTCTAATAAAACGAGTCATAACATATACGCATCTAATATTTTTCACTGTTAATATTTTAATTGTTCCTCGTCCGCAACTATTTTGATTCAGAATCTCCTAAATTAGGATATATGTTTCTCCACTAACCTTCCTTTCTTGTTTTGTCCATTTTTTAATTTATTTTTCGGGTAATTGTCATTGATTTTCCCTTATATATTTACATTTTTACATTTAGGATCCATATTCGAAGACTAGGTTACTTCCGTTTACCCAAGTTACCGGAAGTACACTTTTTTTTTGTATTATCAGCACTGAGGATAGCCACACCAAGAAAAAAGATATAGAAACATTTACATACACGTAATAATAAGTAATGCCCCTGACCTTTTTCCCATAGCAGTAGATTAATGAAACTTGGCACAGTTATTAGTCTTTCTCTACATAGGAACCACACAGAGTTATGCATTTCTCCCATCGTTTGATGCAGCTCGGGACACCGTTTTTGTAGAACACCCCAGGTTGGTCCTCCAACCACATCGTAAGTTCAGAAATCAAGGCTGCATCATCTGGGAAACGTTTTCCTTTAAAAAACAACTCCATGGCTGGGAAGAGATGAAAGTCAGAGTGTGCATGGTCAGGAGAGTAAGGGATGGGGGCGAATTTCATAGCAACACGCCTGTGTTGCTGATCTGGCGACATGCGAGTTGTGGACCGGAGCGTTGTCCTGCAGGAGGAGGATACCTTTGCTGATTTTGCCCCGCCTCTGGAGTTTGATAGCTTCTGTTAATATCATCAAAAGTGAAGCGTAATAGGCTCCTGTAATTGTGGTACCCTTTGCCAGGAAATCTGTCATCACTACTCTGTCCTAGTCCCAGAAAACTGTGAGCATGACCTTGCCAGCGGAGGGCCGCACCCTTGCCTTTTTGGGAGGTGGTGAATCCAAGTGCTTCCACTGCATTGACTGGGCTTTGGTCTCTAGATCATAGTGATGGACCCAAGTTTCATCCTGTGTAATCAGTTTTTTGAAAAACTTTGACTCATCTTCTTGGCACATCTCCAAATTCATCCTCGAGCATCCGACGCGTTCTTGCTTCTGGAAAAGTGTGAGCAACCTGGGAATCGATCTGGCAGACAGTTTATGCAAATGGTTATGAATGATAGTTTCCACACACCCTGTACTAATCTTGACCTCTTGAGCTATTTGACGAATAGTTATGCGTCAATCTTCCAAAATGGCAGCCTCAACTTGACGGACAGATGCCTCATCAATGGCAGAAGGGGAACGACCAGGTCTGGGAGCTGTTTCCACAGACTTCCGGCCATGTTTGAATTCACGATGCCAGCGTTTTACAAGGTCATATGATGAGGCATCATCACCATAAGTTTCTTTCATTTCATCGAAAGTCTCCTTTGGGTGCTTCTTTTCAAATACAAAAACCGAATCAATGCGCGACACTGAAACATTTCACACCTGACTCAGTTCAAACACCTGTAAATCAGAAACCACAATTAATTCAGAGCTATTTCTTGCAACATAACACATAAAGATATAAATCATTACACATGCAAAATTTGAGGGGCATTACTTATTGAACGCCCCTCGTATCTGGGTTTTGCCGAAACAATTGTATGCTAAATAAGAAAATAAATTCGGTGAAATATGGGAATCTGTATTTCAAAACATTTGATATGATATAAAATAGAATGAAAATATTATATATATATATATATATATATATATGTGTGTGTGTGTGTGTGTGTGTGTGTGTGTGTGTGTGTGCGTGTGTGTGTGTGTGTGTATATCTTTGCATATATTTTGCCGGCCTTTATCAGCCAGGGTTCAGAGAAATATAAAGAGAGTCGTTTGTTGTAGGAACACATGTGTAGATCGATTATAAAGACTAAATACCTTTTTTTTATATGCGCCGAGGGAGTGAGGGGTAAAGAGAGGCGGCGAATGAAAAAGGGGACAAGAAAAAACCAAAAGAAAGAGAGAGAAAATGAGAGAGAAAGAAAGACGACAAAGGATCTCCTAATGGATACGTTACATCTGACATAGGTTAATAGAAAACTACATTGAAGAAGGTATTTATAGAGACCTGAATTGACCAATAGGAGAGATAATAGCCTTTAAATAAGATATAAAAAAGGATAGGTTTTTATGTGTATATATATATATATATATATATATATATATATATATATATATATATAGAGAGAGAGAGAGAGAGAGAGAGAGAGAGAAAGAGATCTATAGATAGATAGATCAACATATATATATATATATATATATATATATAATATTTGTTTGTTTATTATCTGTGTACGTATACATTTCGTCCTTTGTAATCGAGACTCATCAGCATAGAGATATGACTATTCACTACCGGTCATGCGATTATATATATATATATATATATATATATATATATATATATATATATATATTTAAATATATATATCTATATACATAGATAGATAAGTAGATAAACATATATATATATATATATATATATATATTTATAAATATATATATATATATATATATATATATATATATATAGAGAGAGAGAGAGAGAGAGAGAGATAGTACATGCATTATATTAGTTTCTATATATGTTAATCTGTCTGTCTGTCATTCTGTATGTATGTCTCTCTCTCTCTATATATATATATATATTTATATATATATATAGAGAGAGAGAGACATACATACATACAGACAGACAGACGGACGGACGGACGGACGGACGGACGGACGGATTTACATATATAGAAATAAATATAATACATAGACTGACAGACACAGAGACATTTACACTTCTGGACGAAAAAGATTAGCCGAGTTAATTTTTCAATAATGTTGTTAATACTGTGTTTTGAAGTAAATTTCTTGATGTTGCATCTTTTTTTCCAGTGATAATGATTGGTGGCTCATTCCACCCCGGTGGCCCACTTCACCCCGGGGGACTCTATATTATATTATTTTTAAGCAGTAATCCATTACACTTTTTTATTTTTTGGTCCCCCGATTCATAAAATCGGGAGACCTATGTTTTGAGGCATTACCGTCCGTCCGTCCGTCCGTCCGTCCGTCCGGATTTTTCTCCACAACCATCCATTGAATTTCTCTGAAATTTTGCATGAAGTTGTAATTTTGGTCAGGTTAGAAAGTGACATTCTCCGATTTTTGAAAAAAAATCTGGTTAGCCCCCAGGGGGTCAAAAGGCCCCGAAATGGCAAAAAATGACAATTTTTGCCCCATAACTTTTCATCCATCCATTCAATTTCTCTGAAACTTGACCAAAATGTGGAGGCTATTGTTTCTAATAGAAAATAAGTATCGCTGACCTTGGAAAACATCTGGTTCGCGCCCCCAGGGGGTAAAAAAAAAACTAAAAGGGCAAAAAATGACCCTTTCCTCCCATAACGTTTGATCCATACATTCAATTTTTCTGAAACTTGACCAAAATGTAGAGGCAATTGTTCTGGATATAAAATGAGCATCCTTGACCTCAGAAAAAATTCTGGTTGGCACCCCCAGGGAGTAAAAGAGGGGTCAAAAATGCCACAAATTACCCAAATTTATTGCATTTTACACTCGCCACATCGAGTCACATACAGAGGTGGACCACGCACGCGCGGCTTGTTATTTTTTATTTTTTTTATTTTCCCTTTCACTTTTAAAATGTTTTCCAGGTAACCTGTGAAGGCTTTTCAGTTTGTATTTGAAAAGTATCCGCATTCGTTGGTCCAGGTTGGTCAGATCATAATGGTCAGATTGCAGAGGGTCACTTTTCTGGTCTTGCACAAATATCTTGGCCTTAGTACGGGACCAGTAAGTAAAAGTTTACTATGTCAAATGTGTTATCTGCTTTTTTGAGATTAAACTGTTACTTGTCGCTGCTTATGAAGACTGACAACCACTTAGTTATTAGCAAGATATAAAATGTTACACTTAGTTATTAGCAAGATATAAAATGTTACACTTAG
Source organism: Sepiola atlantica (assembly GCA_963556195.1). Classification (NCBI taxonomy): domain Eukaryota; kingdom Metazoa; phylum Mollusca; class Cephalopoda; order Sepiida; family Sepiolidae; genus Sepiola; species Sepiola atlantica. Next base: position 210,149,345 of record OY744519.1, read on the forward strand.
TTATTAGCAAGATATAAAATGTTACACTTAGTTATTAGCAAGATATAAAATGTTACACTTAGTTATTAGCAAGATATAAAATGTTACACTTAGTTATTAGCAAGATATAAAATGTTACACTTAGTTATTAGCAAGATATAAAATGTTACACTTAGTTATTAGCAAGATATCAAATGTTACACTTAGTTATTAGCAAGATATAAAATGTTACACTTAGTTATTAGCAAGATATCAAATGTTACACTTAGTTATTAGCAAGATATAAAATGTTACACTTAGTTATTAGCAAGATATCAAATGTTACACTTAGTTATTAGCAAGATATAAAATGTTACACTTAGTTATTAGCAAGATATAAAATGTTACACTTAGTTATTAGCAAGATATAAAATGTTACACTTAGTTATTAGCAAGATATAAAATGTTACACTTAGTTATTAGCAAGATATAAAATGTTACACTTAGTTATTAGCAAGATATAAAATGTTACACTTAGTTATTAGCAAGATATAAAATGTTACACTTAGTTATTAGAAAGATATAAAATGTTACACTTAGTTATTAGCAAGATATAAAATGTTACACTTAGTTATTAGCAAGATATAAAATGTTACACTTAGTTATTAGCAAGATATAAAATGTTACACTTAGTTATTAGCAAGATATAAAATGTTACACTTAGTTATTAGCAAGATATAAAATGTTACACTTAGTTATTAGCAAGATATAAAATGTTACACTTAGTTATTAGCAAGATATAAAATGTTACACTTAGTTATTAGCAAGATATAAAATGTTACACTTAGTTATTAGAAAGATATAAAATGTTACACTTAGTTATTAGCAAGATATAAAATGTTACACTTAGTTATTAGCAAGATATAAAATGTTACACTTAGTTATTAGCAAGATATAAAATGTTACACTTAGTTATTAGCAAGATATAAAATGTTACACTTAGTTATTAGAAAGATATAAAATGTTACACTTAGTTATTAGCAAGATATAAAATGTTACACTTAGTTATTAGCAAGATATAAAATGTTACACTTAGTTATTAGCAAGATATAAAATGTTACACTTAGTTATTAGCAAGATATAAAATGTTACACTTAGTTATTAGAAAGATATAAAATGTTACACTTAGTTATTAGCAAGATATAAAATGTTACACTTAGTTATTAGCAAGATATAAAATGTTACACTTAGTTATTAGCAAGATATAAAATGTTACACTTAGTTATTAGCAAGATATAAAATGTTACACTTAGTTATTAGCAAGATATAAAATGTTACACTTAGTTATTAGCAAGATATAAAATGTTACACTTAGTTATTAGCAAGATATAAAATGTTACACTTAGTTATTAGCAAGATATAAAATGTTACACTTAGTTATTAGCAAGATATAAAATGTTACACTTAGTTATTAGCAAGATATAAAATGTTACACTTAGTTATTAGCAAGATATAAAATGTTACACTTAGTTATTAGCAAGATATAAAATGTTACACTTAGTTATTAGCAAGATATAAAATGTTACACTTAGTTATTAGCAAGATATAAAATGTTACACTTAGTTATTAGCAAGATATAAAATGTTACACTTAGTTATTAGCAAGATATAAAATGTTACACTTAGTTATTAGCAAGATATAAAATGTTACACTTAGTTATTAGCAAGATATAAAATGTTACACTTAGTTATTAGCAAGATATAAAATGTTACACTTAGTTATTAGCAAGATATAAAATGTTACACTTAGTTATTAGCAAGATATAAAATGTTACACTTAGTTATTAGCAAGATATAAAATGTTACACTTAGTTATTAGCAAGATATAAAATGTTACACTTAGTTATTAGCAAGATATAAAATGTTACACTTAGTTATTAGCAAGATATAAAATGTTACACTTAGTTAAAAACGACTTTATTTTTCTCATCGTCAGGAATCTTCTGACTTGATTTCAGCTCATGAATTTAGCAGCGACATTTATCTTAATAGTTACTATAAAATTTCACCTAAGAAAAAGATAAACCAGAATTGGAGAGATGAGAAAAAAAGGTTAAGGTTAGAGTTAGGGTTAGGGTTAGGGTTAGGGTAAAGTTAAGGGTTAGGGTAAGGGTTAGGGTTAGGGTTAGGGTTAGGGTAAAGTTAAGGGTTAGGGTAAGGGTTAGGGTTAGGGTTAGGGTTAGGGTTAGGGTTAGGGTAATGGTTATGGTTATTGTTATGGTTATGGTTAGGTTAAGGTTAGGGTTAGAGTTTAAAGTTAGGGTTAGGGTTAGAGTTAGGGTTAGGGTTAGAGTTAGAGTTAAGGTTAAGGTAGGGTTAGGTTTAGCGTTAGGTTTAGGGTAAGGGTTAGGGTTAGAGTTAGGGTTAGGGTTAGGGTTAGGGTTAGAGTTATGGTTAGGGTTAGGGTTAGGATTATGGTAAGGGTTAGAGTTATGGTTAGGGTTAGGGTTAGGGTTAAGGGTTAGGGTTAAGGGTTATGGTAAGGGTTAGGGTTAGGGTTAGGGTTACGGTTAGAACCTAGAAAATGTTGCTACTTCCTTAAAAAGTAAGTGTAACCGATAATGCAAACTGGGTCAAAGGTTCAGGCCAACCAACACCATCTAAAAGGCTGAAAATTACGGCTCTTCGGAAAAAAGTTCAAACCGGTCTCTTTTTCGAAGAGCAATGACGAGGAGATTGAAAGAAAACGATATATCATAAGGACGTTGCGCAAAAGCCTTTGATATCAGTGAAGAATATCATGGATATCATTTAATGGATACGGCCGGCACCCTTTCATTGGAATGGTTTCAGAGAGGTACTTGGCCGGATGTGTCTGCGCTTTACTCTTGTGAATGATGCTCACGAACAATGTCTTCGAAGATCAGGGCAAAGATTCAGATTTTATTGCCTTCAAACTACACTTAAATATGAAATAGGGGAAATATGGGTTCGAGTGCATTTTTACAACTTCTGTATTGAAGAGTTCATTCTGTATAATAAGAGCATTAACATCAAAGTATACATCGGTATCTTAGAAACGACTTACTTTGAAGATTTCAAAAGTTGTTTCGGTGCTTATTTAGAACAGGGTCCCTGTAGAAAATTATTTTCATGTAAAATTAGTATTTTGTACTTACTCAGTCATAGTTTCTCACTCACGGTACGAAAAAGAATTTTAAAATATCAAGCAGAACTTTAATTAGAACGATTTTTCCATTTCGATGTACAACGTCTATTCGCTTACATTTTGGGTGTGAGCCGACATTTTGGGTGTGAGCGATCGATGGAATAGCCAAAATTTTTAAAATAAAAAAAATGAAAATTAAATAATTATTTTTGCTTTCTTCACCGGGGTACTTTCCACGATATAATTTTATAGATTAATAAAATGTACATTTATTGCTTTCTTGTTTTTTTTATTATTTACATGGTAACTGGGTACCGTTCTGCAATTTCGCGACACTTACCTGCCCTTAGTTAGCTATTCCATCAATCGGCCACACCCAAAATGTCGGCGAATAGACGTTGAATATCGCCCTTATGGAAATGGAAAAATCGTTCTAATTAAAGTTCTACTTGATATTTTTAAATTCTTTTTCGTACCGTGAGTGAGAAACTATGACTGAGTAAGTACAAAATACTGATTTTACATGAAAATAATTTTCTACAGGGACCCTGTTCTAAATAAGCACCGTTGTTTCTTTTATATATATATATATATATATATATATATATATATATATATATATATAGTGATCTAGGTAAAGTAAACATCCACAGGATATGAATCTAAAGAATTTCAACCGGGCTTATAAAATATATTCAGGTTCTTCCCAAATATGATCTGAGGTAAGGATCGGATTTTAATTCTGCCTGATGAGATCTCAGTTTCTCAAAGATGTTGATCGATAACATCGACATGTCACTGTCGCAAATTTTGTACTGGTCTTTATAAATAAAAATAATTATATATATATATATATATATATATATATATATATATATATATATATATATATATATATATATAGTACATGTATTATTTTTATTTCCTAGATGTTATCCAATGAGACTCCACTGTTTATAAAATGTGCTCAATAACAAGTAAATGTGCTATTATTATACCTTTTTACTTATACAAACATTTTTGGCTACATATGTGCATACATGTTTCAACATTTTCAGACCTTTATAAAATGAAATAAGCTTGTTCTTCTTTTGCTAAAGGTCTGGGGAAGTTGGTTCTCGACAGAGGGCGCTGCTGACACATGTATGCACATATGTAACCAAAAATGGTTATATAAAAAAGATTTATGCTATATATATATATATATATATATATATATATATATATATATATATTTACACCTGACCACAAGAAAAATCTCCCATCTCCCTTTCCACCTCTCCTACCTATTTGACTGTTTACCCCTGTCCATTTTCAAGTTATCTTGATTTCTTAAATCTTTTTCTAAAACTATGATAACACCTACATGCTAGACACACATAGTGTCCTCCTTCCCTCCTCTTTCCACAGCCTCTCAAAAACTATGCCACAGCTCACCACGACAAAAATCTCAGTCCCCCTTTCATCTCTCCCACCCTAAGGCAAGTTCAGTTATATTCTTACCCGTCTCTATTTAACTGCTGCCTTAATGGTACCCACTCGAAGCTTTCCATATTCATTTCATTCTTCGCCACTACTTACTTCTCACAGCCTGTACTTCTTCAAATTATCATTCTGAGTAAGTCTTAAAATAAAGACGAAACGTTGATGAATATATAAAAAATATTTCTAGATGTTTTCCTTTTTCATTTCTCACATATATATATATATATATATATATATATATATATATATATATACATATATATATATACTTGTAGTCCAGGGTTTCGAATCGTGTGACCGGTGGTGAATAGTCGTACTTCTATGCTGATGAATCTTGATTGAAAAAAGACGAAACGTATACGTCCATAGATAAAAATATAAACAATAACAAATATTTTATATATATATATATATATATATATATATATATATATATATGAACTAAATACTAATAACAGATCTATCATACATGGATATTCTGTCAGAGCCCAGAGAACTTACACGTGTTTCTGAGAGAATTCAAAACTACTTGTACAAATTAAAGTAGCTACACAAAGATCCTCTCTTCGGAATTTGTTACCGAATGAAAAATGTTTGGAAAAATCTGAAGACGGATGTTCGTGTAATCATTTGAATTTTCCCAGAAATGGTTGGAAGTTTTCCTTTCTTCGAAATTGACATTTGATTTATTTATAGCTTTATTGTCATTTTTTAAATAACTATTAAAAGTTTTGAATATTGGGGTTCGTCTTGCTTTGGAATTTGCTTACTATAAGAATACATCTAAACTATATAACATAATTGATTTTTATAGTATCACGTATATGATTAAATAAATGATATCATGAGCTAAAATGGGAAAAGGAAAGACCTGAAAACTCGCGAATTCACCTCAACGTTTCGCCCAACAGTTGCGTGGGCTTTTTCAAGAGTGAAACTTTCAAAATTAAAAAGGACGAGATGATCTGTAATTAGAAGGAATTTATATAGTAATCACTGTATGATGAATTAAAGTATGTGTAGAGATAGAAGGTATGCAAATACGTATGCATATATATATATATATATATATATATATATATATATATATATATATATATATATATTTATATATATATTAGTACTTCATGTATCCACATAGAATATTATAAGGAGATATAATTTGTTATGTATCAGTTTTCAGTATTTACTTCAACAGTGCTCGATACGCAAGTAGAGCTAGGTTGTAAGCAATGAAAATATATATGGCAATCAAGCTTCATGGATGAAACGCGGGAGCCTCTGTGTAGCTTGATTGCCATATATATTTTCATTGCTTACTATATATATATATATATATATATATATATATATATATATATATATATATATATATATTAGAGGTGCATCCTAATGACCAAAGGAACAATTAATCCATACTTTTTATCTGTTAATTTCATCGTTAAACAACAACCATAGTCTGTTTCTCTTTTTCCAG
>OY744519.1:210157932-210275432 GCA_963556195.1 Sepiola atlantica
TTAAGCCATGACTTTTCAAAGAATGAAATCTTATCATCAGAGGAATACAAAGAGATAAGTTTGTAGGGGAATTACCAAAGTCATAATTTGAATATATATGAACATAATATCAGATAAATACAAAAATAGAAAGTATAGAAAATGTCCAATGAAAAGAGAAGTTGCAAATATAGGAACATATATGTATGTGCATCTGTTATAAATATATATTCTAAGAAATGAATTATCTGACATAAATACAGTATTTATGTGCATTCGTGTATTTAAAAAAATTGCGATCCTCTCTGAAATAATCTGGCAAATAACTTTACTGGTTTAGTCAAGCGTAAAATAAGGTTTGATTGGATTAACTCGGCAATTTGTTCTTTCTTCTTCCTTGTGTTTTTTTTTATCTCTCTAGTTGAGGATTCTATATTTTCTTCAATTTGGTTGGTTCCCCGTCCCCCCCCCCCAAAAAAAAGTTGTTTTTTTTAACTCGGAATATATTGTTTGAAATTTTCTAAAAAAAATCTTCGCAAAGCGATTTGCAAAATTCCAGTAAGAATTTTGCCAACGATATTTGAACTTTAATCTGAGATATATCTCAGAGCGACACAAGTCTGTACTGGCCGAGAAATATTGAAACAGGTAAGACGAGTTCAAATCCAGTTTGAAACATCGCAAGGAAGTTATGTGCTCAATCGTTTGCTTTGTCATTATTTTTTAGTAAAGCCTAGGATCAACATCGCTTGAGCAATCGTCACCAAACTTAGTCAAAATATCGGTCACTGTTTAACAAAAACCTTATTTAATTGTTGATAACAAGATCAAACATTGAGGTCAAGGACACAAAAAGGTGAAAGTTACATTTTAGGCTGTAAATTCTGTTTTATTGATCGTAGAATTGTAGAGACTCGTTACTTGGTCCATATTGTAGCGAATGAAGTCTCGCTTTCAAATGGGCATAACATTGCTTTTAACCCTTGATTTTAAAAAGTTCCGTTACAGTTAAAATTTTGACAGAATTTCAACTTCTGACTTTTCGAAAGTTAATCTCTAAATCTGATGCTTTTTGATAAGGTAAACTACCACGACAAATGCCAGCCTTTTAGTTAGAAAGAATCAGATGAATAATTATAACGGATCAGATGAATAATTATAACGGATCAGATAAGTAATTATAACGGATCAGAGAAATAATTATAACGGATCAGATGAATAATTATAACGGATCAGATAAGTAATTATAACGGATCAGATGAATAATTATAACGGATCAGATAAGTAATTATAACGGATCAGATGAATAATTATAACGGATCAATTAAGTAATTATAACGGATCAGATGAATAATTATAACGGATCAGATGAATAATTATAACGGATCAGATAAGTAATTATAACGGATCAGATGAATAATTATAACGGATCAATTAAGTAATTATAACGGATCAGGTGAATAATTATAACGGATAAGATAAATAATTATAACGAATCAGATAAATAATTATAACGGATCAGATGAATAATTATAACGGATCAGATAAATAATTATAACGGATCAGATGAATAATTATAACAGATCAGATAAATAATTATAACGGATCAGATGAATAATTATAACGGATCAGATGAATAATTATAACGGACAGATCAATAATTATAACGGATCAGATAAATAATTATAACGGATCAGATAAATAATTATAACGGATCAGATGAATAATTATAACGGATCAGATGAATAATTATAACGAATCAGATAAATAATTATAACGGATCAGATGAATAATTATAACGGATCAGATGAATAATTATAACGGATCAGATGAATAATTATAACGGATCAGATAAATAATTATAACGGATCAGATAAATAATTATAACGGATCACTGACGACTAATTGTGTGATAAATCCTAGTGAGTACAAATAATAATAATATTAATCATTATTATTATTATTATTATTATTATTATTATTATTATTATTATTATTATTATTAATATTATTATTATTTGTACTCATTAGGAGTTTCACACAGGTCATCAGTGATTGCTCACCGACAACCGGTGGTATTCCCTGGAATCTGAGTGACAACAAGTCTCACCAGATTTCCAGTGTTCTCTACCTCTTTTCGATAGCACCGCAAATAACCTTGTAGTATCGCAACAACCGTTTACCATCTATTTCTCGCTGGTTATCATCATCATCATCATCATCATCATCATCATCATCATCATCATCATCATCATCATCATCATCATCATCATCATCGTCATCATCATCGTCATCATCATCATTATCATCATCATCATCTAAGGAGACTGCGGATATAAGCCGCTAGTTTCGTTCTTTTTGTCTTGTCGTGTAACGACTGCTGCTGATAGTATGTAGTTTCTTGACGCTTTTGGCCCACCATACTTGATTTAAGACAGTAAACATTTATGCAAATAAAATCGCCTCTTTCATTAACTCATATACCTAAGATTTTATTTGAGCTAGATTAGTGAAAAAGTTCCTGCTAACCCCAACTTTTCGGCATAGACAATCATTGAGCATCTCTCTCTCTCTCTCTCTCTCTCTCTCTCTCTCTCTCTCTCTCTCTCTCTCTCTCTCTCTAATATCTTTAATTAGTGAATATCTGGATAAAACTGAAGCTCAATATACTGGATAGAGCATTAATAGGACTAGATAAAGTGAAAGAATAAAATAAGGTGCGAGTCAAATTTTATTACAGTTCAATGTTCAAGCAAAGATTTTCGTTGAAAACTCATGAGTTAAGGACTTTAAAGTACTTTGCTTGAACATTGAATTCTAATGAAATTTGACTCGAACCTTATTTTTTTCTTTCACTTCATCTAGTGATATATATATATATATTTATATGAGGGTAAGAGATCCCCAAACGACGCTGTCTTTAGGTGAAAACACACTTTAATATTCAATATATATTTTAAGTTAAAAGCCGATTTTAAGATGTAATAGTTTAATAGGTAGAGCACTGTTTTAAGTTGGAAAGGTTTATTGTAATTTGCGATAGGCGAGTTCTGCACGAGCGTTGAACACTGCAGACGGCAATGACACTTTTCTAGCCTCCCGGGTAAAGGTATCTTAATTCCAACTGCTTTGTGTGTCGATTTTTCGCGCCCGCGTGGTCCTGAGCGTTTGTCTCGTGATTCTAGACTGAATCTACAAACAGCATTCGAGCCTATGCGACCGCCTGCGACCGCCTGCAACCGCCACTCCTGCACTACTGAGCGTAAAAAACCCGAAACGATATCGTCTGTAGGTGAAAAACACTATTTTTAAACATTTATATATATATATATATATATATATATATATATATATATATATATATATGTATCTTGGAAGCATCTTTTCTTTTATACAAGTATCATAAAAAATAACAGACATCTTGTGTCTAGATATTTTTTCTAAGATCCTTTCCGTTTTTCTGATTAGGTTCTTAGTTTCAGACGGAAACTGGCTGATAAAATTGCCATAGCTTTCCAAAGCGCTTTCGGATCCTTCCAGGTCCATCGTTAGTGGAGTAATGTTAACCAGGCATAGACCTAGGAGTGAATATATATTCTATTTAGGCGGAGAAATTTAAAGGACTGTGTTTAATTTAAATTCAAATTTATATTTGGGAAGCTATGGCAATTTTATCAGCCAGTTTCCGTCTGAAACTAAGAACCTAATCAGAAAAACGGAAAGGATCTTAGAAAAAATATCTAAACACAAGATGTCTGTTATTTTTAATGATACTTATATATATATATATATATATATATATATATATATATATATATATATATATATATATATACAGGGTGGGCAAAAATAAGGGTCCTATTTTTAAAAATTCATAACTTTTTTATTTATTGATTTAAAAAAAATTGTTTTTTAGAATAAGTAAAGGACCCCTTCCGAAGCAAGCATGTGCCGTATTAGCCCTAAGGAACGTACCCTCATTTAGAAAACATTATTTTTGCGTAAAAAACTCAAAACAGTGTAAAAAACAATACTTTAGTTTTTGTAAGTTTTAAGAAGTGTTTTTCGGCAAAAATTTGTTTTGTTTATTTCAAAAAATCTCGGAAGGGTCAGTCTACACACACATAAAGTTTGGTGAGTTTAACTTTTATTTTGTGGAAGTTATTCAAATTCAAGTTATTCAAATTTAAAGATAGGACCCTTATTTTGGCCCACCCTGTATATATATATATATATATATATATATATATATATATATATATATATATATATATATATATATATATGGCAGCCATCTCGCTAATATAATACATGTGTGCGCATTGTATATTTAGACAGAATATCATTCAATACAAAATCTTTGTAGAACGTAATATAAACCTTATATAGGTTGAGTTTTTATTGCCTTGCATAGGAATCTAAGAGAAAAAAAGAACCTATTCTGTGGGAGAGTAATGTGTAGACCCGAAGGAGAGCAAGGATGGTCGTAATTTTAAATCCGTTTTCCTGAATTTGCAAATATATGCCCGTTAACACACACATACGCATTCATTTGCATAAATCATCGGTCGACATTTAGTATCTGGAGTTGACGAAAGGTTTTATTTGCTTCCAATGTTGCTAGGGTGCATAGCGGGCCGCGAATAGACCAGCCGGTCGGCGGGCCGACCGTTCGGTCGCGTCAAACGCTGACGATATAACCCCCTGGTCTCCAACTGAATATCCTGTGATATATAGCCGTCTTCAATATGCGTGAGAGGCGGCGCCGGTGTCGACACAGCGAGGTACGTTGTTTCTTTAGTAATAGAACGTCGCTTGATGTCGACTTTACTGTAACCGACTAGATGGCGGGGTGGGGGGTGGGGGTGGGGTAGTAAATCGCAATGGTTAAAGAAATGAGCGCGCGGGTTAGAGATACCCTTATAACGGGAGCTATTTTATTTTTTTCTATGGAAATCGCTCCAGACAAGGCATGAAGCCACTTGATGTAAGGAGCTAACATTAACAAATATGATTATCGCATAGACAAAAGATGCCTATTGACTTTAGTCTTGAAAAGACCAAAGTTATAGGTAGGAGGAACACAGTAAACGGGAAGAAATTTCTACAAGCTGGGAAAGAAGCTATTTGAATAGGCAGCTGTATTCCAATGAGGTATCAAAACAGCGAATTTATGAAGTCCACTAAACCAACGAGTCAAACGAGCTTGAACAAAAGAAGAGGGAATAGATAGCATAATTCTGAAGAACACATGCCATAATAGTATTCATAGAAAAGACTGAGACTAGCAACATCACGTTTGTGAGAGAGGGGGTGTAAAGAGAGAGGGGGTGTAGAGAAGAAGAAAGGGTGTTGCCAATAAAATTACAGATACGTTTCTGCACCTTATCAAGAACCCTCAAATGGGACAGAGATTCATCAGCTCAAATATGACAACAGTACTCCATACATGGTCTTAAGGGCATGTTCACGGGTACACAAAAGTCAACACGAGTGTGTAAATGTTACGAGTTAGTATGTATTATTTACTCCTCTCCAGGAGGTTAGGCACAAAGCCAGTTTTATCCTACTCCCACAAGTAAGATGTGACCCAAGGTCGGGTCGGAAAGTGGGGGTTGAAAAGCCAGCGCCCGAGAGGTGAGCACTCTGACCATCAAAAATTGCCTGGGTAGCCCCGTCGGCATTCCCCGGTAGGGGCGCCTCAAGCAGTAAGCAATTAACTTACTCCTCCCCAAAGAGGGGAGGCAAAGCCTGGGAGGGTGGACCTCCTAGAACTGCACAGGACAATCCCATAGACCGGCGTAAATCAAGTCCGGATGGACAAGACAATACCAGTCCATGGGGTGTAGTATCCATCGGAACAGATATTACACTTTGATCTCGACCAAAAGGCCGATTAAGTTAGTATGTTTATTTACTCCTCTGCAGGAGTTAGGCACAAGGCCAGTTTTATCTTACTCCCACAAGTAAGATGTGACCACAGCTTGGGTCGAGTAAGTGGGGTTTGAAAAGCCAACGCCCGAGAAGGTGAGCACTCTGGCCATTTAAAAATTGCCTGGGCAGCCCCGTCGGCATTCCTTGGTAGGGGCGCCTCAGGCAGTAAGCAATAAACTTACTCCTCCCCAAAGAGGGGAGGCGAAGCCTGGGAGGGTGGACCTCCTAGAACCGCACAGGACAAACCCACAGACAGGTGGAATCAAGTCCCGAAGGACAAGACGACACCCGTCTATAGGGGTGCATTATCCATCGGAACAGATACTACACTTACTTCCTAGCCTGTGACTACCCGTATTAGCGTCACATAATTTATTATTCAAGCGAAGGCTTGGAACTAGTGGGGTATAATGTCTACCCTTAAGGTAAACCACAGTTAGCAAAGGTATTACGTTACAGAATCTTTTCGATATGGATAAATAACTTGTATTATTTGGATTATTCGGACTAGCGTTCTCATCTTGAAGAGACATGTAGAGATTCAGAGCCACTTTCATTGTCTTCCCCGGAAAATCATACATCTGAATACACTTTTAGTTCTTGTGTAGATTTTCTCATCTTTATTTTAATAGAGAATATCAACACAGACATTAACATTTATATATACAAAGCCTTAGGTCAGAAAAAAAACATATTTAAAAAACGTCACAGGGTTGGAACCCTAATCCCCTTCAAAGTAGGCCCCCTATTCTTGCACACACTTTTATCACAGATCTATCCACTGCCGGAAACATATCTGGAAGCTTTTTTTTTTAATGGTTTTCATCTCAGCCGTCGTCAACAACAGCTGCACTCCGAGCAGTTTGGGGCCTGCCCGAACGCTGGTCACTCTCCGCTGATGTGCGACAATTTTTGAATCGGTTGAATTACTCCTTAATTTGTATTATACATTGAATTTTGTCCAAACTAATGCGACGGCGGAGATGAACACTATTCCAAAAGAAGACTTCCATATGTTTTTACGGCAGTGGATGGATCGGTGGGCTAAGTATGTGCAGGCACAAGGGGCTGTTTTGAAGGGGATTAGGGTCCCAACCTCGTCACGTATTTGAAATATTATTTCTGGCTCTAAGTCGGGTCATTATTAGACAGGCTTCGTATATAGAATTTTTTTACATCTGAATACACTTTTAGTTCTAGTGTAATCTTTCTAATCGTTATTTCAATAGAGAACACACACACAGACATTAACATTTATATATAGAGATTTGGTGACGCCATTTTCAAATTGGAATTAATCGAAATTCAACAATTGAAAAGCGATTGGAAAAATCTGATTGAAGAACGAGAATGAATGTTAATCTATCTTTGAATCTTAACCCAATTTTGATGGCATTAGAAACACATTTTTTTATAAAGCAAACAACCAATTTGATTTTAATCGCAAATCAATCGAAGATTCACATCTTTGTAAAGCTCAAGATTTACAAAAAAAGTTTTTTTTTTACATTTTTATGTTTTTGATTTTTTGGGGTTTTTTTCAAACTGGTTTTAAATATAATTAGCTATTATGTTTCAGATTTTTTAGATGAAGATTAATAAGTTGTATTATTTGGATTATTCGGACTACTGTTCTCATCTTGGATTTTATTCTCACAACGTTTTGGTAGAGGTAATCTCCGACTTTCTCTAGGTGTGTCTTGTCTATGGAATTTCAACGGACCCCTTTATTAAAAATCCACAGGGGTAACGTGCTATCCTTCCGTCAGCCATGACCAGATATCACTTTTATCCGTTGCGCCACAGGTCCTTGCAGACTGTGGCGAAACCGATAAAAGGGTTAAATAATAATCAATCCTAAGTGACAGTCTTCTCTTCCCTACAACCTCTTTCACACAGAAGAGACGTTGCTAGTCTCTCTCTACTCTATCGTTATTTCCATAAAAGGTGATCGACTGAGCTCCAGTTTTTGGTGGTTCTTTCTTGTAAGACATTCACAGCAAGAACTGTGCCTAGCATCAAGTGGAATTACAAAGTCTAAAATTTAGCAACGGTACGAGTTATGCCCGTTGGCTAGATTGAACACTGTCTGTTTGATAATATGTCTGTAAATCAAATCATTTCTCCCGTATTTGAAATGTGGTACTCACAACGACCGAACGGTAATGAGCTTGGACTTGAGTTATTCGGATCCAGAGTTCGAATCGTTCGACCTGCGGTACAGTTGAATTAGTCATACTGAAGATTGTAAGTGAGCATGAAACACACACGTGTATATATATATATATATATATATGTATATATATATATATATATATATATATATATATATATATATATATATATATATATGCATAAACATAATTCACCCCAAACAAGGCAAGTTGCCACTGTAGACGTGAGGGACTACTTTGAATTAGGGTGAACGTTTTGAGAGTCATCCTAAACTATGGGTTGTGCAGCGAGATGCTTGTTGACATTAGTTTAAAATTTCTGCACATCGTTATAGTCGGGGAAACAGAGAGGAACAGACAGGGAGTTCCAAAGGCCGGCAGCCCGAGAAAAAAAGCTGTTATAGTAGAAGGCTCTTCGGAATCTGGGGACCTCCACAGTAGATGGATGGGAGCTCGCTTATTGTCAAGTTTGTCAAGGTTATTGACGTTGAGGGGGCACCAGATCAACAAGTTCATCGGAGCACATTCTATTGAAGTACTTGTAAAACAGGCACAAGGATGCAGCATTGCGGCGATGGGACAGGGACTGGTGCTTGGTGGATAGTGAGGGACCTATTACATTAGATACTCTTTTTTTTGGGACCTTGTCGGCGGCGATGGGACAGGTGCTGGATATTAAATATTTATTTGTTAAAGATACTTATATAGCTATATACTAAAATAAAAATAGAGTGTTATAAAAAGAAAACGTAGATAAATAATGGACATTTGGGGGGGGGTGATTCCCTTCAATCTACAACATGGTCGTCTTAAAATCCAATGTCAACAAATATTTGTCATAAACGTCAAATTTTGTTCATCCCTCCATCGTTTTCGCCCATCTCATTAACCTTTATCCTCGAGTTGCTTTTAGCCATAATGAGCGATGTCTCGTTAGTACAAAAAAAACATATACAAACAAAAACAGGGATCATATATAGCGCTTATGGGTAGTCAGAGAGAGAGAGATAGATAGATAGATAGATAGATAGATAGATAGATAGAGAGATAGATAGATAGATAGATAGAGATAGAGAGAGAGAAAAAGAGAGAGAGATAGAGAGAGAGAGAGAGAGAGAAGGAGAGAGAGAGAGAGAGAGAGAGAGAGGGAGAACGCAAGTCAAATTAACATTCTGATGACGTAAACATTTCGCTCCGAGCAGGTTTAGTTGAATTAAAATCTCATTAGTGTCAAAACGATCATATCCTTATTTTATTTCGTCGTCTTTCGCTTATTCTCCAAGGCTAAACGAAAGGAACGCGTTAAAAATGACGAATAGAATTGACAACAAAATAGTGAAAAGTCACAACAGATGTAAAAGAAGTATTTTTACACACAGAACTATAAACATAGTTCGGATATCATTTCCCCGTATTTCATTAGGAAAGATGAACATTTCTCTGTTCACGCACACACAAACACACACAAGCACACACATAGACATATATATATGTATATATTTATATATATTTTTTCATCTATATATATAAATATATTTTCATAACTTTCTCCCTATCTCTACTAATGTATTGAGCACTGTTGAAGTAAATACTAAAAATCGATGCATAAAATATTATATCACTTTATGTGGGTACATAAAAGCAATGGACCATTGGTACGCGCCTCGGCTACTGAGTCAAACATGACTTCCGTATCGGAGTTCGAACTGTGTGACCGGCAGGGATTGTCTCCTCTTATACTGACGATTGGCATTAAACACATGTGTATATGGGTTTATTTTGAAAATAATATTATTCATGAATAATTATTCAAAGCTCTCACAAGATAGAGCACTTGAAGTTAAGTTGACAACAAGCCATCATTCTACGTAATGCGAAACTTAAGGCTCCGCTTGTTGAGTTCTCTCGACTGCTTGCTGGATAGCCGCCTTGTTTGCTATTTAGATGTTGATTTACTTCCCATTTCTGGACAATGCGCAGTGGAGCATTGGTACGCGCCCCGGCTATTGAGTAGAACATGAGCGGCAAGGATTTTCTCCTCCCATACTGCCGATTGCAGGTTTCGCATGAAACACATGTGTACATGGGTTTCTTTTGAAAATAATATTTATTTCTAAATCAGCATCATATATATATATATATATATATATATATATATATATATATATATATATATATATATATATATATATATGAAGCAATCCAACAAAAGATATAAGCGTGAACTAATATCTTATAATTAGTGAAACATCCGGATAAAAACTGAAGCTCAATATACTGGATAGAGCATTAATATTATAATATGAAATGAAGTAATAAAATTAGGTGTCAATCAAATTTTATTAGAATTCAAAGTTCAAGCAAAGTATCCCTAAGTCCTTAGCTCATGAGTTTTCAAAGATAATTCTTCTCTTCAGAGGACCATTACCGCAGTTATACTACTACAGGTAATAAAATTAAGCTTTGAAAATATATAAAAATGATATACACAAATACATAAAAATACATAACATCAAATATATCAACCCAAAAACATACTTCTTGTTGAATCTATACAATCCATCCAGGTCATACAAATTGAAAAA
Source organism: Sepiola atlantica (assembly GCA_963556195.1). Taxonomy (NCBI): domain Eukaryota; kingdom Metazoa; phylum Mollusca; class Cephalopoda; order Sepiida; family Sepiolidae; genus Sepiola; species Sepiola atlantica. The sequence goes on from OY744519.1 coordinate 210,168,605, forward strand.
CATAATGAGGAAAGACATTCAGATGGTTAACCTTGAATACTTTTCACTTCATCGATTATTGACATATTTCGCGACTGGATAACTTTGTCAGCTCCTTCAATTTCACGTATATGGACTGCTATTTATAACTTGGAGTAATCCTCGGTTAACCCTCTGAATGTCTTTCCTCATCGAAAAATGTTCCTACGTAATGGAAAAATGAAATAAGGAAAACGAAAATATTAATTAAATATCCATCTAAGGTTTCATCACGACGGGAAATTGAAGAAAAAAAAATACAGCAATATATATATATATATATACATATATATATATATATATATCTATATATATTTATATATATATATATATGTGTGTGTGTGTGTGTGACCGCACGCACGCACGCACGCACGCAGGGGGATGGCTATTATACAATGCGACACAACGGAGTGTGTAAATACCTTCACTGGACTATATGTAAAAGGTTGAATATCCAGTGTAGAAGCAAGTCCTGGGAGCATATACAAGAAATAACAGTTGTAAATAATTTATACACCATCCACTATTACTATGCAATCCCTACAGCTACATATCTAGAAAACGGAGCTGTTAAACCCTAGTTGAAGTCAGTGTCTCTAATGATGCTGGCTTAAATAGGGCTGAAAGGGAAAATATTACGAAATACAATGGTCTTATGCACGACATGAAAATAAACTGAAATATCAGAAAGACCCCCATCATCTCAGTAATTATAGGAGCATCCGGATAATAAAAAAGAATTGAAAAACTATCTGGCGAATATACCCGGTGAACCGAATGCAAGAGAGATACAAGCAAATAAACGTAAAGGGACGGTTAGAATCTTAAAAAGATTTTTCGGATGGAGTGTCTGAAATATCCGGTGAATGTCTGCCTCATCCCCAGCAAAAACAAAAACATAAGAAAATATATATTTATTTAAAACTGTCGTCTTTAACACTTTCAGGTACATTTTTCTGTCACAACGGTGGATTCGAACCCCCCCCCTGTGGTTAATACAGTTATGGTGTTCTTGCTTTTAACAATAAATGATCATACAGAACGCGATCGAGGATGATGTCGAATAAGCCATTTAATTGAGAGAGCGGGCAAATTCATGCGTGAAATTGAAGATGACGGCAGAGATATTCACTCGGTTTAAACAGCTTTTCATCTTAACGCTGCTGACTTGATCCTTGACATGAACGAATGAATAGCATCCGCATGAGCGACACGACCTTCCGGTGGGCATGCGCAGTTCACTTTGTGGAGATGTCTCTATTGTGAAAGCTCAAAAGGTGGACATTAGCCGTATATCATCCAATTCTTCTCCTGAATAAATCCTGTGAAGTATTTTACAATAATGTCGCGTTTGAAATCAGAATGACATTTACGACTTGACGAGTGCTGTCAAAGGAACATTTATGTGAAATTAGATGAATAAACGAAACAATATAAACATATAGGGTACAGTGGCCACTAGTGCGCGACGTGTCATATTTAAATTCTGTTAGGGATATTGCTAAATAGTAAGGGTATGCCGCTAGTACTATTTGATGATTTAAATTCTCACGGAAAAACGATACTGACTAAACAGGAAATACAGGTTAGACTGGTGTCAGGTGGTTGGCCTTTGGGGCGATTCTATCCTGTGGGAACACGGGCTAGAGGATATGATGGCACACAAGATATGATGAGGCGAAGAACGAGGACTGTTAGAAGTTTGAAGCGACGATAATTATATGAAATGATTTAAGAATCGATTATAAACGAAGTGATCAGATTCTATCCTGTGGGAACACGAGCTAGAGGAAATGACGTCACACAAGATTATATAGGCACGAAGAACGAGGACTCTTTTAGAAGTTTGAAGACACGATAATAATAGGAAATGACTTAAGAATCGATTATAAACGAAGTGATCAGATTTTATCCTGTGGGAACACGAGCTAGTGGAAATGACGTCACACAATATAAGATGGGCGTGAAGAACGACGACTTTGTTAGAAGTTTTTACCGACGATAATGATAGGAAATGACTTAAGAATCGATTATAAACGAATTGGGCAGGTCACAGAAATCCGTAGCTTCGATATGTCCCCCGTGCCTCTAACAGAAAGGAAGGTTACGTAACTTTAATTAAATAGTCCTTCTTCAAATTCGGTATATAGTTCTTTTCTTTGTGTTGTTGTGCAAACTTTTAATACAGAGCGAGAATGCACCAGCATGGAGAGGTGGGCAGCATGAGGCGACGAGAGACGATATTGAATGATGTATCCTCAGCCTCGGAGGACCGCTGTGGTTAAGACACTGTACTGATATTATTTGTTACTTTTCATTTAATAAGAAACATATAGTTTACTTGATCGTGATATACGAAACATTTGACTTCTCCTTCGAAGGGAGGTAATGCAACACACAAATGTTGCAGTATATAATGGGTGGTTGGAGTAGTCTTTGTTTTCTATGAAGTAAAACATAACATGGGAAAACGTTAGCGCGTAAACAGAAAATAGAGATCAGACGGGGGTCAGGTAGTTGGCCTTTGGGAGAATTGTCCCACGTGAGAAAACAAGCGAAAGGAAATGACGTCACACGATATAAGATAGGCGCGATGAACGAGCAATCTCTGTTAGAAGTTTTAAGCGACAAGACGTGATAAGAAATGACTGAAGAATCGATTATAAACGAAGAGGCCAGGCCCCCGAAATACGTAGCTTCGATATGTCTCGACCTCCCAATCGCTAGCAGAGAATAAGGCAACGTCAACATCCTAATAACATGGTATTTCTCTAAATTCAGGATATAGTTCTTTTTTTCTTTTTATTTGTACTAACTTTGATTCCAGAGCAGAAAATTCATCCCATGGAGAGATAGCCACGACTGGACTACGAGAAGTGATCTTGGATAAAGTTTCTTCATTCTCTGAGCACCACTGTGGTTAAGCGTCGAAGACACAAGTGATGAATTAATTGTACTGTTCATGATTTCTTGTATTGCATTCGATAACAAACCTATATTTTAGTTGATCATAACATACAGAACATTAGACCTTCCCTTGGAGGGCGAGGGTAATGAAACAATCTCTCTTGCTTTCAGATTTGGGTAGAAATAGTAGAGCTTTGACATAGAAACTCCGAAGAATACAGGCAACCAGGTAGTTTTCTGAGGCGTCGTACATTGTGCTCCTCTCTTTCTCTCTCTATATATATTACTTGCCAGCTATAATCAAATTCACATATATAAAAAGACAAAAAGAAATATCTCCTATAAATATAACAAATAATAAAACTATATTGTTAAGACGAAACATGGATGCTGTTAAGACGAAACATGGAGGCTGTTAAGATGAAACGTATATGCATGCGAATAAATAAAATATTTATTGTAATAATATTTAATTGCTTTTTTTCAAAGGTAAATCCTTTTGTTGGAAAAATCTGAGATACTAAATTAAGCAAAATTAATATAAAGAAATTTGAATAATGTATTTTTTTCTGGGAAGGAATGGGGTCACCCTAAACGTATGCATCTGCATTATAACTTTTATATGAATGCTAGAAAAAGATATGAACCGTTGGGTCACCCATAGAGCTTGGGTTACATTGTTTGTAGAAGGAAAATGTTATTTTGCAAAGTTAGTTAAATATAAAAAGTAAAAATCCAAAATTAGTTTCTTCTGCTTGCTATCCCCCCTCCTCTCTCTCTCTCTGTCTCTCCTTCTCTCTCCCTCTCTCTAACTATCTATCTATCTCTTATTCCCTCACCAACTATGGATTAAATAGTAGTACTACAACTGGTGGTATTCCCTTTTGTCTATAATAGACTATTACAATCTTTTTATTCTTTCCTTTATCACTTTTGACTGTGAATAACCAGGGAGGGCATGACGGAATAGAGAGTGATAGAAAATATATAAAATAGAAAAAGAGTAAAATTACATAAAGTGAGAGAGGATGAGAGTGATAGACAGATATTTAGTAAGAGATCGGTCAATTAATTGCAAATTATGGCTAACTAAAATTAAAATAGAAGGGATTTTTTTCAAACAAAACTTAATCATTAAACAAAATTAACATGAAGAAGTTTGGATAATCTATGGAATCTAAGAAAAAGTTATTTCGTAAGGTTATATCAGTGGCCGAGTGGGCATAGGTGTTGGCTAAGAGTCAGGAGTGACTTTAATCCTAGATTCCGAACCTAGCGACCGGCCCTATTCATCCGCGCTGACGAGTCTAGTTAAGACGAAAGATATATGCATGTGGATAGTCGAGGGCGATCCTAAGGCTTTCTTTTAATGAGCTATTACACCGAGGTGTAAAGGTTAGGGTTACTCCCTCCCCCATAATTACTCCACTTACCCTTGATCCTCACCTTATAATTCTGAGTGTTTCGCCAGGGGCCATCAAGTACCATTTTTAAGTATTTGGTATGACTCTACCGAGGATTGAACCTTGGTCTCCCGGCCCATTAAGAAACATTCTTACCATCATGTCATATTGGCCGGTTATTGAAATAATATTTTATATAGATACATAGATAATATTCTGAGATAGATTGATAAAATGCATAAATATATATATATATATATATATATATATATATATATATATATATATATATATATATGGGAAGAGAAGGATGAAGGTAACCCGACGTAATGGGAAAATAAAAAAGGAAAACCAAGAAATGGATGTTTTTTATGTGTACATAAACGTTCGTCTTTATTTATAAGACTTCATCAGGATGATACTATAAAGAAAAATGCCATGCAAGTACAAACACATATAGGGTTGAAATATTGAGAAGAAGGAAGAAAATAGTAGCCACTACTGGAGAAAAAACAGTAGGGTAGATGTCCGTGCTTGGTGAAGTCAATAATGACTCATCATTATTGATTTCACCAAGCACGGACGTCCACCCTACTGTTTTCTCCAGTAGTGGCTACTATTTTCTTCCTTCTTCCCAATATTTCAACCCTATATGTGTTTGTACTTGCATGACATTTTTCTTTATATCATCATCCTGATGAAGTCTTATAAATAAAGACGAAACGCTGATGTATACATAAAACACATCCATTTTTTGGTTTTCTTTTTTCATTTTCCCATATATATATATATATATATATATATATATATATATATATATATATATATATACTAGCTGGCTTCGCTCGCTAGCTCTCGCTTCACATTATATATATATATATATATATATATATATATATATATATATTTCATTGGAATTGGACCTATTTGAATTTTCGGTTGACCTAGTGTTTAAATTTCAGTGTGTGTGTGGGGGGTGTCTCCTCGTGGACCCTTTTAATAGTATCAAAATTTGCTGAGATTTTGGGAATATACATACTTTTTGGTCATTTACCTATGGTTTAAATTTCATTTGAATCAGAGGGAAAACAGTTTTAAGGGGGGGGGGGGCTTTTAATATTATCAAAATTAGCTGAAACTTTGTGATATATACGTCATTTTCGATCGTTTACCTATGGTTTTGAATTTCATTTGAATCTAAGGGGAAACAGTTTTCAGTGGGGACGTTGTGCCGCCCGGGGAGCCCCAGAGTTAAAGTGATATATTTCCTATGTAGTCCACATGCCAATTTTTAAGCAATTCTGTCCAGCGGTTTGGGTGAACATAAGACACAAAGATCAGGTTGACACATACACACATACAGTTACTATTTTTTATAGATAGATAAATAGATAGATAGATAGATAGATAGATAGATGACAAATAAATGCATTTTGACAGACTAAGACAGAAATCAGATGGATAACCAAATAAGTTTGTTTTGTTTTGTTTTACGGCATATCAACCATTTTTGGTTATTCAATGCCGACTCTATTTATATTAGTAAAATAATTTTATGCTTGAGATTCATAATATTTTTAATGTTTAACTGATTTGGATGAATTTCTTTTATATGTGTATATTTCTTGAGTAAACAGTCTGCAATTCATTAACTTTTTCATAGGGAAGTTTGGTTTATTGAACTTATAGATATTAGATTTTTGGGTATAAACCCACTATTTTCAGAAATAACATAATGATTACCACTCTGATGTCTTTAAATAGTTCCTTCATAGTACCAACATTGTAGTGTTTTCGTCGCATGAAAGCAAAATCAAAACATTCTAACATAAAGTGTTTCACTGCGTTTGGTTGACCCTTCTGCTCAAGCAAAAATGAATGCGTGGCTTTTGTGTGGCCATTACGGAGTCGAGAGAAGATGACTTCATCCCTTCATGACATTCTACAGCCTTGCCTCCATTCTCCTAGATCAGGTTCTTTTGTCAACAATTTATTAGATGTATTACGGATCCATCTAGACTGCCATTTCGTACGGATATATGCTGGGATTTTTGTCTTGACGTCTGTTTATGGGTATTTAAATTTATTGTTGAGGGTCTCTTTTTAGGCGGTTTTGGCTGCTGTGTCAGCCATATCATTTCCTCGGATTCCTATGTGACTTGGGATCCAAGAAAATATAATTTCGTTGGTGTTTATCAATGATGTTATTCTACATAATACTTTGATGATCAGTGGGTTACCCAGATTTCTATTTTTAAATGTTGTAAATACTGATAAGGAGTCCGAAACAAATAATGAAGTTTTCCCTATTACTAGGGGTGGGACGTAATGGATGGAAATTTCAGATTCATGCGAGTAGTATTTTTTGGTGTTCATGTATACATAAATACCACTAAACAATCAAACATTTTGAAAATTTTGAAACATTCAGAAGGTGCAGACCAATAGTTTTTGGTTATTTTACATTCATGAAAACCCTTTTACAGCTTGAAAATGGTCCTAAATTAAAGTACTATATCAGATTTAACTATCTATATCCATTCATAGCTTTTGAGGATGTTTTAGGACCTGCAATGTCGCATGAAACCAGTTTTTCACCGAAAAATGATGGATTTTGAGTCCCGTGGAGCCCTAACGGCTAAATTTTCAAAATGTTTGATTGTTTAGTGTTATTTATGTATAAATGAACACAATAAAATACTACTCACATGAATCTGAAATGTTCACCCATTACCTCCGACCCCTACTATTACTCTTATAGATTTAATCGAGTGCTAACTCTATAGGACTTAAAACAAACTAAAATACATTTAAAAAAACACAGAAAGAAGCTCTGTACCAACAACGGTGATCTTACAGCCTAACAATGATAGTAACGATGTCTATCATATCCAGCATTAAAGTCTCCCCTGGACAAAGCATTCTGACGGTATATCGATGTACACATCTTCTAACTGTCCTTTTTTTATGGAAGTCGCTCCAGACAAGGCATGACGCCACTTGATGTAAGGAGCTAAAAAAATAATACTTCAGGGTTAAAAACTAGTCAGAGATAAGTGTTAGTGGGATAGATACGGATCCAGAAAACAGTAATTCTTCCCCCTTTGTCAGAAACATCGTTCATGGAATGTGGGGACTAAAAAAACAAAATAAAGGAGGCGAGAGATACGAGGCTGCCGAAAGTAAATCCAAGGTCTACTTTCTACTCGCCTTTTACATGGCTTGTTGCACTTTCTTACGTTTCCCAATAAATGTGATTTTATTTGAGATGGATATGCAGATATATAGATTGATATAAGACATACGCAACATATAGCTAGATGAATAAATATGTAGAGAGTTAATATGCTGATATATATATATATATATATATATATATATATATATATATATATATATAAGATAACGAGGATAATTAGATAGATACATATGTAGACATGGGCATTCCATGACAGATATGTAAGAAAACAGGCGCCTTATATAATTAGATGTAGAATATGCGGATGGAGAAGGCTATATATATATATATATATATATATATATATATATATATATATATATATATATATATATATATATATAGTAAGCAATGAAAATATATATGGCAATCAAGCTACACAGAGGCTCCCGTGTTTCAGGCTAAATGTGTAGCTTGATTGCCATATATATTTTCATTGCTTACTACCTAGCTCTACTTACGTATCGAGCACTGTTGAAGTAAATACTGAAAACTGATACATAAAAAATTATATCTCCTTATAATATTTTATGTGGATACATGAAGTACTAATATATATATATATATATATATATATATATATATATATATATATATATATATATATATAGAGAGAGAGAGAGAGAGAGAGAGAGAGAGAGAGAGAAGGAGATATAGATAGATAGATAGATAGATAGATAGATAGATAGATAGATAGATAGATAGATAGATAGATAGATAGATATGCTGGCCTCTGGAACTTCTTCCCTGCCCCCTGTAACCCCGACAGTACTGACATGCAGAAATTTAAAACTAATGTGAACAGACATCTCGCTGCGCAGATCCCAATTTAGGCTGACCCCCCCCAACCTTCTCCCCTTTTCTTTTTTCTCAGTAGCCCCTTACGTCTACAGTGGCGGCCTGCCTTGTTTGGGGTGAACCATGTATATATATATATATATATATATATATATATATATATATATATATATATATATATATATATATATATATATATATATATATATATATGTGTGTGTGTGTGTGTGTGTGATAGATATCTCTATATATAGAAATGAACAGGCTCAGACGGGTTAGACATGAACAGAGTGCGGCATATAGATATATCGATTAAAACAATATATATATCTAGATAGATAGACACATAGAAAGACATAAGCATTCAAATTAAATACAACACATATCTACAAGTCACCGACAAAAAAGAAAGAAAACACACAACACAATACAAAAGGAAAAAAATATAAATCAACAACTCCACGGGGAGGTATGTTAATTCAGGGGTGGCTGAGTTTGGGCAACCGGTGTGTGGGCTGCTCTTCTAGAGCCACGGTTCCCGCAGCGCTGGCTGAGGGTGGGGCGCGCTGGGGCGAATTAAAAGAACGGCAAAATGGTTTTATAAAAAGTGCCCATTAAGCGTCATCTGGTTGGGTGAATTAGAAACATGTCTAATGGCGTATCGAGTATCTGGCAAAAAGGCAGGTGTTGGCACGGGACGTGTCAGCCGCTTTGTATATTTTGGCGGATGGGGGTTGGTGGCGATGGAGACGAGGCCGACGGGAAAATCTGTTGCTCGACGGCGCTGAGTGTGTGGGTAGGAAATGTATGTGAGTCGCAGCTTGGCATATTTGGCATGGGGTGGATGAGGGGTATTGGCATCCTTTCAATATCAGGAAATGATGGACATTCGGTACACTTATTATGCACGCATTTATATAACACACCCAAAATTTGTTTTATATATATATATATATATATATATATATATATATATATATATATGATAATTATTATTTCATGTATCCGCATAAAATGTTGTAAGGAGATATTAATATTATTTTTATGTATCAAGTTTCAGTATTTACTTCAACAGTGCTCGATACATGGGTAGAGGTAGTAAGTTATGAAAATATACTTATGGCAATTAAGCTACACAGAGGCTTCCGCGTTTCATCCCCGGAGGGAATCATCAGGCTTAAATTTTAAGCTGAAGAGAGCCGGATGGCTAAGTCCTTCTGTGCTTGAAACCGACGGTACTGATTTTGTACTAATTTTACTTAATCAAAAAATAAAAATAAATATATATATATATATATATATATATATAGGTTTTATAAAGTATGTGTTTGTTCAATTTTATATTCTTTACAGTATCCGAAACACGAAAGTATTCCTGAAACACGTAATGAAGGATATTACAGGTCTGGACCAAGGGTTCCAATTCAGAGATGATATGCCAATTGGTGTTAGATATGCAGATGATACTACATTCATATCTGTTATTTTTGAAAAACTTCAAATTTTAACCCCGGAGCTTGAAAAAGCCTGCCCAAATGGGTCTTGAAGATTAATCCCCTTCAATGTTCAAATATGTCACCAGAAGCTGATGAAGAAATCAAAATAGATTATCAATTAATTCCAAAAGCTGAAGAGTTCATGTTTCTTGGCAGTCTAGTTCTCAACTGTGCTCCGGATGTCTTGCACATGATATCCATGGCGTCACAGGCGTTTGACCGTTTGAAAAAAAACGCAATATGGATCTCTAGAGACATGTCCAGAACTTATTAGGTTAGATTGTATAGGGCACAAATAATGTCAATAGCCATATACGGTTCATAGAATGGACTACTGGAGAACAAGAAGTCAGAGCCCTGTTGGTGTTTGAGATGAAATGTCTTGGGACAATCCTCAAGGTTACTAGGAATGACAGGCTTAGTAATGCTTACATACGCAAAGCGCTGGGCATGACGAAAACCATCGAAGTTGTGGTGTCGGTTATGAGGCTTCGATGGTTTGGTCATGTTGCTAGGAATAGTGGGATGATAAATGCCATCTACAGAAAAGACTTCTCAAACGCAAGACCAAAAGGACGCCCACCAAAAAGATGGTCCGACAGCATTAAGAAACAGTGTAGTGTTCTTCTTCAAACAGCTGAGAAATATGCAATTCGGAGACAGAATTGTGTGTTCAATATTAGCGAGGGGACGTTAAGCCTTGTGCGATTAAAGTACAGTAAACATAACAGTATCCGAATAATGTCTAATTCCAAACTTAATGAAGTTGTGTTACAAGATTCAGAGCATATATATTATATTGATTGATTCCAATGACCATGCAAAAATAAACCCAAAGTTCTAATTTTCATAAGTTCCCTCAATTTTTTTAATTTTCTTATTTCATATTTATTTGAACACTTCGGTAGAGGTTTATCATTTACATCTTTTATAAAAAACAAAATCTTTTCATCTTTAACTTTTTGCATTCTTACACGTGTTTCTTGGCTGGTTGGGAAAAAATGTACAGTTCATCTGTCAATCTTCAGAGAATATTAGAATGTGTATAGAAATTGTAGCAACATTTTCTTACGTCAAAAACCAGTAGAAAAACAAAACAAAAGAAAAATGGGAAGAGATTTAAAATGAGTGTTTCCATAAAAGCTTGGTAATTTGGAGTACATGGAATTTATCTATCTATCTATCTATCTAGCTAGCTAGCTAGCTAGCTATCTCTCTCTCTCTCTCTCTATATATATATATGTATGTATATATACATATATATATATATATATATATATATATATGTATATATATATATGAATGTTCTTTCATTCAAACATGTACAAAGTTTGCTACACTGGCATGTCGATGTTATCGATCTACAGCTATCAAGAGCTGAGGTCTTCTTCCTGGATTTCACCGACCGGGTTGGATCACAAAAAAACCTTCTGCCTGATGAGACCTCAGCTCTTGATAGCTGTAGATCGATAACATCGACATGCCAGTGTCGCAGACTTTGTACATGTTTGAATAAAAAAACATTCATAATACAGCTCTATATTTTTATTGAGCACTCTTTTAAAAGCCCGGTTTGATTTCCTTTGGATTTCTACCCTGTGGATTTTTATACTACCTGGATTACTATATATATATATATATATATATATATATATATATATATATATATATATATATAGTCTAAAGAAGCTTTGAGTCATTAAAAAAATAAATAAATAAATAAATAAATTAAAAAAAGTAAAATGCAGTTTAAATTCCCGGACAAACTAACTAAATCCAAGATATTGCAGACTTAACATTCGTTGGAAAATTAATAAATGAAAAAATATAAGTAAAATAAAAAAAATATAAAATAAAAATAAAAAAGGGGGGTTAATTATCTAAGAGTGAAACAAAAACAGGAAACCTTAAGCGTCTAATATTAACACGAGGATCATCAGCTGTTTACCATGTAACTGTTTCGGAGATTTAAAAACAGGACAGTTTTAATATTCATGGCTCTCCAATGGTACTGATTATACGACCATTTCCCCAATAATCAAGTGTCGAAATAATTCAGCTTAAAATATCACTAATATATACATAATATATATATATATATATATATATTTGTACAATATATATATATATATGTATATATATATTTGTACAATATGTATATATATATATATATATATATATATGCGAGCCAATATATACTCCCTCCAGTCGCAATATTTTGCGAACCTGGAAGGATGGTATCATGGCGAACGAACATAAGCTACATTGGCCTCCTAAAACGGAGGTAGTGACTGAGAGATTAGTATCATAATGGATGGAACATTACCCACCCACCAAATATGAGGAGTTAATGCCTCATTCTATCATGACAACAGAACAGATACAACACTAATCTCTCTCCCACCAAAAAATATGGTTATTCCGGGAGGATGGTATTATGAAGAATGAGCAAATACTATGCTGACCCCCTTTTAAAGCGGAGGTAATAGTTGAGAGAAATATATCATGATCAATGAAAACATACTACATACTGGTAAGGAGGTCGTAATGCTTGATGGTATCATGATGTACGAACATGTACTACACTACCCGCAAAAGGGAAAATAATATCTCTTACAATGGTATCATGAAAACAGAACATATACTACTACACCCTTCTAAAATACAGGAAGTAATACGTGGGAGGGTCCTCTCGTAAAAGGAGATGGTAATGCCTGAGAGTATTGTATCATGGCACCAGAAAGATACTACACTACCCGCAGAAAAAATGGTTTATGACAACAGAACAGATACTGTATTATCCCCTCCTATGAATAAGGATGTAATACTTGGGAGGATTACCCTCCCCCTCCCCTTGAAAACTGACATTTCTGGGAGGACGGTTTTATGACGACAGAACGAATACTACACTAACCAATCACATTAAAGGATAATACAGTAATAGATTAAATCCATTTTCTTTTCGATCATCGGAAATGCCTAGTCATAAAAACATCATCTTTATGGTTCCTTGGGCTTTTGGCTATCTGATGAAAACAGCTCGGTTACATCAGACGTTTTACTATCGACGAAACTATTGCGTATATATGAGAAAATATAACAATGCAAATTACAAATCTATATTATAGAATATTCATTTATTAGAAACTTTTTATTAAATAAATATGCAAATTAGGAATAAATATATCTGTTGGTGGGAGTTTGCAGATTACTAATTATACGGAATTTAAAATGTATGTTATATAATAAAATTCAATAAGCATAACCCGTTTTGATGTTAATATAGTTGGGATAAGTGGAAAACGGTGTCGTTATAGTATGTGTCCTACTTTAAAATTATGTTATATTATGTACACTACTTTTAAATTATGTTATAATATGTGTCCTACTTTTAAATTCTGTTATAGTATGTGTCCTACTTTAAAATTATGTTATAGTATGTGGCCTACTTTTAAATTATGTTATAATATGTGTCCTACTTTTAAATTATCTTATAGTATGTGTCCTACTTTTAAATTCTGTTAAAATGTGTCCTACTTTTAAATTATGTTATAGTATGTGTCCTACTTTTAAATTCTGTTATAGTATGTGGCCTACTTTTTAATTCTGTTATAGTATGTGGCCTACTTTTTAATCCTGTTATAATGTGTCCTACTTTTAAATTATGTTATAGTATGTGTCCTACTTTTAAATTCTGTTATAGTATGTGGCATACTTTTTAATTCTGTTATAATGTGTCCTACTTTTAAATTATGTTATAGTATGTGTCCTACTTTTAAATTCTGTTATAGTATGTGTCCTACTTTTAAATTCTGTTATAGTATGTGGCCTACTTTTTAATTCTGTTATAATGTGTCCTACTTTTAAATTATGTTATAGTATGTGTCCTACTTTTAAATTCTGTTATAGTATGTGGCCTACTTTTTAATTCTGTTATAGTATGTGGCCTACGTTTTAATTCTGTTATAATGTGTCCTACTTTTAAATTATGTTATAGTATGTGTCCTACTTTTAAATTCTGTTATAGTATGTGGCATACTTTTTAATTCTGTTATAATGTGTCCTACTTTTAAATTATGTTATAGTATGTGTCCTACTTTTAAATTCTGTTATAGTATGTGGCCTACTTTTAAATTCTGTTATAGTATGTGGCCTACTTTTTAATTCTGTTATAGTATGTGGCCTACTTTTAAATTCTGTTATAGTATGTGTCCTACTTTTAAATTCTGTTATAGTATGTGGTCTACTTTTAAATTCTGTTATAGTATGTGGCCTACCGGTTTGAATATGTCCAATCTCAGTAAGATTGTATTTTTAGATATAAGAAATAGTTAATTTATTAAAACTAATTATATACGCTGGATTGACGCCATTTGTCGTCTTTATTATAGAAGAGTTAAGTAAAAGGAGAGGCAACTAGTGAATCTAACTAGTACAAATCTCGTTAAATACGAATCGACAAAAAAGTTTTTAAAGTACCCTTCATTAACCCAACCGCTAACCCTAAGTCCGGGTTCGCGTATTGCAATCTCGGATTTAGAGTTAGTGATTAAATTAATGAAGTGTATTATTTGGTACTGGTCTAGCTTTTGAACCAGACAAAACAGACTTTTTGTTTGGCCTTTTCCAAGTGTTTTATTTATTTTCCCATTACAAGTAAGCATTTCCTTTAGTTTTTCTGTTATTTTATTAACTATACTATTTCACTGGTGTGTCTACCAGCAAAAGCTCCACGACAGTTCTATAAATATATATAACCAGGAAGTTATTATACTTCCTTATAACACATTTTTTTAAAGTAGTCCACATATGTAACAGAAACATAATTTCGTAGCGCATTCAAAAGGTAGACCACATACTATAACCGAACCGATAGTCATCAACGTACAGACTGTTTCGCTGTTTCACAGATCTTCAGTGCGACTAGACTTGCATCCATTTCAATCGGGGACTTAAGCTAAAACCATCTAGTTAATAGTCGGCAGTTTAAAACACTTGAGAACGGGGCGGGCGCTGTTGGTAAGTGATATCTTAATATTTGGTAAATTAGTCGTTTCTCACCCAAAACGGCAGATAATGAATCGGCTGCTTTTTTCTGATTTTTTTCAAATCTCACAAATGAGTAAGTAAACCCAAATAAATTGTTTTGGACTAATTTCTCAGCCGTATTTCCTTAAAGATAATTTAACGTAAATTTGAAATACGTTCAAACAATTTAGTTGGGTTTACTTACTCATTTGTTAGGTCGGTAAAAAAGCAGCTGATTCATTGCTCGCCATTTCGGCTGGGGAAACGACTCCAGGCATAATAACTTTTACCAAGATGACTGGATTCGACATTATTAATCCGAAAAGGATTGATATGCCGTAAAACAAAACAACCAAACCAAGGGTTGATATGCCGTAAAACAAAACAACCAAACCAAGGGTTGATATGCCATAAAACAAAACAACCAAACCAAGGGTTGATATGCCATGAAACAAAACAACCAAACCATGGGTTGATATGCCATAAAACAAAACAACCAAACCAAGGGTTGATATGCCATAAAACAAAACAACCAAACTAAGGGTTGATATGCCATAAAACAAAACAACCAAACCAAGGGTTGATATGCCATAAAACAAAACAACCACACCAAGGGTTGATATGCTGTAAAACAAAACAACCAAACCAAACCACATTTCATCCCCGCAGGGTATGGTCAGACTGTTTATAGATAAGGAATATGATATATAGTTAGATAGATATGCAGACATGCACCGACCGAGAAAAAATGATATAAAACAGATGCAATATATAGCTGAATAAATAGATATGTAGACAGTGAATATGCTTATTTAGGGTGTGTTATATAAATGTGTGAATTATATATATGGCTGAAGGGAGCGGTTTATAAGTGGGAGTATAACTCAAGAAACACACAGTATTTTTTATGGGTCCTCTCTCCCAATTGGAAACCTAAGGTACCATGTTGATCTGAACTTCTGTAATAATATATATATATATATATATATATATATATATATATATATATATATATGTGTGTGTGTGTGTGTGTGTGTGTGTGTGTATTTCGGCAGCAAGTCGTTTATTAGACATGTGTCGTTGAATACCACGGAGTTCTTTTTCTTTATGATCCTTCTGGTCAATTTCTCGACTCGGCGAGCGATTTGTCGGGTTTCCGGTATCAATTGGTGGATCATGGCGCCTAATGTTATATCATGGGCCATTTCTCTAGCGCTTTCGGTCTACCTATATATATATATATATATATATATATATATAGAGAGAGAGAGAGAGAGAGAGAGAGAGGGAGGAAAAGAGAGAAAGAGAGATCTTAATATGTTGAAATTTATATTTAGGCTATAGTTCTCATAAAAATTCACTTTGCACAATGACATTTTTTTACGAGTAAAACAAAATTACTATATCATAAATAACCCTAAAAATTCTGGAAATCACTGATGCTCAATTTAATGTGAAAAAACACAAATTTGCAAATAATAATTGAAACTTCTTTTACTATATATTCACAGACTTTTAGCAACCTACAAGTTGTTTCCTTCTGAAGATGTGTATATATTTACGACTTTGAAATGTCCGGATATATATTTGGAACCAACTTCGAACTGTCCGATCGCTTTTAGATCCATCTCCCCTGGCTCTATTGATATTTGCAGAAGTTTCGGAGGCATTCTGCCCAAGTTTGAACTAATGCAACATAAGGAAGTGAAGGTCCTGTTTTGGCATGTTCATCATTAAAAGTCTTCTATGCTTCAAAAATACTTTGTATCTAGAAAAAAAGTTGCAAATTCTTATTGCGAACAAATTAATTATTACATATGCTAAAATTCACCAGAAATAAACTACAAATTATGTGTTAAAATGACTTTTTAAAACCTAAAACTTCAGGCGGCCATTATTTTTGTAAAACCTCAGAGATGATTTCACGTAGGTCGAAATAAGTTGGCCGGTGATGAAAATATGGGAAAAACCTTTTTTTAGATAATTTTCTTTTCTTTTTTTAATTTGTCAAACATAATAAAATTGGTTAATTATCTCAGGTTTTGTATCATATTAAAATTGTGTTTCTTCGAAATAATAACATTGTTACGCTGTTTCGTTCTTGCGCAAAAATATATTTATCATTACGTAAAAATGAAATTTCAAGATGATACAAAAAATGAGATAATTACGTAATTGTATCCTGTCTTTACAGATTTATTAAAAAAGAAAATAATCTGAACATTTTTTTCCAATTTTTTAATCCTCTAACCTGAAATTATCTCATTAAAAAAGCAACCGCCATTATTTAATGATATTCAAATTTTATTCCGTGAAAACAAAATGTAAATAACGAAATCGTATTGTATCTTAAGAATTCACAATTTATATTAGCATAGATATATTTAGTTCATGTAGTACTATATTTGATATTTTCATTTTCTAATTTTTATATCATATATCTACTCTTGTATGGACTTTACGAAGCTCCTATATATATGCTCTTCATCATTTTGCAAATACAGTTATATTTAACAAAATAAAAACACAATTCAGAATTAGGTTTTTTGTTCTCTCTCCCTCTCTCTCTCTCTCTCTCTCTCTCTCTTACTCTCTCTCTTCCTCTTCCCACCATATCTCATTTTCTTTCTCTTTCTTTTTATTTCAAGCTATTGTTCTAACAATATTAATATATTTTGTTATAATTGATCATCTTAGTCTTCTGTTTTATATATTTTTTGTATTTATCTCCCTTCCACGGTGGGCATATTGAGGAGGTAAAACCTGGGAGAGTGCATCTCCAAAAACAATACTTCAGGTCGATGGGATCAAGGCTCGAAGGCCAAGACGGTACTAGCGTACAGAGTGTAGCATCCATCGGAACAGATACTACACTCTGATCTTAGCATAAAAGGCCAAGGCGGATTTTCTTTCTTTTTTTAATAGTTTGTTTTATTAACTGTTAATAAACACAGAGAGAGAGAGAGAGAGAGAAGGATGGAGAGAGAAAGAGAGAGAGAGAAAGAAAGAGAGAGAGAGAGAAAGGCAGAAGCATGAGTGAGAGAATGTTTTTTAAATAAGAGTGGGGTCTAATAATATACTGTGAGACAAGGTGAGAAAGACAGAAACTTAGAGATGAGTCAATTGGTGAGTTAATTGCAAATTACAGCTAATTATAACAATTAAACTGGATGTGTTTCTTTAAACATAACTTAATCCTTAAACCAATGAATATTTTAACACATATTTTGCGTGATTAAAATATAGAGGAAAATAGCCTTGGGGAAACAAACGTCGATTAACTCGTCTTTAGTATAATAATCTATCTACTGCTGTCACTATATACGCTGCCAGCTATCTCAATTGATTTTTATGGCATCGAACTATTTGTAATTTATATGGATAACATTTTTCGTAATAATGGTAACAGCCACCTGGCAGTAATCAGTATTCTTTAGGGAAGAAAGAAAGGAAGAGAGAATTCCCCCCAAACCTGCTAACGACGCGATCGCGTCAGATATTTCTCTTCTGCAAAGAAACTTTTGTGTTCTTAAGATGAAAACCAAGCAAGGTTCTTCTCAACGCTTATCTGTTTCTTAGATCGTTTCCCCGGTAGGTGAAAGGTATTTAAGCCCTATCTGCACCGGGCGTCGTGGATCAAACGAGATGCCGTGACCAAATGCCGGACTCATAAGCCATGCAAATCCCGATGTCCGCTTTCATCGCTAGAATCCGTAGAGATTCCATGATTTTCTAACTTGAAGGATTTTAGTTTTAATTTCTTCGACGGCATCAAAGAATTTCGAACCCTGATATTTACATCACTAAATAAGGGCTTTCATTTCTCAAGATAACCTTCTACAAATGCATATTCTTTCGTTTTGGCTTTTCTCATATATATATATATATATATATATATATATATATATATATATATATATATATATATATATATGAGGTCTATATTATATTCCAATAACCATGTTTTATTTCATTATTTTATTTTTATTTTTTGACATTTCCAATAAACATAACATTTCTGTGAGATATATATATATATATATTATGGTCCGTTTCATTTGTCTTGTGCCAAACAACATTTTTATGTCAATATATATATATATATATATATATATATATATATATATATATATATATATATATATATATATATATATATATAAAGATAGAAGAAATAAGAATGATGGACATGTACGAATGTCCAGATTTATTTCAAACTTCGATTGTTCAATGCAAGGTATATTCTGTAATAAACTAATGTTCATAATTCTTTCCTTAAGCCAAGGTTTTTCAAAGATAAAAGATCGAAATCTTATCATCATGGAATATATCACCACTAATGTCATTTATTTTTCTACTATGGTCCAGGAAGTTTTTAAACTGGCCATATTTCTCATATCAATTCCATTTAAGTGCGCTCCATCCACATTTTGAACTCAGCATTTCACCATTGGATTTACTTCACTTTGAACACTTTCTCCATACTGCCTCTACGAAAAATTGCTTTCGTCTTCTTCAAAATCTCCTTTTCATTGGACACTTTTTCAATGGACAATTACCATCTGGACAAACCACATATCTTTTTTACACGAACTCTTTTCACTCCATTTTAAATTATATTTTTTCAAATGTTTGAACTTTGGCTTTTCAAAAGCCAACTTATCTGTATATCTCCTCTGATGATAAGATTTCGATCTTTAAAAAGCCTTGGCTTAAGGAAAGAATAATAAACATTAGTTTATCACAGAATATACCTTGCATTGAACAATCGAAGTTTGAAATAAATCTGGACATTCGTACATGTGTATCACTCTTCTTTCTTCTATCTTTATAATTGCTCTATCTCGTATATTCAGCTTAAACCATTTCACTATAGATTCTATCTACTAAAAGTTTACTTTTAGTTTATATTTGATCCTATGTATATATATATATATATATATATATATATATATATATATATATATATATATATATATATATATATATGCAAGGTATAGTATAACTGTCCTGTTTTTAAATCTCCGAAACAGTTACATGGTAAGCAGCTGATGATCTCCGTGTTAATATTAGACGCTCCTGTTTTTGTTTCACTCTTAGATACTGACCCCCCCCCCCGTTTTTATTTTTTGTATTTACTTATTTTTTTATTTATTAATTTTCCAACGAATGTTAAGTCTGTAATATCTTGGATTTAGTTAGTTTCTCTGGGAATTTAAACTGCATTTTTTTAATGACTCAAAGCTTCTTTAGACTATATATATATATAGTCTAAAGAAGCTTTAAGACATTTAAAACAAAGAAACGAAAATGCAGTTTAAATTCCCAAGGATACATACTAAATCCAATACATCACAGACTTAGCACTTGCCTAAACCGACTTACCGCTAGAAAATTCACAAATAAAAAGGAGAGTCAAGTATATAACAGTGAAACAAAAAACAGGGGACCTTAACTTGAACGTGAAATATTAAACAAGGATAATGAGCTGTTTCTTTCATCTCTTGTATTGATTGCTCTATTCAATATATTGAGGTTTATATTATCACGATATATTATTATCAAACGATAAATCGCTTATCTTTAATTTAATTTGACATTCTAGTATATATATATATATATATATATATATATATATATATACAGGGTGTTTCAAACGTCTTGGGAACATAACGATTTTTAATAACTCAAAAACTATTAGGAGTTGAAAAATGAAATTGGTACCGTTGGAAAGGTTAAAGTTTCAAGTTTTGTGGGGAATCTTCAAAGTGGCTCAATATGAGCACCATTCGTCACACGGCAGACATCTAGTCGATAGTCCATTTCCTGCCAAACGCGTTCCAGCATCTTGACGTCAATGGTTCCCACAACTGCCGTTACTCGAGCCTTTAGTTCGTCAATATCTCTTGGAAGGGGCGGCACATAGACTTGTTGCTTGACAAAGCCCCAAAGGAAAAAGTCACACGGGGTAAGATCTGGAGACCTAGGAGGCCAGGGCATGAGAACGTCATCACCTCGCCCAGATCTCCCAATCCATCTTCCAGGCAGCCTTGTGTTAAGAAACTGCCTTACTCTAAGACTCCAGTGTGGTGGTGCACCATCTTGTTGAAAAATGAAGTCATCAGATTCTGCTTGTTCCAACTGAGCCATTAACCAGTCTTCCAGCATGTTGAGATAGGATTCATCAGTGATAGTTGCCTCTTCAAAGAAGAACGGTCCATAGACACCTTTCTTGGAAATTGCACAAAACACGTTCACTTTTGGTGAATCTCGCTCGTGCTCAAGAAGTCCATGAGGATTCTCAGTACCCCATATGCGAGTGTTATGCTTGTTAACTTTGCCATTCAGATGGAAGGTCGCCTCATCGCTAAAAACAAGCCGGTCATCAAAGCCGTTATCTTCCAACTTCTCTTGCATTGCAATGCAAAAGTCACGGCGAAGTGGCTTATCAGTGTCCTTCAACTTTTGGACAAACTTGAGCTTGTAAGGTACCATTTGCAGTCGTTTCCTTAAGACACGCCAGACAGTTGCTGGAGCAAGCTGAAGTTCCCTGCTGGCTCTTCTCACTGATTTACGGGGGTTCCGCTGAAAGGCTGTCCGAACTTGCTCAACTGCATCTTCTGAAGTTGAAGGGCGACCTGTTCGCTTACTTGGGCACAAACACCCATCTTTCACAAATTTAGCATGCCATCTGACAATGGATTTCCTTTCAGGGGCTTCTTTTTTAAATTTCCTGCGAAATACACGCTGAACACATGTCCACGATTCAGTCTTTGCAAATTGGAGGACGCAAAATGCCTTGTCTTGTTTATAGAACGCCATTACTGCACATGGAAAGATTACACGAAAATCATTAGTATGACCAAAAACTTGATTAAGCAAGCTTTAAAATGGCACCAGTTTCATTTTTCTACCTGGAATAGTTCATGAGATATACGCATTTGTAATGTTCCCAAGACTTTTGAAACACCCTGTATATATATATATATATATAGTAAGCTATGAAAATATATTCATGGCAATTAAGTTAAACAGAGGCTCCCGCGTTTCATCCCCGGGGGAATCTTCAGGCTTAAATGCATGGAGTTATTTTTGCTCGGTGTTTCTATATACACGGCTAGCTAGTTCACCAATCAGATTCTTTGTTGTTCTCTCAGCTAATTGTTGGGCTTCCCACGAATAAATGTGTGGTTAGTGTTATTTCCTATATCCTGTTCTATTGTTATATTTTCTATAGATTGGCTTATATGGTGTTTCTTTGTTGTATCAATATAATGGGTGAATTAATTTTAACACGTGGTTCCTTGTATTTCTATTTATGGTTTTAATGTTTAAATTGTTAGGTTTTTGTTTAGTTTAGTTATTTTTTTACTTATTTGTTTATTTATTTATGTATCGTTAGCCTAAGGTAAATTTATTTCTGTGTACGCAGCTGTTTGCTATCTCACTTCTAGCTCTACTTACGTATCGAGCACTGTTGAATAAATACTGAAAATTGATACATAAAAAATTATATCTCCTTATAAAATTCTATGTGGATACATGAAATAGTATATATATATATATATATATATATATATATATATATATATATATATATATATATGTGTGTGTGTCTTAAATAACTAATATAAGTTAGCAAAACATTTATATGGAACAAAACGTAGATTTAGTATAAGGAACGTTTATGTTTTTGTCTTTTAAGGGAAGTGGGGTCTGATCAACTCTGCTGGGAAGCCATGAAATTAAATACTGTCTTGTTTTTAAATTCCCGAAACAGTTTTTCATGGTAAACAAGTGATGATCCCTTAAAATAGTGTTAGAAACTAACTAATATAATAACTGTAAAAAATAAATTGACTTACATGAGTGATTTTCCACTGAAAGACTTGGGACTATAAGTTTTTTTGTTTTTTTAAAGTTTTTTTTTTATATATAGTTTTAATGGTTGAGAAACTTCCGAGAATATATATATATATATATATATATATATATATATATATATATATATATATATATATATATTAAAACGGAGACCAGTAAAACTGCATATATTTTTTCTTAAATAATAGCTGCAACGTTGCATCCTTGTTCTTATTTTGCAAGTCCTTCGAGTGTTCTCTGATAAAATTACTGCACTTGTACCCCCTCAACGTAAATACCCTGACAATCCCGACAAACAGTAAAACCAAACTGTTTTACTGTTGAGGTCCCCAGATGACAGAATATATCTCTACTCTGATAGCTTTGTTCCTCGGTCTGCTTGCCTTTGAAATTCCCTTCGTGCTCTCTGTTTTCCGGACTGCATAAATCTAAAATGCAATGTGCAC
Organism: Sepiola atlantica; assembly: GCA_963556195.1. Taxonomy (NCBI): domain Eukaryota; kingdom Metazoa; phylum Mollusca; class Cephalopoda; order Sepiida; family Sepiolidae; genus Sepiola; species Sepiola atlantica. The sequence goes on from OY744519.1 coordinate 210,191,823, forward strand.
AGGAATGTCGCTGCAGAACTCCCCACTTAGGATGCCCTTATAAATATGAACCCTAATTTATAGTAGCCCCATACGTCCTAGTGACAGTGTGCTTTTATTTGCGTGAATAGACGTAAAAAAACAGGGTTTTCATTGTTGAAAGATCCTTCCCTTTTCACACACCTCTAAAATGTTGCAATAAATTGCTACATCGACTTTGAAAACATCCAAATAAAACGTACCATCCATGATTCAGTCAATTGCATTCAGTAATCTTGTAGATTTGGAAGCGAAACAACCCTCATTTATTTGTTCCCCCCTAACCTTAACCCTAACCCTAACACTGACCCTGACCCTGACCGTAACTCTAACCCTAACTCCTCGTTTATTTGTTCGCCCACTTTCTTATTCTTTATCTTCTCTTTATTATAGATGTTTTCTTTTTCGCGACACGTTTGTTCTTTGTTTCGGTCTTTTACTTTCTATCGCCAAACCTTTCTCGCTATTCCCATTGTTCTAACCTTTACCCTAACCCTAACCCTAACCCTAACTCTAAACCTAACCTAACCCTAACCCTAACCCTAACCCTTTCTCGCTGTTCCCATTGTTCTAACCATAGCCCTAACCCTAACTCTAACCCTTAACCTAACCCTAACCCTAACCCTAACCCTTTCTCACTATTACATTGTTCTAACCCTAACCCTAACCTTAACTCTAACTCTAAACCTAACCCTAACTCTAACTCTTTCTCGCTATTCCCTATTGTTCTACCCTTACCCTAACCTTAACTCTAACCCTAACCATAACCCTTTTTCGCTATTCCAATTGTTCTAACCCTAACCCTAACCCTAACAATAACTCTAACCTTAACCCTAACCCTTTTCTCGCTGTTCCCATTGTTCTAACCTTAACCCTAACCCTAACTCTAATACTAACTCTTTCTCGATATTCCCATTGTTCTATTCCTCTTTTTTTCCTTACCTGTCAGTGTATGTTAGGAGGTAACGATGGTTAAGTGGATAACGACACAGACTTACGACCTGGGTGTTCCAAGTTCGAATTCAGTCGGTTCCACAGTACCACTTTCACTGTTGCAACCTTTACGTGGTCCTTCCCGATGTCTTTCTAGAAAGAATTCTAACCAGAAAGATATCTGGGGAAAGCAATGCCAACACTAGAATCATCTGATCCACACGAAATGAATGAGTGTGTGTTTATCGCTTTGTCTTTCCCGCTGGATTTACGCGCTTTGTCAGTTATATACCTATATCCACTTTCTATCTATCGTTCTTTCTTTTATTTTTAAATTGATTTTTTTGTATTTATCAACCTCCCACAGCGGTAAGATGTGACACAAGGTCGAAAACGTGGGATTGCAAAGCCAGCGACCTAGAGAAAAAGTGCACTGGCCTACAAAAAAAATACATGAGCATCTCCGTCGGCATTCTCCTGTACTGCTGCATCAGGCGATCAGCAATAAACAAACCCCTTCTCAAAAGGTGAGAAAACAACGCCTGAGATAGTACCTTATAGAACTGCACAGTGCAATAACTCAGGCCAGTGGAATCAAGGACCGAAGACCAAGACGGTACCCGTCTACTGAGTGTAGCATCCATCGGAACAGATACTGCACTCTGATCTTAGCCAAAAGGCAAAGAAGGTTTTTTTCTTTCCCTCTTGTCTCTCTTTCCTTCTTCTTCTCATATCTTAATTTCTTTCTCTCTCTCTCTCGCCCCATCCCTCTCTCCTTTCTCTCGCTCTTTCTCTCTCTCTCTCTCTCTCTCTCTCTCTCTCTCTCTCTCTCTCTTACTCTTTCTCTCTTTCTGTACATTAGTCCTGGTTAATATTTATTCTTTTTCTTTTCATTTTCCATCCCTATTATCTTCGTCTCATACATACCCTTTTTCTTTCCTTCTTACTCACTTTTTCTTTCAATGTTTCTTCTTTCGCTATCTCTTTATCTCTTCATTCTTCTGTCTCTATTTCTCTCTCTTTTTCTTTCTCCTTTCTTTACAGGTGCTACCCTGTCCTCTCTTTCTCTCTCTCTCTCTCTCTCTCTCTCTCTCTCTCTCTCTCTCTCTCTTTGATATATAGATTTCTTTATTTTATACACCGTTTGCTCTTTTTCCGTTTTCTTTCTCTCTCTCTCGCTCTCTCTCATTCTCTCTGTCTCTCTCTCTTCATCTCTCTCGATGATCGTTCTATCTAGTTGCCCTTCTTTGACTTTTTCTACCCGTTAAACATTTTGTCATTTTTCTCTCGCTATCTCTTCCTCTTTCTGTGTCTTTATCTGTCTCTGTTTCTCTCCCAATTCCATCTCTCTCTTCTTTCTTCCTTTTCTATCTTTTCTCCTGATAGCATCCTTTTCTTATATTCTATCTATCTATCCTCTTTCCTCTTCCATTTCTCTGCCATACTCACCCTTCCTTCTTTCTCTTTGTTCGTCTCTCTTTTTATCTCTTCTCTCCTCATCTTTTTTTCTCACTACTTTCTCTCCCCCCTCTCTCTCTGTCTCTCTCTTTCTTTTTTTCTCTATAAGTATTTCAGCCTGGCTCTCGTTCCATTTGTCTAAATGCCTAATAGACTTCCTCCCCAAATAATTGTTATTCTAGTAAGGCCGTCGAACACTACCTCCCACGCACATACCCGTGTCAAACTCGCAAAAGCACCACCTCATATACATATCCCCTTCTCTCTCTCCCTCTTTCTCTAACTTTTGACATATTTCCTGTCAATGGTAAAACTTTCCTTCTACCCTGTCTCTCTACCTCGCTTGCACCCCATTTTGTGATCCACCTCTCCCCCACACGGAATGTTCACTTGCCCTCGTGGAATTGGGGAAGCCGTCAAGGCCTGTGTACATAAGTAAATAATCTCGACTCTCTCAGCTAAAGACAAAACAAAAACAACAAAAATGCTATTGGTTGGAGAAGAGACGAGTCGACGCAGGGTGGGTGGGACCAGTTAGTAGTTGGGGGGGGGGGCGGGGGGCCATTGTAAGTTGAGTGACCTGACGTGAATTTATTTTGGCGGCACCAGAACACACTGGCACTTTTCTTACCTAAATCAGAGATGGCAGGGGGATGGCGAAGATGCGTGTATTCATGGGAAAGAGAAGTATTGATTTACTCCTCTCCAGGAGTTAGGCACAAGGCCAGTTTTTATCTTACTCCCACAAGTAAGATGTGACCCAAGGTCGGGTCGGGAAAGTGAGATTTAAAAATTGCCTGGGCATCCCCGTCGGCATTCCCCGGTAGGGGCGCCTCAGGCAGTAAGCAATAAACTTACTCCTCACCAAAGAGGGGAGGCGAAGCCTGGGAGGGTGGACATCCTAGAACTGCACAGGACAGACCCACAGACCGGCGTAAATCAAGCCCCGAAGGTCAAGACAATACCAGTCTATGGGGTGCAGTATCCATCGGAACAGATACTACACTTTGATCTTAGCCAAAAGGCCAAGAAGTGAGAAAGAGAAGTAGACAAAGAAAGAGAAAGTGTGACAGACGAAAACGGACAGACAGATAGACAAAATTGACATTGTTTGTTATTTAGATAATGTATGCATGCAGTAACAGATGCAGTCAAAATTAATGCATAGATTTGGCAATATATATATATACAAACATATATTGAATTACCTACTAGACACCATCCTAGAGTGTCTTCAGTCTCTTTGTACAAGGGTTTGTCAGGACAACCTGACATGAGGATACTTCCCCCTACAAGTAAACCTTGACCAAATATTCAAAATAACATAGTATTCAAAACCCAAATAAGATCTCCTCGGTGTGGCTACACATCAGCCTATACGAGGAATGGTGCACCTTCTCTTAGTGATGGTACCCCAAGTAGAATTCTTGTCCTGGAAAACTGTAAGACCAAGAGACTAAAAGAAATTTATACTTAAACATAATTAACTGGTCAATTTGGGAGAAGAAATTTAATGCTCGTAACTTCTTTACAAACTCAACGCTTAAGAGGTAAAGGAGAAGTTTAATGGAACACTTGAATTATCTATGTGTCTCCTATAGAAATATCTAGTGTTGGCCCCAGAAAGGGGCTCCTTGATTTCTGAGTACTTCGATTGAAGTAAAATGAAACAAATATATATATATATATATATATATATATATATGTGTGTGTGTGTGGACGCCTGGCTGTACACAAACACACAAACACACAAACAAACACACAAACAGATAAACACACAAAACAAACATAAACCAACACACAAACACACAAACACACAAACACACAAACACACAACACACAAACAAACACACAAACAAATAAACAGAAACATACAAATAAACACTTACAAACACACAAACTAACACACAAACACACAAACGAATAAACACAAACGCACAAACAAAAATAAACAACCCACAAACTAACACACAAATACACAAACATCCAAACACACAAACAAATAAACACAAACACACAAATAAATACAAACACACAAATAAACACTTACAAACACACAAACTAACACGCAAACACACAAACGAATAAACACAAACACAAACGCACAAACGAATAAACACAAACACACAAACGAATAAACACAAACACACAAACGAATAAACACAAACACACAAACAAAAATAAACAACCCCACAAACTAACACACAAATACACAAACAAACAAGCAAACAAACAAACAAACATAGTGAGAACCAAACAAACTCGACCGAAAACATAACCTCCGTGGTGGAGCTCGCAATTATGAAAATGCTCTGATTTTATTAAAATCCCACCTCAGACCGCTTGACTTTGGAATTCTCTACCTGTTCCTCGTTTCCCTGACACTACCAAAATACAGAAATTTAAATATAACGTGCACAAACGTGAACTTGCCGCAATAACTTAACTTGCATCAATTCTTCTTTTTTAGTTTCTATCTCGTCAAGAAGCATTAGAGCCCCAGAAACCCACCAGAAGACACGAAACAATAGAAACTACTATCGAAAGCATTGGAATTTAGATTCGAAGCTTTTAACAAGAGCGAGAGAGTAAAAGTTGTACCAAAGCGAAACAGAAGAATTCTAAGAGTTTTCGAATTTCGTTGCTATAATGGAGAATTTTCTTATCACCCGAAGAATGCAAACGTTGTCGGCGGAATGGGGTAGTATTTTTCAAGTGTCGTGTGTGTGCTGTGAATTTGAAGAAAAACGACAATATGATGAAAAAAAAAAAAATAATCAGACAAAAGATTCGCCAAACTGCCAGAAAAAAATGTTCTCCTTCCGTTTTCTGTTGTTCTTCTTAGGATTTTTACGGCATTTAGTCGTATTGTTGCTGCATTCCGTTGTGTGAAATAAAATTCTCGTGTCTTAGAACCATTCCCATCATCATCATCATCATCATCATCATCATCATCATCATCATCATCATCATCATCATCATCATCTCGTTTTTCGCAACATTTCGCCGATAAAAATGACCAGAATCTGAAACGGACTGTAGATTGAAGAATGTCTGGGCACTGCTTTTTAACCCCAGAGTTTTTTTTTTTTCAAAAGATCCTTGAATTTCTATTTGTTCCGAATGCTAGAATCGTCCAGGCATCTCTGTAAGAGGCGATATCCAATTCCTTCCCACAGCCGGAATATGTGACACAAGGTCGGAAAGTGGTGAAGGAGTCAAGCAAGCGCCCCTAAAGAAGGAACACTCTGGCCTAGCAAAAATAGCCTGGGTAGCTCGTCAGCATTCCCCGGTCAGGGAGCTTCAGGCAGCAAGCGATAAACGTACTCCATCCCAAAGAGCGGAGACAAGGCCTGGGAGGGTGGACCATCTAGAACTGCACAGTACAAACCCACAGATCGGCGGAATCAAAACCCAAAGGCCAAGACGATACCGGTCTCTAGGGTGTAGTATCCATCGGAACATATACTACACTTTAATCTTGGCCAAAAGGGCCAAGACGCCTCTGTAATAGACCCCTGTCCTTCAGATTCGCACATTTGAAATAGCGTTTTGATTGATAGGCGCGTAGATTCAATGAAATCATTCAGAAAGAGATGAAAGTAAAGAAAAAAATGAACGTCTTAATTGTATTTTTAATCCGATTTTTGCATTGGATATTTGGTTTGTCTGCAGTTCGCGAGTACTCCTTCGTTTATGTTCTATTCTTCCTTTTTTTACTAACCATTCATCGGCCATCAATGCCTAAGGGCCACTTGAAGACAATAATTAATGGTTTGTGTCAGGTGGATAGTGAAACTAATACCATGACGATTGCAGACGATGGGTTGTGGGTGATTATTCACGTTTTTACTTAGTATAAAAGGTGTATTAAAACTATCAAAACTGAAGCTGTATTTCCTCAAAACAATAAGCAAATAACGAACATTCAAAACCATACCGCAAGTGTAAGAACTGTGTAAAAAAGCACAGCTTGTACAACAGGACATCAATTATTTAAGTATATGTAAAATAATCTTGTATTTTAAGTGTTGTAGCAGAAATGAGTAAATCGAAAAAAAAGAAAGTTTATTTTTCTGTAGCTTAATCTTTATTTCGTGTAGAATGTCGTCATTTTTTTTAGCACCCTTGCTTATGGTTACAATCAACTCTCTAAACCCCAACCTGACGAATCAAAAGGCGAGACGTCAACTCTCTTCGATCGTCAAACTCTGTTCTCTTCTTTTTCCCTGATCTTCTCTCGATCGGTGACGTACGTCTGCAATTGTATTTGATATATTAATGTAGCAACGTACTTCAAAGTGAAACAACACTATTATAAAAATGCTAAAAAAAACATAGAAAACATTGCCAAGACTGCAAGGAATAGCGCCTCCTTTCACACTTGCCATTATCCTATCGGCTAAACAAATGCATAGAAGACATTGCCAAGGCTGCTGCAAAGAAAGTGGGATACCTCTACTTAGATAGAAATCTTCTCACACCTGCCATTATCCTATATCTCTACTAAGCAATCATCCGCCCATGCATAGAGTATTGTTGTCACATCTGGGCTTATGCACCAACCGCAAGCCCCCATCTTGCACAGAGTCCGTCAAAAAATTGATATCGTATCTTTATGCTTCAAAAGGTATTTATTTTACCTATTCCTTCTTAAATTTAACAATAGATGTTTTTGTTTTTTTAAAATATGAACCTTAAGACACTTATACAAATCACGTGCTGCATTCACGTTCTCATATTTGATAGTGGGAAACAACAGCTAACCCATTTGGCCGGCTGTAACAACAAAAGCCAGTAGGAGAAAAAAATACAAATCCGATGACATCAGGATATATTACACACCGATGATGCCAAGATTTTGGCGAAATATCTGTATCACTTTAAACTAACAAAAAAAATGCTAGTTTATAATAAAAAAAGAAGAAAAAAAATCGGTTTCGATTTATTTAAAAAAAAATTTTTTATAAAAAAAAATTGATATCGCATCTTTATGCTTCAAAAGGTATTTATTTTACCTATTCCTTATTAAATTTAACAATAGATGCTTTTTAAAAAAAATATGAACCTTAAGACACTTATACAAATCACGTGCTGCATTCACGTTCTCATATTTGATAGTGGGAAACAACAGCTAACCCATTTGGCCGGCTGTAACAACAAAAGCCGGTAGGAGAAAAAAAAATACAAATCCGATGACATCAGGATATATTACACACCGATGATGCCAAGATTTTGGCGAAATATCTGTATCACTTTAAACTAACAAAAAAAATGCTAGTTTATAATAAAAAAAGAAGAAAAAAAATCGGTTTCGATTTATTATTTTTCTTTTTTATAAAAAAAACTTAATATCGCATCTTTATGCTTCAAAAGGTATTTATTTTACCTATTCCTTCTTAAATTTAACAATAGATGCTTTTTTAAAAAAAAATATGAACCTTAAAACACTTATATATATATATATATATATATATATATATATATATATATATATATATATATATATATATATATATATATATATATATATGAAGGGTGGGGAGCAAAATTTACAATATTTTGAGGCAGGGATTAAAAGAGAGTGTATGTGTATATATATATATATATATATATATAGTCTACCCCATACAGACTGTTTCGCTGTTTCACAGCTCATCAGTGCGGCTAGATCAGTTATTGCCTCAAGCCTGGATCGAAACGCTGACAGTCGGCGCTGCTAACCCCTACACCATCATACAACATTGACTGAATGTATGAAGTATCTCAATGTAAAAATTGCAACTGCCGGGAGCTCGAATTAGTTTTACCTAATAAGCTATGCCTTACAGCTAAATGGCAGTTGGCGATACCCTTACAAATAAGCTCTACCCGGGGGGAGCTTCATATAGTCATCCACATACAGACTGTTTCGCTGTTTCACAGCTCATCAGTGCGGTTAGACCAGTTCGCGCGTCAAGCCGGGATCGAAACACTGACAGTCGGCGCTGCTAAACCCTACGCCATCATACGACACTGACTGAATGTAAGAAGTATCTCAATGTAAACATTGCAAATGTCGGGAGCTCGAATTAGTTGTACCTATATATATATATATATATATATATATATATATATATATATATATATATATATATATATATATATGTATATATAGATAGATAGATAGATAGATAGATAGTGTGTAAGAGTTGAGACTAAAATTAGAGATCTACAAACCCATCTTTTTGAGCTTGGGGCAAAGTGGAGTATCTGTTTTGAGATTGCACTACATCTTTTTTTTAATTGGCTAATTAAGGAGAAACCCTTCTAGTGTGAGGCAATGTTTAGTCTTGTACCAATCGAAAGTTTCCCCTTTTGGGGAGCTGGGTTTTCAAAATTGAGCGTGTGTCTAACTCTACCCTTGTGGCGAGACAAGCAAATAGAGACAGGTCAGTTATAGAGAAGGACAGAAGAAAAAAACAACAAAAAACGTAAAGTGAAACATAGAAAAGGAAATGATATCAGAGAATGATGAGAGAGAGAAAGAGGGGAGGGGAGGGGAGGGGAGGGGAGGGGAGGTGGAATAGAAAGACATTAATACTCTGAATAAGCCACATTGTTTAACCTCTCACATTGATATTATAAATGCCATCAGTTACGACTTAGCCCCCACTTAATTAAGGGTATGCTGATCCTAGATGTTTTTTTTTTATCACGCTAAATCCAACAACTAATAAATGCCTCGACTTCAGCTTCAAAAGTTGACAATATTATAAAAAACAAAAGCGAAATAAAACAGAAAATGTAAAAAAAAAAAGCGGAGTTGGGCGGGATGAAAATCCTTAAATTTATCTAAGTCTCGATAATTGCCGTTCATTAACGTGAATGCGCGAGATTTGAATCTTTCATCAAGTCAAGAATGCAATAGTTGATCTTGTTTATGTGCCTTGTGTGTGGAACGTCCAACGGCTTTCGAATATATACAGGGTGGGCAAAAATAAGGGTCCTATTTTTAAAAATTCATAACTTTTTTATTTATTGATTTAAAAAAATTTTTTTTTTTAGAATAAGTAAAGGACCCCTTCCGAAGCAAGCATGAGCCGTATTAGCCCTAAGGAACGTACCCTCATTTAGAAAACATTATTTTTGCTTAAAAAACTCAAAACAGTGTAAAAAACAATACTTTAGTTTTTGTAAGTTTTAAGAAGTGTTTTTCGGCTAAAATTTGTTTTGTTTATTTCAAAAAATCTCGGAAGGGTCAGTCTACACACACATAAAGTTTGGTGAGTTTAACTTTTATTTTGTGGAAGTTATTCAAATTCAAGTTATTCAAATTTAAAGATAGGACCCTTATTTTGGCCCACCCTGTATAAGGGTCAGTTGCGAATACTCAAAAACAAGCAGTGCCGGGAAGAATCGCGGATTGCTCTCTGGCAGAAGATAGCACCCTGCTAAAGTTACGATGAGGCCATGGGAGGCGGTTTGGAGATGTTTATTTACTCCTCGCGGAGTTAGGCACAAGGCCAGTTTTATCTTACTCCCACAAGTAAGATGTGACCACAGCTTGGGTCGAGTAAGTGGGGTTAAAAGCCAGCGCTCGGGAGGTGAGCACTCTGGCCATTTAAAAATTGCCTGGGCAGCCCCGTCGGCATTCCCCGGTAGGGGCGCCTCAGACAGTAAGCAATAAACTTACTCCTCCCCAAAGAGGGGAGGCGAAGCCTGGGAGGGTGCACCTCCTAGAACTGCACAGGACAGGCGTGCAGTATCCATCGGAACAGATACTACACTTTGATCTTAGCCAAAAGGCCGAGACCATTCTCTGCAGATGAACTTGCCATATAACTTCAATGTTGAAGCACTCTAGTTCAGCAAAGAAAACTACCGCCGTATCCATAAGAATGGCGTCCGTAAAAAAGTACAGTTTTTGAATGATTGACAGATCAATGACACTAGAACGACTTGATGATGATGATGATGATGATGATGATGATGATGATGATGATGATGATGATGATGACGATGATGATGCTAAAGTTGCTGCTGCTCATGCTGCTGCTGCTGCTGCTCATGATGATGATGATGGGTTTCTCCACTGAGATATGACTATGAAAAGGATAGTTAAAAAGAGAAAGAGAATCGCTACTTACAGCCGTACAGAACAACGCGAACAGGACGAACTATATCAAAGCTAAGATAGACCAAACCCCGGGATAAAAATAAATGTAGACTCTATGGACAAAGAGACGAAACGATAAATGATATAATAATTGACTGCAACAAACTTATCTAAATAGAACACAAAAACAGACACGACTGCGTCCACTGAGAACCATGCAAGAATCTGCACTTTGCACCTGTAGACAAATGGTAAAGTCATAAACTGGAGACAGTATTGGAAAATGAAAGGCACAAAATCGTCTGGGATGTGGCGTTTCAAACAGACAGACTCTTACGAGGAAGGAGATGGGATGAGATAATATTCACCAAGAAGGAAAAATGTACCAGGTGGTAGATTTATCCATTTCAGAAGATCACAGAGTGAAGATCAAAGTGGCAGAAAAACAAAGTCAATACATGGAACTCGCCAAGGAACTAAAATGGTTACGGAACATGAAGAAAATTACTATAATACCGATAATTGTAGGAGCACTCGGAACAGTCCCCCCCCCCAAAAAAAAAAACTCGGACAAATTGGAATAAAGGGGAAGATTAGGTGCTTCTGTTGTTAAGTCCCGACATATTAGGCCTCTTTTTTAAAAAAAATAGCTAAATAAATGTATGAGCGTTGTTATGTACTTATGTGGTAGTTGAAAAAAGACTGTACACCAAAAATTACGCAAATTCATCAATTATTTATTAAATTCAAAATAAAAAACAATTTTATCTATATGTTGCCATTATTCTTATATTTTGACTTTATTTATTAAATTCAAAATAAATAACGATTTTATCTCTCGGTCGCCATTTTGAATTTTCCCGAAAACAAAATTTGAGTTACCTAATAAGTATAAATGTCTACAAATACGTAATGTCGATTTTTTTCTTTTTCTTATAATTTAATAAATACTGGATGAATTTGCGTTTTTTTTTCTTCTGTACAATCTTATTTTCAACTGACACGTGAGTACATAACACAGTTTATACATTTTTATTAAATATTTTAATGTCGGGGCGAAACAGCAGAATCACCGAAGATTGCGACCATACAACGAACGGAAATGATGGAAAGACCCGGAATAATAAAGAAACTACGATTTGTTATTTTTTTTAAATGTTATCTTGGTCTTACTATCTAGCAAGTTTTCCCACTTAAATAACACACACACACACACACAAATCTAATATTTTATTAAAATCTAATATACTAACTCCTACATAATCCATGATATGAGACTAATGCAAATTTCGATTTTAGATGAATAACAATAAAAACAAACGTCTTATGTAAGAGCTATACAAATACCATCTCACTTATTGACATGCCATTAATCAGACAAAAGTGCTACGCATCAGCATGTTTTAATGTACGCACTTATTAAAAATAAACATTGGAGAGTTTCTAATAAACCTAAGTTGATCTCATCTAATTATGGCTCCTATCACAGAAGCCTCTTACACATCAGAATGAATAGTTTTTGTTTGGGGTCAATAAAAGTATCACTGTGATACCCGTCATTGTGGGAGCACCCGGAACAGTCCCAGAAAAAAAAACTCGGACAATTTGCAATAAATGGAAAGAATGAGACCATACAACGAACGAAAATGATGGAAACATCCGAAATAATAAAGGAATTACTTGAATGCGGAAACTAGTTAGCATAACCAACGAACGCTAATCTTAACTCTAACCCTAACCCTAACCCTAACCCCTAGCCCTAACCCAAAATAAATGAAAATCCATAAATCTTATAAACTGACCCCCCCCCCCAAAAAAAAAAAAAATATTGCACAGACATACACACATGTATGCTGTAACACCAGCCTCAGCTAACACCACACTAAACTGTCATGAAGGATCAAGGAGGATAGGAAGACCGACGATGGAGAGCTTAAACCAGACCTTCTTTGGAAGTGCATGGAATGCATTGAAATTTAGACGGGGAGGGGGCTTATGGTTATTTAAAATCAAGAGAAGACCAACGGTATATGGCTGTTGCGATTACGCTAAATGACCTGCAACGATTATTGAAAGATGCGAATAGTGCTAGATATCTATGGACACTTATTATCACTCAGACGCTGTCTGTCGATAAGTCTGTCACACTTAAGTTTTAAATAGCATTCTTGTCGATCTGGCACGCTTAAGTTATAAATAGGGAGTTTTGCTGTCACGCTTAAGTGCGAAGTGTCATATTTATTAATAAACGCTAAGATTAAATGCACGCATTTTAATAATTTATTATATTTTTATTTTTATTTTGTCTTTGTTCATTCATTAATTTTTTTCTTTCTTTCCTCGTTCATTCATTAATTCTTTCTGTCTTCATTCATTAATTTTTTTCTTTCTTCGTTCATTCATTAATTTTTTTCTTTCTTCGTTTATTCATGTTTTTTTTTCTTTCTTCGTTCATTAATTAATTTTTTTCTTTCTTCGTTCATTCATTAATTCTTTATGTCTTCGTTCATTCATTATTTTTTTTCTTTCTTCGTTCATTTATTAATATTTCTTCTTTCTTCGTTCATTCATTAATTTTTTCTTTCTTCGTTCATTCATTACTTTTTTCTTTCTTCGTTCATTCATTATTTTTTTCTGTCTTCGTTCATTCATTAATTTTTTCTTTCTTCGTTCATTTATTAATTTTTTTCTTTCTTCCTTCATTCATTAATTTTTTTCTTTCTTCGTTCATTCATTAATTTTTTCTTTCTTCGTTCATTCATTAATTTTTTTCTTTCTTCGTTCATTCATTATTTTTTTTTCTTTCTTCATTCATTCATTAATTTTGTTTTCTTCGTTCATTCATTAATTTGTTTTTTTTCTTCGTTTATCGAATTAACATCCTAATATGTTATTATTTATTTCTCTGTTAACTCAGCCCTTCTTCGTTTCAACAAATCATGCTTGACCACGCGAGTTTTTTAGTGATATAAAAGAAAGAACGCACTTCCTCCTTCCTCTTTTTCCCTTTCCCAGCAAGTAACACGGTCCTGTCAACGAAGTCTTTCTCTTCCTACGACCAGCGATTAAGACGATCCCATAAACAGACAAAAAAGGCATGGGGCAAGAAAACACTGCCTGCTACTGTCTTACAGTTACTACACGCCGTCTCCCCTTTCCTCCTCACCGGACACAGGACAAATAGTAAGCTTAAACTCTTTCTTTCTTTTCTCTGTTTTAAGTACCGTTCAACACAAATTCCTACGATTTCGTACACTGCAAAAAAAGGGTAGAGAGACGGCTCATTTTCTCTAATATCCGCGCACACCAAAACACGTATGCTTTCCAAGAACAAACTTTAAAGGAGACATTTTATACAAACAGTAAAAGGGACACTTTCCTGTACACAAAAGTCAGACTTTCATTGAGGAATTTATACAATTTAAATGAACCGCGTTAAATAAATTGTTATATTTATATGAATTTTGAGTGCTGGCTTTCTTACTTTTTGTGTTGGTTACTGGCGTATTTTTACTCGTTCTTTCATGTTTAACGTTTAGAATTCGCTAGTACCCCCATACGTTCATTCATATTTTTCTTTCTTCGTTCATTCATTAATTTTTTCTTTCTTCGTTCATTCATGAATTTCTTTTCTTTCTTTGTTCATTCATTAATTTTTATTTCATTCTTTCTTCATTATTTTTTCTTTCTTTCTTCGTTTATTCATTAATTTTTTCTTTCTTTATTTCTTCGTTCATTCATTTTTTTTCTTTCTTCGTTCATTCATTTTTTTTTCTACTTTCGTTCATTCATTATTTTTTTTCTTTCTTCGTTCATTGATTAATTTTTTCTTTCTTCGTTCATTCATTTTTTTCTTTCTTCGTTCATTCATTCATTTTTTCTTTCTTTCTTCATTTATCCATTAATTTATTTTTCTTTCTTCATTCATTCATAATTTTTTTCTTTCTTTCTTTCTTCGTTCATTCTTTATTTTTTCTTCCTTTATTTTCTTGTTCATTCATTATTATTTTGTTTCATTCTTTCTTTGTTCATTCATTAGTGTTTTCTTTCTTTCTTTCTTTATTCATTATTTTTTCTTTCTTTCTTCGTTCATTCATTATTATTTTCTTTGTTTGTTTGTTTATTCATTAGTGTTTTCTTTCTTTTTTTATTCAATAATGATTTTATTCTTTCTTTCGTTATTCGTTCATTCATTATTATTTTCTTTCTTTCTTTCTTTATTCATTATTTTTCTCTTTCTTCGTTTATTCATTAATTCTTTCTTAATTTATTTATTCGTGCATTCGATTAATTCGTTTCTTTCACTTGTTATTTAATTAATTATTTCCTTCGTAACCATTCTTTCGGTTTTCAATCCTTCATTTCATTTCTTTCTTCGCTTTACTGTGTTTCTTCTTTCTCTTTTTTTTTATACAGAACGCATCATACAGTCGTCCAGCTCTTTCCAATTCTCTTCGACACGGATAAAGATCTTAATTGCTTGCCACTTTTCTTTCTCTTGATGAAAGTGAGCGTTTATACGGCACAAAGAACCGCGCCAGTCCCACAAATGAATCCGATATACACCGCAATACACAAGTAGTGCTTCCCATTGCTTTCGCTGTCTAAGATTCCATTTTTGTCTTGCGAGTGCAATTAGTTTCTGATCCGACGACGTTTGAAAAATATAATTGCGGACTTCGACGGCGTTAAAAATAAATGAATAGTATCACATTTGCTTAATTTACATTATGTAAATGTTCCGCACTCTTTTCGTCGTTGTCGTGGTTGCTGTCATCCTTACCCCCTTTTGTTCGTTGTGTAACATAGACCCTTTCTTTATTTGTCCCCCAAGTCGAACGGTGTTGCAACAGAAATTTAGAAATGAAAAAAAAACAAGAAAGTTTGTTTTATTTATATAGTTTACAATTTATTTCATGATTCATAGTTACAACCAACTCCCCAAAACACCAGCTAGGAGAAGGGGCGCTAAAAGCGGAAGGTCTGCTCCCTTCGGTCATAAAGTCTTCTATCTCTTTATATCTTTCCCCAGATCCTCTATCCGTCGGTGACGTAGGTCTGCCATTGATTTTATCCACTATTCTGCCTTTTCCGATCACCCCGGGGTAACCTCGTTACAGTTGGACGCTGCGACCCTTTTCAAATGTCCTTTTTCTTAATCAGTAACTTTCCCGAAATTAAGATCGGAATCCTGTATGTATTAATTAGATTATTCGGACAACTATTCTCATCTTTATTGTAATTTTTACAACGTTTTGGCCGATGTAACTTCTGACTTTCTTTATGTCCATCTTTTTGAACTGGTGAATCATTCTGTCGAATTCTAGACATCTCAACCAATCAGCGCTTATGTTAGGCGTCGATGGCCCCCTATTATACAGGGTGATTCATAAGTCACTTCACTTAGCTATTTTAAATGATTACCATATGAAGCACACACATACTATGAACTTTTGATAATTGTTATCTTACTCTCTAATTACTGCTATTTGTTATTTTAAATTTGTTCGTTTATATATTTGTTTCTATATATATTTATTTCATAATCAATCAAATATGCTACAAAGAGTCGTAAATTCCTTGCAAAAAAGAATGGAGCTATGCATGCAGAACGAAGGTGGAAATTTTGAAAATTTGTTGTAATTAAAACTCCCATAAATGAATTTGTTGAATAAACTTTCTGTTTTGTATTACCATATTTTGTAACTTTAGAATTTCAAAAATAAATAGCTAAGTGACTTATGAATCACCCTGTAGAGTTAAATACAATATCGGAATGAATAATTATAAATATCCGATTAACACACCATTATATATATATATATATATATATATATATATATATATATATATATATATATATATATATATATATATATATATATATATATATATAGTGTGCGTTTAAATAGTTGAATGGTTTCGATAGGGAATCCGAGTAAGAGAGCTCAATGTACTTATTAACAGAGCAGGAATAAATTTAAAAGAAGTAAACTAAACACACATTAGGGCTGTCCGCATTATAAATTATTTCGACCTAAATGGGTCTCATCAGACGCGTTCAGTTCTAAAATGTGGCTGTTTACGCGTCTGAAATATTTGTTATGGTTTATTTTTTTATTGTTTATTTTTATTTATTTTTTTTTAATTTATTTATTTTTTTTTATTTATTTATTTATTTTTTTAAATTTTTTATTTTTTATTTTTATTTTATATATATATATATATATATATATATATATATATATATATGTGTGTGTGTGTGTGTGTGTGTGTGTGTGTGAGTGTAGCCAGTCAACCCTTATTTCATAACAGAAAGCATATGTATATTGACCATGTATGTCCAGTAATACTGCAGATAAAAAATCAGCTCAATGGTGGAACTACTACTAATATTATCGATATCAGGTAAACAAATATACGACATATTAATTTACACGTTTCAAGAATTCAATATAAATAACAGTTTTGTGTACGATCGTTTCTGAGATGATATGGATTTTTATTGAACTATAAGTTTCTTTAACCGCACATGGTACGGACATCAACTTTAAAGCCAGACCATAACATCAAGACTAAAGTATAGTTTACTCTCAGCTATACACCAAATCCGATAGGATGGGGTGGCGTTCGGATATGGTAATTACAATCAACATTTAACAGTGTACAAATCAATGAAATCAAACAGACAAAAGGACACAATAGGAGAAAGAAAGACAGTTAGAGTACAGACATAGAAAAAACAGACATCAATAAAAAAAATTTTTTTATACAATCAGAATTTTTTTTTTGTAAAAGAGAATGATCCAAATATATGAGAATTTACAGTGAAGAAATAATGAATAGCTTAAGTATCTATTAATTAAAAAAATAGATGAATTATTGTTAATAGAACGCGTATAAGAAAAATGATCAAAAACATATCTTAATAGAAATTTATTAATTTTAAAAATTAAAATAAAAATATTTTAATTAGAAAAATTCAAAAACATCAGTGATATAATTTGCAGTTTTACAAATACACTAAGTAGAAGCAAGTTTAATAATACTGATAGAAGATGCCAGGCGTGCAACTTGATTACTATGTCACGTGCAAGTTTGTTGAATCACCAACAAGTGCATGTTTTGCAATATATTATTCATACCCGTCGCTGGACTCGAACCCCGGAACACTATTCATGTTTCAAATCCAAATTCCGACGTCTTAGCCCACACGGCCGTTTTCAACAACCTGGTAAGTCAGCGAGAGGTTTCACCTATTTAAAGGCAGCCTTCGTCAAATTGTTCGACCACTGAAAGGAACATGCATTGAAACCACGATAGCAGCTGTGCTTATATTACTCATTACAGAGCCTAGCCTAGATTTGGGGGCGACAAATAATTATATGTATCATCCTCAAGCACTTTTTATTTCACTCCTAGTGGAGAAACCCGTTCCCTGTTTTTAATTCCCTCGATTTTTATCCCTTGCATGGCGTTTACAAATAGAACCTAGTTGACTATCGAAGTCGTCTCTTCACCTAGGTTTTGGCTTTGCTCTAAGTTTTTTCTAGTGCCTCGGAGTCCATTCTGTTCAGAAATACTGCAAATATGAAATCAGCACAATGGTAAAACTACTAGATCGACCATTATATCATAGATCTCAGGTAAAAAAATTACGACATATTCACTTGCACGCACACACACACACACACACACATATATATATATATATATATATATATATATATATATATATCCTATTTATAGGTTGGTCATTCTTTAACTAGCAAATATATGCGACTGAAGTGACTCTACATTTGATCGTAAATATAAAACTATAATATTCCCGAATTCTGCCATGAAAAGAAAATTGGTGGTTAAAAATAATTAACTTTAAGGTTTTAAACAAACGATAAAAATGACTCTCTTCTTCTTCAACTCCGCCTCCGTATTTTTCTATTCGATTCCTCTTTGAAGTGAAATAAAAAAAAGAAGCCGTTTTCGTCGGAAAACAAAGTCCATGGAGGTAGCGATTTCTTCACACACACCAACGCAGATAAATTGTTTTCCCGGAAGTTCTTTTAATGTGTACGTTAATCTTCCCATATCTTCAGACGGTTCTCTCGGGAATAGCATCGGATTGCTAAATGATTTTTATCTCAGTTGCACAGTTTTTTTCTTTGTCTTTTGTTTTTGTTTTCAGTTCAAATTCGTTTAAGCATTTCATATATAACCAGTGCAGTTGGTCCAATGGTTAGAGAAACTGGCCACAAAATTGAGAACCCGTGTTGAAATCTTGTCTAATAAGGGTTAGGGAAAGGTTCTTGTCAAATAATGTATGTAATTCAGACTTCACGAATTTTATACATGTTAATGTAAGGTTATCCCCTTTTTTATCTTTTATCTTTTATTGGGCCCCCGATTTATAAAATCGGGGGACTTATGTTTTGAGGCATGTACGTCCGTCCGTCCGTCCGTATTTTTCTCCGCAACCATCCATTGAATTTCTCTGAAATTTTGCATGAAGTTGTAACTTTGGTCATGTTAGAAAGTGACATTCTCCGATTTTTGAAAAAAAATCTGGTTAGCCCTCCAGGGGGTCAAAAGGCCCCAAAATGGCAAAAAAATGACAGGGTTTGCCCCATAACTTTTCATCCATCCATTCAATTTCTCTGAAACTTGGACAAAATGTGGAGGCAATTGTTTCTAATAGAAAATAAGTATCACTGACCTTGGAAAATATCTGATTCGTGCCCCCATGGGGGTTAAAAAGCCCCCAAAATGGCAAAAAATGACCCTTTTCTGCCATAATGTTTGCTACTTCCATTCAATTTTTCTGAAACTTGGCCAAAATGTAGAGGTAATTGTTCTGGATATAAAATGAGCATCCTTGACCTCAGAAACATTCTGGTTCGCGCTCCCAAGGAGTCAAAGGGGGTCAAAAATGCCCCAAATTGCCCAAATTTATTGCATTTTACACTCGCCACATCGAGTCACATACACAGGGGGACCAGGCACGCGCGGCTTGTTTTATATATATGTTATCTATATCCCGTTTGTACTTTTGAAATAACGTGAAATCCATTTTTCTATTTCTAATGTCTTAGATCTGATCCTTTTTTCTTGTTACGCTTTCCTTTTATGTAAAACTATCGCTTGTTATCGCTTCAGAATTTAATTCCTATTTTTTCTTGATTACTTTCGTTTCAGTGATTTCAAGTACGAAATCACTAAAACGTAATTCATCGATAAAAAAAGAAGAGAAAACTCTGTACCAAACGACATTTCCGTTTGTTGTTTTCATTTCGAGACTCTGAAAATGCCTTAGACGATTTTAAATTCTTTCAAGTAAGTCTATTAGGATGTAAACGTGGTACGACTTTAAAATATGTAACGTATAGAGCTGTAACTAAATTATTTGTGTGTATATATACATATATATATACATATATATATATATATACATATATATATATACATATACATATATATATATATACATACATATATATATATATATATATATATATATATATTTATATATATATTATTTTATTTCAATCAGTTGCGACAAAACAAGTTTTGTTTCATTGGTGCAAATAGCGACCAATTCATCGGGCTGGCGAAGGAATTCAAATGGCATAAATTTTAACTTCACTCTAACGGGAGATTAAAAATTGAAAATACATTGGAGGGGGAGGGGGACAGAGTTGGGGCTTTGTCTATAACGGTGACATGGGACATGAGAAGGGAGGGGGGAGGACCCTAACAAGTCGTGTTTCAAATTATTACGTGGGAGGTTTTTCACGTGTCTGTGCTGTGATGATCTCAATTTCGGCCGGGGTGGGAGGAAGGGAGATGGAGCGACGGCCAGAGTGAGTTAAATTTAAAATGAGAATAAAATTATGATTATAACCGTCATTCCTATTTTATTTTAATTCTAATAAATAATTATCATGTGGATAAAAATGTTTGATAATTTTAATTTAGGGTATTAATTGCTACTTTTGCATTTTATTTATTTTATTTTAATGTTTTGTTTATTATTTGTAGTGAATTTTGTTGTGATTATATATATATATATATATATATATTTAAATTGTGATTATATTATACCGAGATCAATACTAGTGGAATCATTTTATAAGAGAATTTTTCTGGTGTTACCAGTTTTATCATTAACAAAAACCGATTATGACAATGATAACGCCTGCCAATCATACCTACGATAGTCGCAGTGATAACAGCCTTAATAAAAGCCTTAATAAAAGTAAAAATAAAAATAAAAATAAAGATAAATATAAATAAAATTAGAATAAAAATAGAAATAACAAGTTTGTAAGAATATTAATGATAATAACAATAATAATAATAATAATAATAATAATAATAATAATAATAATAATAATAATAATAATAATAATAATAATAATAATAGTATTAAAAAAAAAAAAAAAATAATAATAATAATACTACTAATAATAATAATAGTAATAATGATAAATATCACCATCATTACCATCTTGCTACTTGTGAAGTCATTGGGCGAAATAAGTCGACAAGTGATGGTAGGCTTTTTTGTTCTACTACCAATGACAAGGACTAAGTACCAGTTAATAATTAAGTGTTCAAGGTAGTGATCGAAGGGTTAAGTAATTGAGATTAGATTAGTCCAAGTGATATCAGTGTTAATAGCTGTCCCAGTTATGGGTTTATGTTAGAATTGGTAGTATGGCTGAGAGGCTATTGAGGCTGTGCATTATAGGTAGTACGTAGAGATTTGATGTTATTGGTAGTTTAGAGGGGTGGTTATATATTTATAGATTCATCATGACTTGTTGGGGTGGGATTGGGTGGTAAATTTGGGTGGGTGGGTAGGGGGTTATAGTGTGTTTTGGGGTAGTGTATAGTGGGGGTTTAATGTTATCATTCATTTTTGTAAAAAAAAAAAAAATGTGGGGTTGGTGTGGGGTTAAGGTGGGGTATGTGGGTTGCTAAGGGGGTAGAGTCTACTATGTTTACAGTTGATAGATGTCTCTTGTTTTCTATTTAAGAGTTTGTTTTTGTCCTTAAAGCGGATAATTTCCAGTTTTTCATTTAAGCATAATCTACATGGAGAGTTTATTGATTTGCAGGTGCTGGATTTTTTCAAGATTTTCCACTTTATTATGGGAGTTTCTTTTTTGGTTTTTATTTTGTGGTAGTGTAGTGAAAGTCCAGTTTGGCCAGGATGGTCTGGGTTGTTGAAGGAGAGTTTATGGTTGTAGAATCTTTCCTTGAAGTTGTTGCCTGCCAGACCAATATAATAGTTAGTCTGGGATGGGTTTTCAGTTGAGGAGATAGATGCCTCATAGACCACTTGGGTTGATAGGCACTTTTGATTTAGGGGGCAGTTTGATTTGTTATTACAGTTGCATGTTCTTTTAGAATTTGAGGTTACTGGGGTGTTTAGTATTTTCATGTTGTGCTTTTTTATGATTTTTTCTAAGTTGTCACCACAACAATAGCTGAGTTTTAGTGTATTCTTATTAAAAATTTTATGGAGTATGCTGTTATTGGGGAAATGAGTGTTTATTAAGTTCAGGAATTTATTCCCTATTTTGGTTTTAGTTGAGTTGTTAAATGGAGGTGTATACCAGATAATTTTCCTATTTCTATTTTTGTTCCTATTAGGGTTATTTTGTGTAGTTGGAATATACTCTATTTTGGTATTTTTGTATCCACTCTCCTTTAGTGCTTTATTATAAAAGTTCTTATGTTTATTGAAGATATCTATATTGGAGGAGTTGTTGCTAATCCTTCTACTAATTGATTCTGGGATGTGTTTACTTACAGATCTAGGGTGGTTAGATAGTGAGTTGACATAAAGGGGGTAGGAATTATCTTTAGCATAGGGCTCATAAGTATCTCTATTGTGGTTGAAGGTAATATCGAGGAAATTGACCTGTTTAACATTTGATGTTATTTCAGCCTTTAGGCCTATTCGTTTCATTTCTTTGGATATTATTTTTTTGGTTTGTTCACATTTTTGTCCGTTTGTGTTTTAACGTACATTAGGCCATCATCTCTGTAGAGGCCGATTGAATCGACTTCGAGATCTTTTGTTAGGTTGTATAGTAAGTACAGGCCAACCAAGTCTGTTACCTCGGCAGAGTCAAGAAAGCCCATAGATACATCGAATGAAGAGAAATGGTCTTTCTTTGTCCATTGTTCTTTGTTATTTATTAGTACTGTGGTTCGACATTTTTTGATTATGTTTATTTCGTCTTCCGAGATATTAGAGAGGAGAGTGGCGAATTCTATGACATTTTCGAAGAGTGCTCTGGTTATTGAGGGGTAGTAATTAACTATATCGAATTGTATAAAAGAGCATTTATCTTTATTTCTAATTCTATTGAACCAGCTTATGGTTTCTGCGGTATTAATCCACTGGTTTAAGTTGTAGGTGTTTTTAATTTGCTTATTTATTTTTTCTAAGATGTTTTTACTGATTTTGCCTATCTCTTGTCGGATAGGATTAATAAGCCTGGTTTGAGGTTTAGTGTGGAAATTAGTTTTGTGATCTTTTAATAGTATATATGCTTCTTTTGTTTTTAGTTTACCTACTCTATCGCTTATCTTGAGTTTATCAGTTATAGTTTTACTATCTGAGTTGATTTTATCGATTAGGTTAAGATCAGATTTTTTATAATTTTTTGTGATATTTTGTGTAATTAAATTCTGGTATTTCGTTTTAGTAAGTTTGTATATATATATATATATATATATATATATATATGGAAAATGAAAAAAGAAAGACCAAGAGATTTTTTTTTATATATTCATCAACGTTTTGTCTTTATTGTCAGACTTCCTCAGAATGATAATTTTAAGAATAATGTCATGCAGTATATCGAAATATTGGGTTTAAATGATGGGTTGATGAGGAAAAGCAGTAGCCATCGTGTCTACCACATATTTAGATGTACTTGCATGACATTTTTCTTAAAATTATTATCCTGAGGAAGTCTTACAATAAAGACGAAACGTTGATGAATAAATAAAAAATATATCTTGGTGTTTCCTTTTTCATTTCCAATTACGTCGAATTAGTCTCATCCTTCCTTTCTCATATATATATATATATATATATATATGCATACATGTATATATATATTTATCATATATATATATATTATCATATATGTAAACATATATATATATATTATGTATATACTATATATATATACATATATACTATATATATATATGTATATATATAATATATACATATATATTATATATATAGTATATATTTTTATATATATATAATGTAAATAATATATATGATATATATATATATATATGTATATATAATATATATGGGTATATAATATATATTTATAGTATATATGTATATATATAATATATATACATATATATATATATATGTATATATAATAAATTAATAAATAAATAAATATATATATATATTTATATATATATGTATATATATATATATATATATATATATATATATATATATATATACTGGTACTACGAGATCCGGCTGTCGTAAGATATCGGCTTCGTTACCAAAAATTCACCAAACATTGATGTTTTATTTTCTTTCTCTTTGCAATATTCAATCATGTTCTGCAAAACTGAAAACAAAAACAAAAACAATTTCCCTTGAAAATATAAAGAACTATAAGCATAAAAGTGTTTACCAAAATGGCATAGAAAAGGGGTTAATATGCCGTTCAAATAAACAACTAAATTAAACATCATGAATAAATACTTGAAGATATAAAAAATCTGAAGCATGTGTTATCAATATGACCGGATTCAGCATTAAATAACCCGAAAAATATGCCGTAAAGCAGAACAACCAAATCTAACCTATATATATATATATTAGGGGAGGTCGATTTTGAAACTGTAAATTATCGCACTCGAAGAAAGTTGCCAAATAATGTCAAAAGTTACCACAAGAAATATTTTTCTTAAAAATTTTGTATTTATTTGAGCATTGCAACTTTAAGATCAAATAAATCGAGATTTTTTATCACTGCCGAGATTTCACCGGCAGATGTGTCGCCTTAAATTAAACCCGGGTTTTAACAAAAAAAAGTAATACATTACTTAATAATAAATATTTAAAAGTTTATTATTATTTTTCTTAAGAAATTAAATGTACATATTCAAATTAAAAAGGAATAAAACACTATAATATTTAATGTTATATATAAATAATTATTTGTTTAGATAGGCGTTTTATTTATTGGATATTTTTTATGGTATTCACCGGTTGAAAATTCATCGGGCGAATTTGAGTTCCCGTGTTGATTCTGTGTTTAATTATCACACATATATATTGAATTGTCGAGCGCTGGCTTATCTAATCCCACTTTCCCGACCTTTTGTCACACCTTACCTTGTGGGAGTTAGATAAATAAAAACTAGTTCAGCCAGGGGGTTTTACCCCACCAAATAAACCGGTATCGTCCGGGCCTTTGGGTCTGGATTCACGCCCGTCTATTGGGGCTTGTCCGTCCTGTGCAGTTCTAGGAGGTGCATCTCCCAGGTGTTGCCTTCCCTCTTTGGGGAGGAGTAAGTTTATTGCTTACTGTCTGAGGCGGCCCTACCGGGGAATGCCGACGAAGCTGCCCAGGCAATTTTTAAATGGCCAGAGTGCTCACCTCTCGAGCACTGGCTTTCCCATCCCACTTTCCTGACCTTGTGTCAATCTTACCTAGTTGGGGGTAGATAAATAACATCTTGTTCAGCCAGGGGTTTTTACCCCACCAAATAAACCGGTATCGTCCGGGCCTTTGGGTCTGGATTTACGCCCGTCTATTGGGGCTTGTCCTCCTGTGCAATTCTAGGAGGTGCACCCTCCCAGGCTTTGCCTTTCCTCTTTGGGGAGGAGTAAGTTTATTGCTAACTGTCTGAGGCGCCCCTACAGGGGAATGCCGACGGGGCTGCCCAGTCAATTTTTTAATGGCCAGAGTGCTCACCTCTATAGCGCAGGGTTATCTAATCCCACTTACCTGACCTTGTGTCACATCTTACCTTGTTGGAGGTAGATAAATAAAACTATTTCAGCCAGGAGTTTTTACCCCACCTAAAATATATGTATTGGAGTTGATGGGAGAATGGATAAGGACACATTGATGTATAAGGAAATTGTGGATGAAAATAGACAGAGAATTATGAAAAAAACTAAGGGACCAGAACACCATTTAACTTTTACAAAAGAAACACCATGTGAAAGTAAATATCTGACACATAGAGTTCTTCCGAATAGTGGTGCAACAAGTGCTGTTCATGCAGATCAAGTGGTGGATGTTTTGCATGAATTCCACAGTGAGAACAGTATCAAGGCTATACTTGTTGATAACACTAATACCAACACAAGTTGCGAAGGTGGAATGGTTGCAATTTTAGAAAAAAAACTTTTTAAAACTCTTCACACAATTGGTTGCTCTTTGCATCATAATGAACTACCTTTCAGAGCCCTTTTTAAAAACATAGATGGTTGCGCAAAGGGCCCTACAACATTCAGTAGCCCTCTGGGGAAATTATGCTCAAATGATTGATATGATTTACCCCAAATATCATTTAACACTATTAGCAATCCTCTAGAGTCAATTTTGAAAATTGATGAAATACATGATCTTAGTTCTGACCAAAGACTCCTTTATGAATACACAGTAGGTATTTCTAGAGGTAAGGTTGACTCTAGATATGCCTCCTGGAAAATTTGGTCCTTTAAACCAAGCAAGATGGTTAACTTTGGCCATCAGGCTTATGTGTTTATGGACTCGTGGTACATACCCACAAAGGCACACAACAAAACTGCACTATGTAGTAAATTTTATTGTAAATGTGTATGCCACTTCTTGGTTTGAAATTAAAAGAAATAGTAAATTCCACAATCAGTAAGTGCACATTTTTAATATGATCCAGAGGATTAAGGAGCAGCCTCAGGAAATCCAAGATATCACATTTAGAAATATACAAGGTAATACATTTTGTTTACTGCCTGAAAACTTTCTATATTCCATGGTTAAATCTGAGGAGATTGAAGTAAGAGAAGAAGCTATAAAAAGAATTTTGGCCATTAGGTAAGTAATATTTATTCATATATCTCTGACTCAATTATTTATTCCAATTTATAGAATGATTTTTAAAGATTTTATCTAATTTCACCATAATTATTAAAGCAGTACAGATTGGAATTTTTTAATAATTCAATTAATTAATTTGTTCTTTCAGGAGTGAGGAGTCAACCAGAAAAAGATTAAAAAGAATACTACCTATTAATTTTAATGCCACACATTGGACACAATTAATAGATTTAAAATTATGCGGCATTTTTGAACCACCAATGACGGAAGATTTTACTGAATCTGAACTTCGAGAATCGTTGATGAATGGAACCAAGCTTGACTTGCCAGATTTGCCCTCACATTCTCAGGGTGTGGAACGGGCAGTTAAGTTAATAACAGAAGCTTCACAAACTGTATATGGTTTTGAAGCAAGGCATCAACACATTACAGCCAAAGTTTTGAGTCAGAAATTGAGACCAGCATTTTTGTCTAAGGGGTCTTATATGGAGCAATTTGACTCTCTATATTAAGCTTCATTAAAATAGTGTTAGGTTTTTCCTTATTTCTTTGCTTGTTATATTTTCACTAATAACAGAAAAAATCATTTTTTTAGGTATTCAAATATTACTGTTTAATTCATAACGTTAAAAGGTAGTTTACAAAAGCAGATACTGAAAATGGGGGGGGGGCAAATTTTCAATTTGAAGATTTCTTTAATTCATATCATTTTTATAAAATAAAAGGACATTCCCTGCTTTTAAGTGCATAAATTATTTGGTTTTCACACCCATATTCAAGCAAATCTTGCAAAAACGAGGAATTTTCAGTATATTCTTGTCTACGATCTTTCATACCAAACGCTCAAAAAACCGCTGAAGTTTTTTATCTAATTTTTTGCATGAGTATTTAATAGGTCTATATAAAACTTTCGGTACGTGCCTTTTTTTAATATTTAAAAAAAAGTGTAAAATCGACCTACCCTAATATATATATATATATATATATATATATATATATATATATATATATATATATATATATATATATATATATATATATATATATACATGCATCGTCCATTTTATTAAGTAGAACGCTCTCTTAACGTCAAGCCGCCGGAATAAGTGTTACAATTATCACTGTTTATTCAGCTATTCAGCGGTGGCCGAGTTGGATTCGAGTTGTAAAATACTCGGAGCCCGGGGTTCCGAATCGCGCGACCAGTAGTGAAAAGTCATATCTCTATGCTGATGAGTCCCGATTATAAATGGCGAAACGTACACGTATATAGATAATAAACAAAACAAATATATATATATATATATATATATATATATATATATATATATATATATATATATATATATATATATTTTAAATTCAGACTATGCGAGAATAACTGCTTTTCGGTAATGTTATCTCATAACAGTCAATACAAAACTCATAGATCCGGTTGACAACCGTATTTCAATAAGATAACAGTTGGTTAGATAAATTAGCGATCATCTTAGAAAGAAGAAGAGAAGAAAAATGAGAAAATAATGAAACAAGTTGAAGAAAGAATATGGAAAGAATGTGTAGCGAGCTCAAAAAAACAATGCGAGAAAGCAAATTGCGTTCATTCAAACTCCATTTTTCTCTCTGTGTTGACCGATACCCTTTCTCTGTCTGTTAGATAGAATAAAAGAAGAGAAATGAGAAAATAATGAAACAAGTTGAAGAAAGAATAAGGAAAGAATGTGTAGCGAGCTCAAAAAGGCAATGCGAGAAAGCAAATTGCGTTCATTCAAACTCCATTTTTCTCTCTGTGTTGACCGATACCCTTTCTCTGTCTGTTAGATAGAATAAAAGAAGAGAAATGAGAAAATAATGAAACAAGTTGAAGAAAGAATAAGGAAAGAATGTGTAGCGAGCTCAAAAAGGCAATTAAACATGTAGCAGTCACATATTTTGATGGACGATTTTCTTCAGGTATACCCCTGAATAATTGGCCCATAAACCATTTAGATGTTTTGATGTAGGAATACTTTTAGTTGGACTAGTTGCAGCACATGCGCAGTCTGTCTCTTTTCTCGTGTTTCAGACAGTTGATTTCGAAATTAATACAAACCGGATGTTCCGTTGTTGGCTCTTTGAACTAACCAGTGGAGGATGAAATCTACAAGGATGCGTGGCAGCCCTCTACCCACACACACCTTTTTGTAAACTTTGACTATTAGCTGGGCTTAATTCATTTTCAGCACTGCCAAAATAAAATGTATTTTCTTTTTAATTTCTTATTTTATTTATGAACTGGATGGACATTATATCTAATTATTTGGAACACGGAGTCATTTCTCATTTCTCTTCTTCTATCTCAGAGATGAAGAAAGGTCAACGCAGAAAGAATATGGGAAAAAATATGTAGCGAGCTCAAAAAGGCAACGCGAGAAAGAACAATGTCCTTCATTCGAACCTCTTTTCTCTCTCTGCGTTGAACGATACCCTTTCTCTGTCTCTTAGATAGAAAAAGAGAAGAGAAATGAGAAAATAATGAAACAAGTTGAAGAAAGAATAAGGAAAGAATGCGTAGCGAGCTCAAAAAGGCAATGCGAGAAAGCAAATTGCGTTCATTCAAACTCCATTTCTCTCTCTGTGTTGACCGATACCCTTTCTCTGTCTGTTAGATAGAAGAAGAGAAGAGAAATGAGAAAATAATGAAACAAGTTGAAAAAAGAATAAGGAAAGAATGTGTAGCGAGCTCGAAAAGGCAATGCGAGAAAGCAAATTGCGTTCATTCAAACTCCATTTCTCTCTCTGTGTTGACCGATACCCTTTCTTCGTCTCTTATATAGAAGAAGAGAAGAGAAATTAGAAAATAATGAAATAAGCCGAAGAAAGAATATGGAAAGAATGTGTAGCGAGCTCAAAAAGGCAACGCGAGAAGACAAATGGCTGTGTTGACCGATACCTTTTCTTCGTCTCTGAGATTGGAGAAGAGAAAGAAAAGTAAGAAATTAAATAAAAGATAATGGAATGAAACAAAAAACGTAATAGAGGAAAAGAAAATAACAACAAAAACTAAATTTTAATGCAAATAAGAAAGTCTATGATAAAAGAGTGCATATAAAGAAAGAAAAGAAGAGAGACGAGAAACAAGGAAATTAATACAAAACGTAAAGAAAGAAAGAAAGAAAGAAAGGGAATAAAAGAAAGAATAAAGGGAAAAGAAAAGAAAGAAATCTGGATGATTGAGAGTGGAAATATACTAATGAGAAAGATAAGATTTTATTGCTCCAATGAGACAAAACTAAGCGATAACACGATTCGTTTCCTACGAAACTGCGGCTGCCATAGGTGTTATCATGCTTGTTTTATTAGTTGTTTGGTTTGTTTTTTGTTTTTTTTAATTAGGACAGCAGTATCGCCGGAGCCTTCCTTTAAATTCGCGCATTCCGCCCCTAGGTACATCGCTTAGCAGCCGCCATCTTTTATTCCTTTTATTTAAGTTTTACTTTTAACTTTCTTTTCTTTTCACATTAAAAAAAATGTCTTTGTCATTCCGCTTCGTCTGTTGGTCGCGTTTCTTTACTGATTTCTACAGACCAGTGCGATTCTTCTCCCCCAGTTATAATAGCCCCCCCCCTTCGCACAATAATAAATAAATAAAATAATGCAAGAAGAGATTACACGATAAAATACAAGTGCCGCGTGTAACCAAATAGATAGCGACGCGGAATATAGAATCGACGATTTGAATTTAAATTCTGTAATGTGTTAACACTATGGCAAAAGGTATGAGCCCCCACTACCACTGGGTAAAATGAACAATTGACAATGAAACGTTTATGCTAAGTATTGTTTCTACATTTGGAAGTAGAAATAGTTGTAAAAAGTCGTATTCACGAATAATCTATTGAAAAAACATAACTCCACTTTTTCAGGCAACTAATTTAGGAGAAGAAATATATTCAGATGACATCATTCCTTCTTCGCTTATCCCAACAATGATTTCGGTCGTATAAGATTTCTCCTTTCGGTACTGATATCGATCCTGACCCAGTTTTCGTGAGGTTCGACTCGGAAGCGTTCGGCTGTCCTACGCAAACGCCCGAGTGTTGACGAGGCGAATGGTACCAGACAACAATTTTGATACGGTGTTGCGTCCTGTGATTGTAAGTTATATTTTCAAGAAAATTTTCTAAAAGAAACAACAACAAAAACAAAACAAGCAAAACATAGCGAAGTCACTTTTATCAAATAAATATTTTTTGTTATTTTGATACGTTGCTGCGTCCAATAATGTTTAGTTATAGTTGCAAGAATTTGTTTAAACAACAAATCAAATAAAACAAGCAAAACAGAGCGAAATTACTGTTATCAAATAAATATTTTTAACCCTAACCTTAACCCTAAACCCTAAACCCTAACCCTAACCCCTAATCCTAACTCTAAACCCTAACCCTAACAACAACAAAAAAAACAAAAAAAACAAGCAAAACATTATTATCATAGGACGCAGCACCGTATCAAAATTGTCGTCTGGTACAAATCGGCTCGTCAACTCTCGGGCATTTGCGTAGGACAGCCGAACGCTTCCGAGTCGAATCTCACGAAAACTGGGTCAGGATCGATATCAGTACCCCCTTTCCATTCAAAGTAAGCAATTTCTTATTACATGAAGTGTTGTTGTTAATTTGCTGCTGCTGCTGCTGTTGCTGCTGCTGTTGTTGTTGCTGTTGTTGTTGTTATTGTTGTAAAGCGAGTCAGCTTTCTGCAACGAGCCCACGAAGATCGTGCCTCAGGATTGTCTGGTCTGCATGAAGTCCTCCTCCTTACCTGCAACTATTCTTTAACCTGTAGGAGTACAGGTGTTTACCCCGACACAGAGAACAGCAAGATTCAGAAGTTGCATGCGAAGTCGAGGAAGGTTTGACCCAGAATACAAAAAGGAATCGCACAGAAGCAACGTTGTCTCTTTCACTCTATTGATTTGTGGGTCTACGCCTGACACATCTTTGCTTGACTACCAGAGGACGACGGATCCTGATGGTAACTCTCCCTGGATTTATGTCTCATTTGTCAGTGCCATTATTTTTTACACTGATTTCTGTAAACTAGCTATTGTTATGACTTTCATCACTGCTTGATTCTTCTATGATTCGAAATGCAATCTTCTCTGATATTCATTAAAACGACATCAAATAAAAACAAAAATAAAATCTATTTAGCAAAAAATGACAAAGTGCAACAAGCCATGTAAACAGAAAGGTAGAAGATATTTACATCCACATATAGTCTGAGCGTTTCTCCAGGGCTGCTTTAAACTTAGATATGGTAGTCATCGTACCCGTATGGGTGTCGCATAGCCGTCCCGGAATGGGCCGTGGCAGTTCTCGCTTTGTATACCCGTTCCACTTAAACAACTGGTCATTTTTAACACCAAAAATGTATATGTTGCATACCTTTTAATTTCTCGATCTTCTCTCTTTCCTCGTCGCGTGGAGGGCTGTCGTCTCGATGTCGTCTAGTTTCTCGTACCTTTTTTTCTTTCGTCGGGTGGGGGGTGTCGTCTAGTGGTTGAGTTCTCTCTTCGTTTCTGTACTGCCGTGAACATCGCTGTTCGCCGTGTCTGCAACAAAACCTTCATGACCGATTCACGAGACAAACAATCTTTTAAACTTTTAATTCTGTTTATTTCAGGCGTCAGTCTACCGTTGATGGAGATGCTTCACTAACGCTGAGGGAGAGACCAAATTCCTACTTTATCGTAGTTATTTCATAGCTTAGGTCCTTAGCAATTCGAGGAGGAGGAGGGAAAAAGAGATCTCATGCCTGTATTCTCTTAGGGAATTTAATTCCTCTAATAATGTTGAAGACTACATAGAGAAATCGTCCGTTCGGCCCGCTTCCAAAACCCAGACTGGCAAAACTCTGTTTTTCCACACAAAAACCCGTGACGTCACATACCCCCCCCCCTCTACGCGCAGGTGCACCTTGGCCCTTGACCTGAGGTCTCGTCAACGTGGTGGCCCTGTCAACGCCTGTGAGCTCCGACCGTGAGAACCAGTTTATTTTGCACTCGACTGTACAGGTCCACCCGCACTAAATCGCGTAAGCCAAACCAAACGATCTCCCACATACGTCCACTTTAATATGTGTCCGGCCTCACAGGGCTATATCTAACATGGGAGGCTGTTTCAAGGAGCATAAGCACAGACCGAGAGAATGCTACCCTTCTTTTATTGAGACGAAAACGAGGGTGATACATCATTTGCAGGTTCCTACAGAGCCTGCAACTTTGCACTGGGGTGAAAATTCCTTTCAGACGTAGATATAAATTTCTGTTAATGATGTTATACGCCAGAATCAAGTCTCTTCGCGTCCCCAGCTGTTCAAGTGAGAACAAAGTTAATCTTTGTACATAAAGCTGGAGAGCCCTGCCACAGTCCTGGTTACCAACCGTTGAACATGCCCCAGATGTCCGATATTTTTTTTAATAGATAAGAATTTATTGTTTGGAAGATGTGAAAGATCTAAACTTGGATTTGAGTTGCAGATGGACTTGAAAGATGATGGCACTCGGACCTTTCTAGCTTCCCTGTGAAGTCTAGTTAAGAAAATGAATACCATCTGGCTAAATAGGTTTTATCACGTGATATAGGAAATATTTTAAGCTGGGCGAAGGAAGCTAATGAATCTCGCATTCATTCTTGGTCAACGACGAGTATTCCTGCTGAAAAGTTGATATAATAAACATTCAAACATTCATACATTCATCCTAAGCCAGCTTCCAACTATTACGATATAACTAATTAGATGATATTCTAATTCATTATTGTACCAAGGAAAACGGTGTTAAATAAGAGTTGTCATAATAGTTAACTACACCGGTGCATGAACTAGAAAAATACACGTCCCAGGGCGGGTAAAATCAATTCCCTGAACAGAAAAGTTTGGCATCACTTTTATTTGCACTTCAAAATATTAAAATCGAGATATAATGATACTGAACCTTGTGTCTAGAATCTGTAATCTAATTTTGATAAAAATCTATTACATGATTTTGACCCTAAACATGTATAAAATGTAAGGTTTAAGCGTAAGGAATCTTGAGAAAATGACAAATAACGCATCGAGTCGCAGAAATTAGGAACTCGCGAGTTCTGGAAAATCTATAATAGTGTGGTGATGGACAATCAACAATTCCCCCTCTACCCAACTAACATGATGTCGTCTGCACGGCAACTGGCTAGGCTAAACTGCTTGCCTAGAGGTTCACCTTGAACTCCACCTTAGATTCCACAAACAACTCCCTCCACAAATTTCCCACTGGGAATGAAGCCACACGCGATGATCATCACCACATTCCCAAGTCTAGAATTGCATTAAAACAACTATAGCATATTAGCCTAACTTTATCATTGCTATAGTAAGAATTAAATGCTCTGCTAAGCTGGCCCCTGTCTTATCCAAATTCTACAATAAATACATTGAAAAATCTTGCTTCCTTGATAGCTGTGAAATTGTTTCTGTGGAACCAGTGTTTAACAATTCTGGTAAAAGAACCGACCCGTAAAATCATCACCATATCAGTCTCCTCCCGCCTTTCGCTAAAATCTTTGAATCATTAATCAATCTAGCGATAGATTTTGTTAATGCTATACTTCTTTATGACAAACAGTATGGATTTCGAAGGAACACAATTGAATGGAGAACAACAAACCCAGAAGATTTCACTGCCACATATGTATGCAAGATTTATTTTCTAGAATGTCATGAATAAGTTATTTAGTTTGGTTGTTTTGTTTTACTTTTCCGGTTATTTAATCTAATTATTTTGCTAGATCCAATTTTCAAAGTGAAATTTATTTAAAACTAGCTGTCGCGATCCGACGTTGCCCGGGAATATGTATATTTTCATTTTTGTTTTGCATTTTTGTTGTTACGTAGATCTATTTTTAATTCTTGAACCAAAATATTATTAATTTTAAATATATCAGAAATATCCATACAATTACGTTAAATTCATAAATAATATTAGATTAAGAGCCGGAATTTTATTTCCCTAACCCGCGTAACCCGTGAGTTATGGTTATGTTGTTTTAATGTAATCTTCAAAAATTATTGGATGTAAGTAGCTTACAAAACTTTCAATATTTTAATACCTGAGGAACCGGTGTATCAATGTTTCTTTTGGGAAAATTGCAGAAACTAAGAATCTAAACCTGATCAAGAAAATTGACTGAAAAAATCTATAAATATTCTTTTTCCCCCTAAATGCTAAGAATTTTTGGACGATATAAGAAATATGAGTAAATAGAACTGTGTGTAATAAATAAGTAAATGCAATCATCAAATGGGAAAATAGAAAAAATGACAGTTTATTAATGGGAGTCCGTTTATTAAACGAATATGCAAATTAGTTTAACTTTTTTACGTCACTTGCATATCGACAACTGTAGATATAACGAAGCTGTTTTTCTTCTATCGGGAATAGAAAAATAGCCTTTTAAACTCACTGGCAGTGTGACAAATGGCTCAAATAACTACAAGAAAGCTCTCCAACCAGGGATTGCCATGGCAATTAACATCCTACCTGAGAGTTCGTTTAAACTCCTCGGCCCAACCTTCACGGGTAACATGAATTGGAGCAAATACATAGAAGACATTGCCAAGGCTGCAGCAAAGAAGGTGGGTTCCATCTACCGTGCGAGTAAACTTCTCACACCTGACATTATCCTATATCTCTAAAAAGCCACCATCCGCCCATGAATGGAGTATTGTTGCCACATCTGGGCTTGTGCATCATCCACTAGTCTCTCCCTCTTAGACAAGGTCCAAAAAAGAGTCCCCAACTTGATAGGTCCATTACTATCAACCATGCTCTAGCCTCTGTCCCATCGCCGCAATGTTGCATCCTTGTGCTTGTTTTACAAGTACTTCAATGGATTGTGCTTCGACGAACTGGCTGCTCTGGTGCCCCTCGACGTAAATACACTAGACCAACTCGACAATCAGCTAAATCCTATCCATTCACTGTGGAGGTCCCCAGATGCCGGAGAGCCTTCTACTCCAACAGCTTCTTTCCTCGTGCTGTTGGCCCCTGGAACTCACTCCCTTCTCCCTGTTTCCTCAACTGTACCGATATGCAGAAGTTTAAAACTAATGTAATCAGACATCTCGCTTCACTGCTCCCAACTTAGGGTGACACCCAAAACTTTCACCCTAATTCTCAGTAACCCCTTACGTCTACAGTGACGGCCTGCCTTGTTTGGGGTGAAATATATTTTTAAAACATCGATAGAAGAAGAGAGGAGAATGCTATTAGTTCAGTTACCGAACACTATTTTTTTTTATACCAGAACTAATAAACACTTTGTAAAAAATAGCCAAATTCGGTGGATGTAGTAAACTATGGCCACCCCGTCCCTCGGATCTTTTCAAAGTCCACCCTCTAGTTCGTACGCCAATTTTCCAAATCACAAGATGAAGACGTAGCGGTCATCTTGTATCCTATTTTGTTTATTTTTAATGCGCGTTTCTCTGTCTCTGCTTTTTTTTTACTCTCGGAGAACTGACGCGAAAAGCCGGTTGTCGGAAAGGAAATTTTCAAAGCTTAATAAACCCGGTAGCTTCTGGCAGTGAAAAATCATGTATTGATAACTCGTCAGTAATTAAGGGATGAAAGAGAGAGAGAGACCGCCATATTTAACCGGCGCCTCGTAATGTCTCGCGAGTAAGAAAAGAGGACATTTTGATGGGATCGAAAGTGGTTCTAGCCGCCATATTGGCGCCACTTAATGAAGACATCTTTTTTCTTTTCTCTTCGGTTATTTGGACAAATAATCCGAAACCCAATCGCGCTTTGTAATCTGTCCTTTTAAATCGTTTCTTCGATGTAATCATTTTAATATATATATATATATATATATATATATATATATATATATATATATATATATATATATATATATGCATACATACAAGAATAATACCCATCCCAGGGCGAGTAAAATAAATTTTCCGAACAGAGCAGTTGTGTACACTTTTTATATCCCCGTAAAAAGATTAAAATAAAGATATAATGCTTCTAATCCTTATGCTTGGAATCCTTAAATATATTTTCATGACTTACTACACATGCTCAACTTACGTATCGAGCACTGTTGAAGTAAATACTGACAATTGATACATAAAAATAATATCCTCTTATAGCATTTTATGTGGATACATGGAATAATAATTATATATATATATATATATATATATATATATATATATATATATATATATAGAGAGAGAGAGAGAGAGAGAGAGAGAGAGAGAGAGATCTTCTGTAAAGTTAATTACTACATAATCAGTCATTAACGTTCTAAGAATTCAACATAAACAACGGTTTTGTACGATCCTTTGTGAAATGATATGCGTTTTTATTGATATCGAGTCTTCACCAGCGCAGAGTAGAGATACCAACTTAGAAGCCAACATTTAGCATCAAGATCATAGAGTTCTTCACTCCCAACTATACAGCAAATTTGTTATATATATATATATATATATATATATATATATATATATATATATATATATATATATATATATATATATATATATATATATATATATAAAGTGGTGCACTAAAAGCGAACTTTTAGGAAGTATTTTTAATGGCGACTATTTACCACCTCACTCTTTACTGAGCCTTGCCTGCATTTACGAACGTACCTCTTATTGGACTTTTTACCCTTTGGATTTTCTATTTTCGCCGCACCTGAAGTTTTGGCTTCTTGGAATTTAACTTTGAATCCTCTCTCACAACCTCTCGTGCCTTTTAACGACCTACCTATCTACATCTCATTCTCTCCGCTGGACTTTTCGACACCGGACTTTTCGACACCGGACTTTTTAGCAATCGGACATTTGCTTGCGTTCGGGCAGAGTTTTGCCCTGTGTTTCTTTCCCTACAACTTTTATTTTATTTTTTCAAATTTTAAATCTTTGCCTTTGCCAACTTATCTATCCCAGCGACTTCCTCTGATGATAAGATTTTGATCTTTGAAAAGCCTGGCTTAAGGAAAATTTAACTTGAATAAATTGCCTTTTTGCGGAATATACCTTGCTCTGAGCAATTGAATTGAATTTTGATGTGGCTTTTACTTCTCTAATTCCTTTCCATTCTTCTTCATATATATATATATATATATATATATATATATATATATATATATATATATATATATATATATATATATATATTAATTAATTCATAAACTTATTTTTGTATACATATTTTTTAATTAATTAATAATTTTTTTTTTAAATTTGTATAAGAAAAATTAGTTTATAAATTAATTAATTAAAATATCTATAAAATTGATGACTCATCCGATTATGGGTGAATTAAAAATGAATTCCTCTGCATGTTCTTAAAATAAACAAACTGCTCAGGGTAGCGACAGATAATAAAACCGCACCTGTAAACACCGGTCGACGATCGTCAGTAAAAATCAATAACAAAAAATCAGCGATTTTATGATTTTACGATTTTATAATTTTATGATTTTATAATTACTTAAAATAGGAGTTTTGACAAATATTTTGTTTCTTAAATATAGTTAATAGGTTTAATAAACACTGATTGTATCTTTTAATTAAGGGTTCTTGCTATGAATCTATTCATTAAACCCCAGTTTAATATAGTAAAAAAAACAATTTATAATTTTATTAATTCAGAAGTTTAATGTATGTGTGTGTGCTATTGAAAATTGTTTCCTCATAATCTGTGTCTGTAAATATTTAATATACGGTTAAAATGAATGGGAAGGTGGTTGGTTTGTTATCCATGTCTAGCCGATGTATTATCATCTATCATTTGCTTGCTTCTTATAGATTCAAGTATACGTATTGTCTGGGCGTATGAATTTAATAAAATGGTGTGCGTACTGGGTGGGTGGTGTGTGTGGCGTGTATGACGTGTGTGACGTGTGTGTGTGTGTGTTTATGCATGTAACTGATTGACACATATACTCTTCCAATGTGTAAGAGCATGTAGGAAGGGGTAAAATGACACACTTTAAAAAGTTCCCGTCCCCCCCCCCCCGTCCACTGATATCAACGGCCTTGGCAGGAAGTTAATTTTTTACTGGGTGATTTTGTGTTTCGATTCTCCCTGATTTCTCTTGGGACAATGTAATATTAAGTTGATCTTAAACCTCCGTTGTGATGTACTAACATCGAAGCGCAGGTTTATCTGTTCGAATGTTTGTATAAGTTTATTTCTTGATAAAGTTCTACTTTCTATTGATCACTTAAAAGTTGGTTTTAAGTTTATTTTATTTGAATTTAATTAATTAATTTTAGGAAAAAATGATACGATGCTGATAATGAGTACGTATTGTAATTAAGGCTTTGCTTGCCTTTTTTTCATTGTTTTTGCGTTGTTTTATATAATCAGCACTGAGGATAGCCACACCAAGATATACTGACATCTTAGTTCTATGTAAAAAGAACAAAACGATATAAAGAGTGATAATAGGTAGTTATTGTATTTATGACGCTGCGTACCTAGCTTTTCATTGCTTTGGGTTTTTTTACTTGATTATATATAAGCACTGAAGATAGACACACCAAGAAATAAATGCACAGGGGTATTTTACAGATATCTTAGTGTAAGCAAAATCAATTGTATGCTGAATAAAAAAATTTTTTTATGAAACATAACATTGATATAGTATAAAATTAAATAAAAATTATTGAAGTATATATATATATATATATATATATATATATATATATATATATATATATATATAGTAAGCAATGAAAATATATATGGCAATCAAGCTACACAGAGGCTCCCGTGTTTCATCCCCGGGGGAATCGTCAGGCTAAATGCCGACGGTACTAATGTTTAGCCTGACGATTCCCCCGGGGATGAAACACGGGAGCCTCTGTGTAGCTTGATTGCCATATATATTTTCATTGCTTACTACTTAGCTCTACTTACGTATCGAGCACTGTTGAAGTAAATACTGAAAACTGATACATAAAAAATTATATCTCCTTATAATATTTCATGTGGATACATTAAGTACTAATATATATATATATATATATATATATATATATATATATATGGGCACTGTAAGTGTAGTATTAACAGAATATGACGTCGCTAGCGATAAAGGCATCGTTCTTTTCATTAAGTTGAACGCTCTTATACCGTCAATCTGCCGAAACAAGTGTTAAAATTATCACTGTAGATATAACTATATATGCATCGTTCCTTTCATTAAGTAGAACGCTCTCTTGACGTTAAAGCCGCCGAAATAAGTGTTAAAATTATCACTATTTATCTAGCTATTCAGCGATGGCCGTGTGGGTCTAGGTGTTGGGATTTGAGTTGTAAAATACTCTGAGCCCGGGGTTTCGAAGCACGCGACCACTAATGAATTGTTATGTCTCTACGCTGGCGAGTGTACGTACATAGTTAATAAACAAAACAAATATTTATTATATATATGTAGTTTTCTTATTTATTTTAATGTACCAATCATTATGAATTTTGCAATATATATTCTCGGCGACCCCGTGAGTAACATGGGCACATTATTATTTTTCTAAACTTTAACATTTTATAAGAATTGAGAATGAGACAATAAAGAAATAA
The DNA here is from genome assembly GCA_963556195.1 of Sepiola atlantica. Lineage (NCBI taxonomy): Eukaryota > Metazoa > Mollusca > Cephalopoda > Sepiida > Sepiolidae > Sepiola > Sepiola atlantica. The sequence continues at coordinate 210,232,057 of OY744519.1, forward strand.
ACATGCAACTTAGAATTTCGTGTGAAATTCATTGGGCAGTTTTAGAAGCAAAGTGAATCCTTATTTCTGTTTATTCATTTATTTATTTAGTTATATATATATATATATATATATATATATATATATATATATATATATATATATATATATATATATATATTTGTGTTTGTGTGTATTTATTAATATTTTGGTACATAAAAATTAGTACAACATTAGTACCGTCGGTTTTAAGCTCTGAATGACTTAGCCATCAGTCTCTCTTCAGCTTATGTTGTCACCTGTTTCAGAAATGTGAAGTCACGTGTCACTCTCGTTTGGATGCGTTATTCTTTTTTAGAGTGTTATGTATATTTGTTTAAAATTAGTGTTAGGGAGGTTTAATAAGGTTTTTAAAAAGTGGGGATGAAATGTAACAGTTGAGATTTAAAAATGGGAAACATTTAAAAATATAAGAAAATAAATAATATTTATCTACAAATCCCGTGAGTCAATGTTTATAAGTAGCGTATATTTGGCCGTTACTGTTTTGAGGGTTAATTAGAATTTTAGAGAATGTTAAGGATAGAAAAGGGGTTAAAGATTATACTTACGAAAAAGTAAAAAGGTTAAAATAAACACATATTAAATTAAAATTCAAGGCCTTGGTTAAAGGACTTTAAATCAATCCAGAAGGAATTAAAATAAAGAATTAACCCGGGTCTGATCCTGGCAGCTTTTATATATATATATATATATATATATATATATATATATATATATATTGTTTATAAATAAATATCAATTAATGCAAACATTGTTAAAAATAACAGAATTCGTCTATTTAATTATATCTTTTGTATTTGTTCAATTTTTCTGATTGTCTTTTTTGTATAAAATTTTTGAAATGTTTTACGAACGTTTTCGACTCTTCGTCGAATCATTTTCAGGTGTCAAAAGCAAATGAGCAAAAAAGCTGGAGAAAGAAGAGAATTTTAAAAAGACGGCAGAGAAACGCGCAGAGAACGTTTTTCGCATTGTTCCAGGAAAGTCGTTGACGATTTAAATTCAGTAACGCTGGATGGCATCACAGAAAAAACGCCTCATGTTAAGCATTTTAAAATGTTACCACTGGTTTTATATGTGATATTGTTAATTTTAGGTTGTTGTGTTTTTATGTAGATAGGTTCGAGTATTTTATTTTTTTTTTAAATTGGTTTCGGAATGTATAATTTTCGTGTTATTAACTAGAATATATATATATATATATATATATATATATATATATATATATATATATATATATATATATATATATATATATATATATTAGTAGTATGTTTTTAAAAGGCTGTGGGCAATGCAAATTCCGGGTAAGATGCAAGTTGTAAGGAACAAAAACAATAAATCAAATACGAAATATGACTTACTATTTATTTTTCCTAAAATCTTACATAACAGCAAGAGTGTTGTTAGCTGTTTGTGTGATGTCCGGATGATTAAAAATCATTATTTAATATTTCGGGAAAAGAAACTTCTCTTTGTCAAAAATAATCAATACCAGAAAAATATATATATATATATATATCATGTTGTCCGGAAAGTGCGTGCCGATTACATTTTCAGTTTGAGAATACCTAAAGCTATCTTTTGAGTAAAAAAAATTTAAAAAATATTTAACTCGTTTTTGGGGCATTTGATACTTTTCTATTTTCTATTTCAAACTGTTCAATAAGAAATAGAGCTTTTTAATATGTGTAAAGATATTTTATTTATACGTAGATTATTTGGCTACACATATGCAAAAATGTTTCGATCAGAGCTATGAATAACCAGACCTCTACGATCAAGGTCCTTTCTTTATGGCTGCATTTAATGGAATCAGGCCAAACACGTGATCATCTCATAAAAAAGCGCAAGTGAAATCACTTTAATTTTTGAACAAGATTTTATTTATTTAGTAATTTAGTTTTTATTTTAAGTTTTGCTTTATTTTACTTGTGGGATTATTGTTTTTCTAACTCAGTTTAACTGTAGTATTGTTAGATATCCACTGGAGAATATTATTTAATTAAAAGTTAACGTTAATTAAGTATATAAATGTTGAGTTTACTTCAGTTTTTATCATTTGGTCGCATGGGGGTGTAAACCAAATTATTTTCTCACTTCTTTTCCTCAATTATTAGATGTTTCAGATGTATTTAATGCCGTTCTTTCTTTAACTACTATCCTTCAATGCATTATGAATATATAAAACATTATATTCATTGAAAATTTCTTGATTTGAGGAGTTATTACTAATTTCCTTTTCAATTGATTTTTGTATATATATATATATATATATATATATATATATATATATATATATATATATATATATATATATATATATATATATATGCATATATATGCATATATATAATCAAAATATGTTAAAATATATTTTGTAGATATTTGTATCACGAGTTATCAATACTTAGTATATATTTAATAATAATAATAATAATAATAATAATAATAATAATAATAATAATAATAATAATAATAATAATAATAATAATAATCATCTTGACTTCTTTACATTTCCAAAGTGATTCCGGTTTTCATTGGAACGCTTGGAACCATAAGGAAAAGCCACCCTAAATGGCTTAAACAGATTGACTAGATGATTTCTTTTCCAATTCTGCAAAAGGCTTGCCTGTTAGGAACAGCGAAAGTGTAAAGGTACAGCTTGAATGTCTAAAGTTAAGGGAATTGACTTAATGTTCAAAAAGAAAAATCCAACTAAAAGCATCCAAAAGTTGAGATTACTATGAAATAATAATAATAATAATAATAATAATAATAATAATAATAATAATGATAATAATGATAATAATAATAATAATAATAATAATAACAACAACAACAACAACCCACATAAACTACGAAAAGTAACCAGTCACATGGAATTTACAGTAGGAAGAAAACAGACGCACATGAAGGAGACCACATCACGAACCAAGGAACAGAAACTGCAAGAAACATCACATTATAAGCTTCCCCCCTCTAATAAATTACACCGGCCTCAGCTGACACCACAAAAAAATGAACCAATGAACAAAAATTGAAAGAAACACCATAAGCTGACCGCCTTCAAAAAATAGCGTCGGCCTAAGCTGATACCACACAACATATATGTAAAGGGTCAAGGAGGATGAGAAAACCGAGGAGGGACAGCACAAACCAGACCTCAACTCGAAAAGTGCGGAGAGTGCATGGGCCTTGAGGAGGTGTATTGCCACCCAAATCCAAGAGAAGACCAATGGTCCTTACCAGCAGCAAATCAATGGTAAGTGGCTGTTGCGATACCGCAATGTTATTTGCGGTGGTTATCGAAAACAGGTGGAGAGTACCGGAAATCTGGCAAGGCGTGTTGTCACTCAGACTCCAGGAAACACCACCGGTTGTTGTCGGTGAGCAATCACTGACTATGACTTGAGTGATAACTCCTAGTGAGTGGTAATGATAATATAAAGAAAAAGAAGAAGATGAAGAAGTAAAAGAAGAAAAAAGAAGGAAAAAGAAGGAAAAGAAAAAGTAGAAGAAGAAGAAGAAGAACGACAACAACAAGGGAGTTTGTTCAACAGCTCCACAAAGATATTAACCGCATCGAAACGCTATTGCATTAGGATGGCTATTTAGAATACTCGAATATCATTATTATTCTGAATACACAAGGCCTGTCTAAAAAGTATTCGACCTTAGGCCAGAAAAATATTTCAAATACGTGGCGGGGTTGGGACACTAATCCCCTTTCAAATTAGGTCCCATGTGCTTGCACACACTTAGCCCACCGATCCATCCACTGCCGGAAACCCATCTGGAAGTCTTCTTTTGGAATGGTGTTCATCTCCGCCGTCGCGTTAGATTCAGCAGGTGTTTGGAGAAGATGCGATGGGTGTAACACAAATTAAGGAGTGGTTAAATCGATTCAAAAATGGACGCACATCAGCGTAGAGTGATCAGCGTTCTGGCAGACGCCAAGCTGCTCGGAGTGCAGCTGTTGTTGAGAGGGTGCGAAAAAAGAGATGATGCGGAACGCGACGGCGCAGATGAACCCCATTCTAAAAGAAGACTTCCAGAGTTGTTTCCGGCAGTGGATGGATCGTTGGGATAAGTATGTGCAAGCACACCAGGCTTACTTTGAAGGGGATTAGCGTCCTAAAATTTTTTTCTGGCCTAAGGTCGGGTACGTTTTAAACAGGCCTCGTATTTATATATATATATATATATATATATATATATATATATATATATATATATATATATATATATATATATATATGTGTGTGTGTGTGTGTGTGTGTGTGTATAGAGAGAAATATATATATACAGATATATATATATATGTATTTATATATATATGTATATATATATATATCTATATATATGTATACATATATATATATGTGTGTGTATATATAGACAGATATAGATATACAGATATATATATATATATATGTATGTATGTATTTACATATATTTATATATATATATATTTATATATATATATTTATATGTATATATATGTGGGTGTATGTGTGTGTGTGTGTGCTGCATTAAGAAGGATATGAGACGGAATAGTGGGTGAGGGTTGTGTCATCCCATACCCCGGATGCAATAGGCTTATCTTACAAGCAAAACGATTCGAAGAACCCAACTATAAAGAGATTGTTTGTTCATTTGAGGTCCATTTGCTTACTCCTCAACAACTTGGGGTCATCTTGCTGGTAAATCTCAGACTAGCGCGGAAGAGATACAGCTGTTTCGGGTGCACGGTGGGCAAACGGGCATGGCATGGGTGTTAGGGAAGGAATAACAGTAACAATAAATAACTGGAAATAACGATCAATTACTTTTCAGTTAAGACAAGATAACGTTAGAATAACGACAGTGGATATTATAACATTTGACCTTTCTCGTTTGTCGCTAGAGATAAAAACGGGTTCACAGGCTGGGACGAGAATGCAAAATTGAAGGGGGGGGGGAAACAGAAGGAGCGGAAAACGAAAGAGAAGAAGAAGAAGATGAAAAATGTAATGGGGAAAGATAAAAATATTAAGGTAGAAAAAGAAGGGGTGAAATTAATAAATGAAAAAGAGCGGAGGAGAGGAGGAAAAAAGAAGAAAAAAAAATTAAGAAGAAAAAGAAGAAGTAAAAGAAGAAAGAAAAGAAGGAAAAAGAGGTAGAAAAAAGACGTAAAAAAGGGGTATAAAAGAAGAAAGATAAAAAGAAAACGTCATAGAAAAAGAATAAGAAAAGTAAAGGAACAAGAAAAAAAGGAAAAAAAGAAGAAAAAGAAGAAAAAGAAGAAGAAGAACAATAAGAAAAAGAAGAAAAAGAAGAAAAAGAAGAATAATAAGAAAAAGAAGAAAAAGAAGAAAAAGAAGAATAATAAGAAAAAGAAGAAGACGAAAAAGAAGAAGAAGAAGAAGAAGAAGAAGAAGACGGAGAAAGAGAAGAAGAAGAAGAAGAAGAAGAAGAAGAAGAAGAAGAAGAAGAAGAAGAAGAAGAGAACGAAAAAGAAGATGACGAGTGTAAATAGGGTTGGGGAGAATTAGTTTTAAAAAAAGAACGGGGAAAGAAGATTAAGCAACAGGAAGATGAAGGTGAAGAAGATGAAATAAAAAGACAAAAAAGGCGGACAAATCCAAGATGAAATAGAAGACAATAAAGAAGAATAAAAATTAGGGTAAGAAAAAATTATAAACACTGACTCAAAAGAAAAGAAGATGAAATAGAAGATGGCAAAGAATAGAGGATGAAATAAAAAAGGTGAAATAAAAGTAGATGAAATATAAGAAGGTGAAATAAAAGATGACAAGGAATAGAGGATGAAACACAAAATGATGAAATAAAAGAAGATGACAAGGAATAGAAGATGACAAGGAATAGAGAATGAAATAAAAAGGAGTAAATAAAAGAAGAGAAAATAAAAGAAGATGAAATAAAAGAAGATGAAATAGAATATGACAAGGAATAGAGGATGAAATAAAAATAGATGAAATAAAAGAAGATGAAATAGAAGATGACAAGAAATAGAGGGTGAAATAAAAAAGATGCAATAAAAGAAGATGAAATAAAAGACAATGAAATAAAACAGATGAAATAAAAGAAGATGACATAAAAAAGATGAAATAAAAAAGATGAAATAAAGGAAGATAAAATAAAAAAATGATGAAATAAAAGAAGATAAAATAAAAAAGACGAAATAAAAGAAGATGAATTAAAAAAGACGAAATAAGAGATAAAATAAAAGAAGATGAAATAAAAAAAGATGAAATAAAAAAGACGAAATAAAAGAAGATGAAATAAAAGAAGATGAAATAAAAAAGATGAAATAAAAGAAGATGAAATAAAAAAGGATGAAATAAAAAAGATGAAGAAAACAAAAGATAAGAAGCATATTACAAACACTAAAAATAAGAATAAGAACAAGAAGTTTCAATAAAAAACAGAAGAAACAAAGAATTAAAAAAAAGTAAAATTTAGAAGGCTTCGAGGATAGAGAAAACGGTAAGTTTAAATAAGAATTGTTGTCACCTATGGCCTGATGCACCAACCATTAGTCTCCCCCCTTGGACAGGGTACACAAAAGGGTATCCAACTTAATAGGTCCCGCACTCTCTACCAAACTCCAGCCCCTGTCCCCTCGTCGCAATATAGCATCCCTGTGATTGTTTTGTAACTTAGGCTTTCTCTCTCATCAAACCTGTCTTGGAGTTCATACATTAGATCCATTGCTTTTTCTGCTTCTCGTAAAGTCGGTTCTCTTTATCGCTACAAACTGTTTCTCACACCCAAAGCTATTCTCTATCTCTACAAATCCACAATCAGACCATGTATGGAGTACTGTTGTCATATTTGAGCTGATGAATCTCTGTCCGATTTGAGGTTTTTTGATCAGGTGCAGAAACGTATCCGTAATTTGATTGGCTACACCCTTTTTACGTTGTCTGCACTCTCTCTTTCACAGACGTGATTTTACTAGTCTCAGTCTTTTCTATAATTATTATGATAGCATGTGTTTTTCAGAATTATGTGATCCATTCTTCGCTTCTTTTGTTTCAGCTCGTTTGACTCGTTCGTCTAGTGGTCTCCATCAATTCACTGTTTTGATACCTCATTGCAATACAGCTTTCTATTCCAGTAGCTTCTTTCCAAGAACTGCAAGCTTGTGGAACTCTCTTCCTGTTGACTATTTTCCTCCTATCTAAAACCTTGGTCTTTTCAAGACTGGGGTCAATAGGCGTCTCCTGTCTTTGCGATAATCATATTTGTTCCTTACATCAAGTGGCTTCATGCCTTGTCTGGAGCGATTCTCATTAAAAAAATACTTCCACCTATATGTGCTCTGATTAACTTAATCACTTGTGCCCTAACCCTAACCCTAACCATGCAACGCAAATATCCACGATCAGCCAGACTAACAGAATCCCACCCCTTCACTTTAGATGTCCCCAGATGCCGGAAAATTTTCTCGAACGGATTGCCTTTGGAATTCCCTCCCTGCTTCCTGTTTCCCGGACTGTACCAACGTGCATAAATTTAAATGTCATGTGGACAACTCGCTTGCTTCACAACTCCCCACTCAGAGTGCCCCCTATACATCTGGCTCCTAATCACAGTAGCCCTTATGTCTTAGTGGCAATATGTCTTGTTGTTTGGGGTTTAAAAAAAAGTTTTTTTTAAATAGTAGGGACGGGGAAGGAGGGGGTGGAGAGAAAGGAAAATTATAAAGAACAAGAACAAAAAACAGTGGAAAAGGAGAGACTAGAAAGTTACAACTATAAATAGGAAGAAGATAAAGAACTGGATAAATATAGTAGTTGTAGTAATAGTAGTAATAATAATAATAGTAGTAGTAGTAATAATAGCAATAGTAGTAGTAATAGTAGTAATAATAATAGTAGTAGTAGTAATAGTAGTAGTAGTAATAGTAGTAATAATAATAATAAAAATAGCAGTAATAATAATAATTGTAGTACTAGCAATAATAGTAGTAGTAATAATAGTAGTAGTAGTAATAGTAGTAGTAATAGTAATAATAATAGTGTTGGTAGTAGTGGTAGTAATAATAATAGTAGTAGTAATAGTAGTAGTAATAGTAGTAATACTAATAGTAGTAATAATAATATTAGTAGTAATAGTAGTAGTAATAGTAGTAATAATAATAATAGTAGTAATAATACTATTAGTAGTAATACTAGCAGTAGTAATAATAATAATTATAGTAGTAGTTGCAGCAATAATAATAATAGTAGTAATAATAATAGTAGTAGTAGCAGTCGTAGTAGTAATAATAATAATTATAATAGTAGTTGCATTAATAATAATAATAGTAGTATTAGTAGTAATAATAATAATAGAAGGAGGAGGAGGGGAGGATGAGTAATAGTAGGTTAGAATGCGATAGTCGATGAAATGTAAACTAATGGAACTGATTGTAAAACAGTAAACATGAAAAAGAAATGGCAAAAAATAAAAAAATAAAAAAATAAAAAAATAAAAAATAAAATTGTACTTCTGACAAACAGCAGGTTTGATCCCGGTTCTTACGATAAGATTAAACATTGCCCAGATCACAAATGTCGTATATAAAACAGACTCAACCAGTAGAAAATTAGAAGAAAAAAAACAACAATAGTAAAAAGAAATTATATTGACTTTCAATAGAGATTAACAAAAAATGTCGTCTGCTCGGCAAACTATTGCATTTCACGAGTATTACAAAGTCACGCCCATTTTCCTTACAAAATACGGAACCACAAATATGTAATGATTCAGACTTCAAAATACCGTTTTCTGGATTTCAATTCTTTCTTTCAATATTAATATTTTTTTCTAAACATTAAAGAAACTAACATTATTTGAAAGCTATGGCCGCTTTGTGTATTTCCGAAATGAATAAAAAATAAATTGATTTGCAGTCAGTATCAATTGTCTGCTCCGTTATTTTTTTCTGCTAATGGGACACCATAGTTCGATTTGGATAAACGTACAAAACATAGATCAAATTTCGAAGATAAAAAATGTTATCTGTTCGTGGGTAGATCTGTGACCATCGTAAATAAGAACAGTGTACTGGCAAGTGACGTCATGCTAGTAAGTACAGTGCACTGACAAGTGACGTCATGCTAGTAAGTAGCAATCGATATCTGTCGAACATTCAGACTGTCAGCCGAAACGCTGTAAAAATCACAACCTAAATGTCAATAGTAGTCCGAATAATCGAAGTAATCTAATTTATCAATCCTCATCTCAATTATTCCGAAATATTCTGCAAGGATTTGAAGTCATTAATTCCATTTTCTTTTCTTTTTGCATTGGCTTGAGATAAGACATCTAACCGGATTCCAAACAGTCACCCGCTATTTCAGAGACTCAGACCGAGAGATTTTAAAAAGATTTACCGGGTATATACGCCAGGTAGTCTAAAAAAATATTTTTCATTAGCCCGGTTACTTCTATAATTACTGGAATAATGGAAATCTTCATAAGACCTTAGTTTATTTTAAAGTCTTAAATGAGACCTAAAAAAGAAAAATGATGAAATTCAATGAGCAGAGAGAATGAATGGATTAAGTGAGTAGAGTAAATTAGTAGAGTGAATGAGTATGGTGAATAAATAGAATGAATGAGTAGAGTAAATTAGTAGAGTTAATGAGTACAATAAATGAATTGAGTAAATGAGTAGAGTGAATGAGTATGATGAATGAATAGAGTGAATGAGTGCGGTAATGAGTAGAGTAAATGAGTATGATGAATATAGAGTGAATGAGTAGAGTAAATGAGTACAGTGAATGAGTATGATGAATAAATAGAGTGAATGAATAGAGTGAATGAGTAGAGTGAATGAGTATGATGAATGAATAGAGTGAATAGATAGAGTGAATGAGTACAGTGAATGAGTATGATGAATAAATAGAGTTAATGAGTATGATAAATGAAAAGAGTGAATGAGTACAGTGAATGAGTAGAGTGAATGAATATGATGAATAAATAAAGTGAATGAGTAGAGTAAATGAGTAGAGTGAATGAGTATGATTAATAAATAGAGTAAATAAGTAGAGTAAATGAGTAGAGTGAATGAGTATGATGATTGAATAGAGTGAATGAGTAGAGTTAATGAATTGAGTGAATGAGTAGAGTAAATAAGTATGATGAATGAGTATGATGAATAAATAGAGTGAATGAGTAGAGTAAATGAGTATGATGAATAAATAGAGTGAATGAGTATGATGAATGAATTGAGTGAATGAGTAGAGTGAATGTGTATGATGAATAAATTGAGTGAATGAGTAGAGTAAATGAGTATGATAAATGAGTATGCTGAATGAATAGAGTGAATGAGTAGAGTAAATGAGTATGCTGAATAAATAAAGTGAATGAGTAGAGTAAATGAGTATGATGAATGAATAGAGTGAATGAGTAGAGTAGATTAGTATGATAAATGAATAGATTGAATTAGTATGATGAATGATTTAGGTGAATGAGTATCGTAAATGAGTATGATAAATGAGTATGCTGAATTAATAGAGTGAATGAGTAGAGTAAATGAGTATGATGAATGAATTGAGTGAATGAGTAGAGTAAATGAGTATGATAAATGAATAGATTGAATTAGTATGATGAATGATTTGAGTGAATGAGTAGCGTAAATAGGTATGATAAATGAGTATGCTGAATGAATAGAGTGAATGAGTAGAGTAAATGAGTATGATGAATGAATAGAGTAGATGAGTATGATCAATGAATTGAGTGAATAAGTAGGGTGAATGATTATGATGAATGAATAGAGTGAATGAGTAAAGTAAATGAGTAGAGTGAATGAGTATGATGAACGAATAGAGTGAATGAATATGATGAACGAATAGAGTAAATGAGTGTGATGAATTAATAGAGTGAATGAGTAGAGTGAATGAGTATGATGCATCAATTGATTGAATGAGTAGAGTAAATGAGTAAAGTGAAGGGGTATGATGAATTAATAGAGTGAATGAGTAAAGTTAAGGAGTAGAGTAAATGAGTATGATGAATAAATTGAGTGAATGAGTAAAGTAAATGAGTATAGTGAATGAGTATGATGAATAAATAGAGTACATGAGTAGAGTAAATGAGTAGAGTGAATGAATATGACGAAGGAATTGAGTGAATGAGTAGAGTAAATAAGTAGATTGAATGAGTATGATAGAAGGAATTGAGTGAATGAGTAAAGTAAATTAGTAGAGTGAAGGAGTAATAATAAATAATAGAGTGAATGAGTATGATGAATGAATAGAGTTAATGAGTAGAGTAAATGAGTAGAGTGAATGAGTATAATGAATGAATAGAGTCAATGAGTAAAGTAAATGAGTAGAGTGAATGAGTAGAGTGAATGAGTATGATGAATGAATTGAGTGAATGATTTGAACAAATGAGTAGAGTGAATGAGTATGACGAAGGAATTGAGTGAATGAGTAGAGTAAATACGTAGAGTGAATGAATATGATGAATGAATTGTTTAGATACGCCTACGTTCCGGTATGAGAGGTTCCGTCCGTCGGTCTGTCTCGCTTAAGTTTGAAATATCATTTTCCTTGGTAAAAGAGCAAACTTAATGAAGACATCTTACGAATGGCCGATCGTTTTTTTGTTCTATATTTTCTCTTTTTTCTCCTCTTTAATTCGTAACGTTTAATCGACTTTTCCTTGAGAAGTATTTCTACTGAGGAATCTCCCTTTTGTCTTTCTTTTAACTTGGGATTTAATTAAAATCAAATTAGTGGTGTGAAGCGACTAACCTTAACCCTAAGCCAACCAGCGGATCCCCAAGTGAATGATAGGTGAACGGCATTCAGATGTAAATATTACCTGTGAATTCCCAATAAGCAGTACTGGACCAACTGGCAGTCCACTCAGAGGGGTTATTTGTGATATTCTCTAGTCAGGTATATCTCCGTTAAATGCATACAGAGTACGATGTAAAGTTTAGATTTAGCGGGTTAGGGTTATGGTTAGGGTTAGGGTTAGGATTAAAGTAAGGGTTAAGGTTAGGGTTAGGGTTAGGGTTAAGATTAGGGTTAGGGTTACGGTTACGGTTAGGGTTAGGGTCAGGATTAGGGTTAGGGTTAGGCTTAGGATCAGGGTTAGGGTTTAGGGTTAGGTTTAGGGTTAGAGTAAGGGTTAGGGTTAGGATTAGTGTTAGGGTCAGGGTTAGGGTTTAGGGTTTAGGGTTAGTTTTAGGGTTAGGGTTAGGATTAGGGTTAGGGTTAGGGAGTGTCAGCCGCCATAAATACTGATCGACTGACTTGGTCGAGTCTTTGGTTTGTGACGAACAAAGTGTCGATCACGAAAAAAGCGTTGGGCAAGTAAGGGCTGCCTTACATTACTTTCGCTTCAAATAAAACATCATGGAAATTGCCATTTACCTGGGTGAGGTCCCACCTGTGAGGACGGTGCCCCTCAATCTGTGCGTTAATAAAAGAGAACCTACGAAAAAGAAAGAAAAATGGCTATTTTTTTCTTTTATAACATATTTTCTGAATGTTCTTACCTTTTCTTGTTGTGTCCTTTTTGTATTCTCGCCTCATCTTCATCCCTATTCTTCTTCGCTTTCTCCTTTTTCTTTTTCTTCTTCTTTTCTTTCTTCCTCCTCTTCCTCTCTTTTCTTTTAATCATTCATTTGCTTCTCTTTTTTCTCTTTTCTCCTCGTACATTTACTTCTGCTTCTCTCTCATCGTCTTCTGCTGCTTGTTTGTTCTTCTTCTTTTCCCTTTTTTCGTTTCCTTCTTCTTCTCTTTCATTTTTTCTTTTTTTTCTTACTTCTTCGACTTGTTCCTTATCTTCTTATCACTCTGCTTTTGTTCTTCTTCTTCTTCTTCTTCTTCTTCTCAATTATTATCTTCTTTTCTTTGTCCTTCTTTTCTGTTTTTTCTTCTTTGTTCTATTATCTATTTTCTTCTCACACTTCGCTTTCTTTTTCCCATCTCCTTTGACTTCTTCACTTCACACGTTCTCATTATTATTCACTCGGCTCATTCATGTTCCTCTCTCTAACTATTATTCTATCTCTCATTCTCTTTCTCTCTTTCTTCCTCTATATCTCTCTATCTTTCTTTCTTTCTCTCTCTCTATCTCTGAATCTCCCTCTCTCTATATATTTTTCTCTCTCTTTCCCTTTCTCTCTCTTTCTCTCTCTCTCTTCCCCTCTTTCTCTATCTTTCACTCTCCCTCTCTATCTCTCTATCTCTCTATCTCTCTATCTCTCTCTCATTCTCTTTCTCTCTCCCTCTTTATCTTTGACTCTCACTCTCCCTTTCCTTCTCTATCTCTCTGTTTCTATCGCTATCTTTCTCTCTCCCTCTCTCTTTCTATCTTCCCCTCTATCTTTCTCTTTCTCTTTCTTCCTCTCTATCTCTCTCTTTCCTTATTTTTCCATTTCTTTCTCTTTCATTCTCTATCTCTTTCTTTTACTCTCTCTTTCCCCTCTTTCTCTCTACCTCTCTCTATCTATCTCTCTCTCTTTTTCTCTCTCTCCCTCTCTATCTCTTTCTCCCGCTTTATCTCTCTCTTTCTTTCTCTCTCCCTCCTTTTCTCTCTCGCTTTCTATCTCTCTCTTTCTCTTCCCCTTTCTCTCCCCCTCTCTATCTCTCCCCCCCTCTCTTCATCTCTCTCTCTCTATCTTGACCCAATATTTACGACCGCTTCTTCTTTTTGCCACTTTTTCTTTTTCTTCTTCAAATCTCCCACCACTTTCTCACTATTTCATTATTCTCTCTCCTCCATTATCATAGTCTATCTCTTTCATTTTCTATACTTTCTATTTACATCATCATGATCATCATCATCAGCAGCATCATCATCAGCATCATCATCATCAATTCGTTTGTTCGTTCTCCCGCCATTGTTATGGCCGCTCTCTGTCGCGCAGATGCTAAATGGAATCATGGCCGAGTCGGTCTGGGCAGGTAGAGTAGAGTCGGGCACTGGATAAATGATGGCGCACGGTGGTAAAGGAAAGCGCCCACCGGAAAGCGACGGACGAGAATGGATGAGGGAGGGGGGCAGACGAGAGAATCGGACCAGTGTGGCAGCGCAGGGGAGGAGGAAGAGGGGAGGCTGGCACAAAATTGCCGGCTAATGTCGAGAGGACGCGAGATACGCGGCTGGCAATCGATCCGCCGTCTCGAAGACATGCCGCCCTTGTTTTCTTTGATCCGTCTCGCTATCACGGCAGCCGCATCCCTATCGGACCAACCAGATCTGCCCCCCCCCTGGTCTGTCAGCGACATCCCAGAACCGGGTTTCCTCCCTACGAACAACGGGAAGTAATGAGTTTATCGATAGCGCCCTCTACTGGACAATCACAGATACGAGGAGGAAAGGGTGGGAAAGGGGTAAGCTCGTCAAAGTTATCCAACGCTTGGCAGAGAGATAGAAACGACTGGTCGATAGATGGATAGATAGATAGATAGATAGATAGATAGATGGAAAAATGGATGAATATATATATATATATATATATATATATATATATATATATATATATTTATATATATATATATATATATAGATAGATAGATAGATAGATAGATAGATACACAAACACACACACACACAAATATATATATATATATATATATATATATATATATAGAAAGAGAGAGAGAATGATAGATAGATAGATAGATAGACAGACAGACAGACAGACAGACAGACAGACAGACAGATAGATAGATATATAGATAGATGGATAGATGGATAGATAGAAATATAGATAGATAGATAGATAGATCGATATATATATAGATAGATAGAAAGATATATATATGTATATATATAGATAGATAGATCTATAGATCGATAGATCGATAGAAAGAAAGATAGATAGATAGATAGATCGATAGATCGATAGAAAGAAAGATAGATAGATAGAAAGATAGATAGATAGATAAACAGATAGACAGACATACATACAGATAGATAGATAGATAGATAGATAGATAGATAGATAGTAACATTGAAATATATGCAATAGATAAAGATAGATTATTAACAGTGTTTGAATCTAGTCAGAGACAATTAAAAGACAGAGAGAGAGGGACAGACAGACAGAGAGTGAGAGAAAGTAAAAGGGAAAGAAATGAATAAACTTAATAATAATCAAATATCGTCAACAGCTACATAGATCCCACAAGAGATCAATGATTGAAATATGATTGTATTAAGCAGTAATTGAAGATACTTCATTGGAAGCTCTGCAAATGCTGTTGAATACGGACTAGAAAACCCTACCTTTCTAAACAACAGATATATTAAAATATCTAATTTGATCTTGTGATACATAAATAATATTTTATATGTCTCACTATTCAGGGATGAATTTGAATTAATATATATATATATATATATATATATATATATATATATAGTAAAAGTTTCTCAAGTTCTACTATAATGCTGCTCTACCTGTTATTGGGCACTATCTCATAAGCACTGGGGTTTCATTGGATTAACATCTAGGAAACAACAATGCAAGTAGTATATATATATATATATATATATATATATATATATATATATATATATATATATATATATATATATTGTTTTTATTTTATACGTACATAAAAGTAATCCATGGACACGTATTTCTAGCTCAAAGCCGTCATCAGTATGGCTTACTTAGACAAGGATCGAACCTTCGATGTTGATATCAATAGTCTGGCGTTTTACCCCCAGTTTATGACACCTTGCCCGGAAATATTTATTTTTATTTTTAAATAATTGTTTTTATTTGTAATTGCAGCGTTCGTTGTTTTTTTAGTTGCTTACTACTACTAGTTCGATACCTATATGTATATATATATATATATATATATATATATATATATATATATATATATATATATATGAGGAATAAAAGAAACATTGTTACAGACAAAATGTAAAATAAAAATGGAATAAAGGATAAGCAAATCAACAACTAGCAAAAATATAAACTCAAAAACACATATTGAATAGTTCTACCAAGATATTTCAATTGTTAGGACAATCATCATCGGTTGGCAGGAGAACTTTAATTAAAAACAGAAACGTTTCAAATTTGTACAAAGAACGCAATTTGGAAAATATATATATATATAGTCACGTGTAATAAACAGTAGAAAGGGAGAAAGAAAGAAAGCAATGTGAAAAAAGAAAAAGAAAGAGAAAAATCAGACGTTAGCTTTGGTTTAGCATGTAAAAACCGGCGCAACGCTGTAAATTAATTAAAGTATGGAAGGGAGATTAGTAGTATTATAAATTGAATGACAGCAGGGAATTAAACAAAGAAGGAGGAAGAGGAGGAGGAAGACGGACTCAAAATTGTAGAAGTTATCCGTTATCATATTGATTTAGGTTCATTTCGATTATAATCGATCTGGGAGATGACGAAGAAATATTGTAAAACCCAGAAGATGTAGAAATATTATAGAATCCTGGTCTTTGAATAATTTTGTTATTATGACATAGGATTAAACATGATTCTATGAGACGACGGAGTTTAGTGTCGTGTATATGTTTTATTGAAATCGCCCTCTGTGTATTGAAGTGATGACCAAGAGAAATCATGTGGGTACATAACGCGTTTGAGGTGTCGCAGTTTTTTTATAGCACGATAGTGTTCATAGATTCGTTTATTTACCGGACGTTGTGTCTCGCCAAAATATATTTTTCGCAATCGGCGCATGGTATAGTGTAAATTCCAGCTGAAGTGGGAAATGTAAGGACTTTATATATATATATATATATATATATATATATATATATATAATTAGTTTCATTTATAGAGACATGTACAAAAATCTGCTACACTGACATGTCCATGTTATCGATCATTAGTTATTAGAAACTAAGATCTCAGCAGCCGGAAAAGTGTTATCTTTCACTTAGATGTTTGAATTGAAAAAGAAGTAAAAGAAAAGAAAAAAAATCTAAATTCAAAACCGGAATGTCACATGGTCAAATTTAAAATAATTGAAAGAAAACGTTTGTAAGTTTTAGTTGAAGAGTTAGAAAATTGATCTATTCATAGCACTGGTCTCATATTTTTTAAGGTGTGGAATTATAAGTTTAGAGAGAGAAGGGGGGTGCTAGGCCGGATATTACAGTTTGTACGAAGTGGGGGTGGGGGGGGGGTAGTTCGAAGAAAAAGAAAAAGCCAGAGGGAAGCATCATTTTTAATATTTAATATCGAGGTCGGTCAGGTTTCTTGGGAGAAGGGGGGGGGAGAAGGTATGTCTCGAAATGGAAGCTGGGTTAATTTTTTCCTATTTTTGCTAACTAAGTCTATATAGAGATAAACTTAGTTAATATTATAATTAGAATCCAATTTGGTAATGATGACGAGTAAATGGTATTAATATTACTACTACTACTACTACTCCTACTATTACTCCTCCTCCTCTTCCTCCTCCTACTACTAATAATAATAATAATAATAAGAAGAAGAATACTAACAATACCCATACAACTAATATCATTCCCGACCCCCCACAGCTATATAATAATGGTTTTGATTGATAAGACTTTTTTTCAATTTTCCGCTTAGAACGTAATCAAATTCTCAACGGTTAAGCAATAAAACTTTTTTAATATTTCACGCTCTTAGAACGTAATCACGCCCTCATGTAACATCTCAATATTATAGACGCTCTTTTTTAAGTTGTAAATTATTAGCAGTTATAATTTTTTTAAACTCAACAGTAAACCGACATACACCAATTTAACATAAATAATAAATAGATTTTTCGGAAATAAAAAAAAATTTAAAAACCTCTTATCAATCAAAAAAATTATTAAATTAAAACATGCTGTCTGAATACACAATATACATTTGTATGTATATATATATATATATATATATATATATATATAGGAAATATAAACCAAAGTAAACACTTTTAGTAGATGGAGCCTATTGTGAAGAGGATTAGCTCAATATACGAGATAGAGCAATTGTAGAGATAGAAGAAAAATGAGTGATAAATATGCGACGATTGTCCAAATTTATTTCAAATTTCAATTGTTCAATGCAAGGTGTATTCAGTAATAAACTAGTGTTTATTATTCTTTCAAGGAAAGAATAATAAAGACTAGTTTATTACTGAATGCACCTTGCATTGAACAATTGAAATTTGAAATAAATGTGGTCAATCGTCGCATATTTATCACTCTTTTTTCTTCTATCTCTCTCTCAATATATATATAAATATATTTATACATATATATACATATGTTTATATTTTGCATAATATATATATATATATATATTTATATATTTATACATATATTTATACAAATATATATATATATACATATGTATATATTTTTCATAATATATGTATATATGTATATATATACACATATATTTATATATTTATACCTAGCTCTACTTACGTATCGAGCACTGTTGAAGTAAATACTGAAAACTGATACATAAAAAATGATATCTCCTTATAAAATCTTATGTGGATACATGAAATACTAATATATATATATATATACATATATATATATATATATATACATATATATATATATATATATATATATATATATATAGTGTGTGTGTTAGAGTGAAATAAATTCAAGAAGGAAATCCTGGTATCAGAGATCAATGTAATACACAGAGCAAGAATAAAATAAAGTAACACGGAATCACATAATAACCGGTGCGATTATTTCGACACTCCAGCCTTTTCAAGCACCAAAACGAGGAGATTACATGTTTGAAAATGGAAACAGGGAAATCCACACTCACTATTCAATACACATATATAGAGAGGAGGAAATTAGGCGATTTATAACGGAATGCATATAGTGAGGGGGAAAGAGAGTGACAACATATTTAATACATATATCAAGAGAGGGGAAATTGAACGATCTATAACGGAATGCATATATTGAGAGGGAAAGAGGGTGATAAAATATTTAATATATATATATATATATCGAGAGAGGGGGAGATTGTACGATTTATAACGGAAGGCGTATATTGAGGGAGAAATTGTATGATTTACAACGGAAGGTATATATGGAGGCGGAAGGAGGGTGATATATCATAACCAGGTCAATCTCTCTCCTTACAAACGCTTAACCCTAAGTTCTTTTTAATCGTCTATGAAGGCCGAAAATTCAAATTATATATATATATATATATATATATATATATATATATATATATATATATATATATATATATATATATATATATATTGGCAGCATTTTCTCATTTTTTCATTAATGCAAACATTATTAAAATTAAACAAATTGATGAAAGTTCCATATGGGTTACAAACGTTGTCGATTATTTCTCGAGTCATCTTCGGGTGTTGATGGCAAAAAATCGACCAAAAAGCTGGTGAAACGATGGAATTTTTAAGACGCAAACATCGACAAATACATAACTGCCCTTAATAACATCAAAATAATAATAGCTACATTGGTTTTACAACAACTATCCTATCCCGTCGTCTCACCATGCACCTCGTAAACTCTAGTTCAATCTGCAAACACACACATTTCAAATCATAACTTTTTTCTAAAGACGTCCGTATATCCGAACGACACCGGTCAATATTTTGTTGTTTTTACTTTCTCTTGTGTTTAATTTGTTTTCGTTTTTCAGTTTGTCTTTCAATACATGCCCATCATCTGAATTAAGAAAAACTTTAGTAAACAACACCAAAATAATTCATTCTGAGACAGATTCGAAAAAAAATTAAAATACTTGAAGCCATATCTTTAACTTAATAACATTAATAGTAACACCATTTAAAAATTTAACGTCGTTTAATTTAGTTTAATTTAGTTCAGTGACGTCACCTCAACGTCGCTTAATTCCAATTCAGAAAAAAGGGACATTTTATTAAATTAATTATTCCCTACCTCCCCATTTTCTCTCCTTCCATAATTCTTCGACCACACAAAATAAACCAGCGGGTACTTTTAAAAATTAAAAAAATTAAAACATATAAATACATAAATAAAGTAAAAAAAAAAGATTTAATTCATCCGTCTTCTTTTTATTTTCACGTCTCTTAGATGTATTTTAAAAATTCTATTCTTTCACCAGCTTTTTAGTCCATATTGCCATCAACACCTGAAGATGATTCGAGAATGAATCGAAAACGTTTGTGACCTATATGGATCTTTCATCAATTTGTTTGATTTTAACACGAAAAATATCATTAGAAGAATTGAAAAGATAAAATAAAGATTATAACCAAACAGAAAAGCTGTTATTTCTTATAAATGTTTGCTTGCAAATATATATATTTATATTTAAATATTTGCTTTGTGGTACAGAACTTAATTATTGCCATACACAGACCATATTTATTTATTAACATAATGAAATTAAAAGATAAAAGAATGAAAGAGCAAGCTTACCGGTTTCGAACCTCACTCAACAGAGCTAAACCGAGGTTAAGATTAAGAGAGAAAGAAATAATGCTTTGGGTAATATAGCGAGGGAAAGAGTGAAAAAAAAAGAATTGAGTCAAATAGAAACTACATTAAGTTCGAGAAGATTTTCTTTTTGTTTACAAAGAGAAGGTCTCAGAGACTTAATGTAAATAGTTTCTACCTAATGAACCCATCTAAATTTTGGGTTGACATGATGGAGAGATAAAGGAAAGTAGAAGCCGATGCCACTGTGAGCTGTAGGAGAGTCCAGGCTGTGAGAAGTCAGTGGTGGCGAAGAATGAAATGAATATGGAAAGCTTTGAGTGGGTACCATTAAGGCAGCAGTAAAATGGGGAGAGGTGAGTATATAATTGAGTTTGCCTTCCTGAGGAAGTCTTACAAACAAAACGTTGATGAATATATAAAAAATATCTCTTGGTTTTTTCCTTTTTCATTTCCCATTACGTCGGATTACTATCATCCTTCCTTTCTCATATATAAATAAATAAATATATATATATATATATATATATATATTTATTTATATATGAGAAATATATATATATATATATATATATATATATATATATATATATATATATATATACTTGTATCTTAGACATTATTTCAAAAGAAGGCCGAAATAAAACCGAAAGTCTCGTAAATACGTGATAAATTTAAATGTTTAGCAATATACATGACTAAGGGTTCGCTAAAATCGCCAAAGCGCTTTAACAAAGTGGTCGTAAAAGCCACCAGTCGACCAGGTCGGCCGACAAATCGTACACTTTTATTTTTATTGGGCGAACCTGGCGAGAAAACGTAATGTTCATTACTTGGAAATAAATGACTTTTGTAACGTCCTCGAATGGTTATTCGATAGGAGGTTCTCTGGTTCTGGGCGGTGAGACGAGATATGCTAACATGCGTTGATTGGCAAGCGTTTTCAATGACAATAAAATCTCACAAGAATGTCGGATAATGGAATTTTATGGACCAGCCGAACGTTAAAAACTCACGGATTTGCTCGGATGCTATAGGGGAGGAGTTACTATTTGTCTGAGACGTTCTCAAGACCCTTTTAAACTTGGAGAACCCTTAAAATATATCACATGCCTCACGGAAAGCAGAAAAACAGACTTATATACTATATGTTTCATTGTAGTTAAATATAGTAATACATGTTTTGGAAATAACTGGTTTAAGGAAAAATTAATTCCTAACCTAAACCCTAACCCTAACCTGTACATTTTAAACTAAATATATCACCGATGATTGTTATATTTTTAATAACATAATAGGTTAGATATATTATTTACTTTCTTGCCAGGAAGTAGGACACAAGATCAAGTGCGGTTTTGAGAAGACAGCGAACTAGAATAAGCACACTCAGGCCTAGATAAAATGCCTGAGCAGCCCCGTTGGTATTCTCTAGTATGGCCGACTCAGACGATCAGCGATGAACCAGCCCATTTTAAGAGAGAGGGTAAAGCCTGGGAGGGTGGACCACCAGGACTAAATAATGATGTATATTTGATAATATTACAATAACCAAGAATATGCTGTTCGTGTTTAGTAATATTTTTTTTTTTTTTTTTTTTTGCTCTTTCTTCTTTTTCTTCTTCTTTTTTCTTTTTCTTCTGCTTCTTTTTTTTTTTTTTTTCTTCTTCTTCTTCTTCTTCTTCTTGTTTTACTTATGCGTAAATCCAGAGTTACAGCGAGGTCCGTAATCATATATTTCTGTCTCTACTTAGCACAATCACATGCTTGGTTCGAGTGAAGGCCGGTTTTACAGAGAACCTTATGCAAGGCGTCTGCCATCGCATCATCGGCCCTCCTCTCGGTCGCTCCCGGTGACTTCTAATACGAAAGTAAGTTTCGCGACAGTGTCGTTGTTGACCTTCAGAACGAGTCTCATCTATCTGAGCCACAATTACCTCATCTTGCCCTCAATCCGTGCAATATCGTAACGCCTCCGGGTGTCCTCGTTGCAGATGTGGTCGGACAGTGTAATCTCAGGCTTCTAGCGGAGCATTTTGATTTTCGATAACGGCGTGTTTCGTAATATAGCATCTATAAAATAAAATAAAATAAAAAGTCAAAAGAGCATTTGCTTATCTCACTTGTACTTGCAGAACCCTTAGGGGCCATTTGCGAAACCTTAGAAGTTCGGGGGACACCGGTTGAGAAACGCTGAGAAACGTGATGAACAGTCGTATTTTTACAGCCTTTTTTTGTTCAAAGTAAAATGCTAACGAGGTAATGTTTAATAAAAATTATTTGGTATAGTTAAAGATGAGGCGCCTGATTTCCGTGATTTCGCGTCGACAACGATCGGGCATTTCGCAGAACGCCCGAGCGCTGGCGGAATAATATCATGTTTCCTTTTTTTATCTTATAAAAACATTGACAAAATTTTACCCCCCCCAAAAAAACAACATTAATTTCTCTAAAAAAAAGAAAAAATGATTCAAATCTATGTATTTTTTCTTTGAATTTATTCGTCTTATATTAGCGTCTGCCAGTCTTCCAGTCAGAGCTTGGCAGTTTGAATGCAGGGCTTGGCTATCGCTAAGAACGCGAGCCCATCCCCTAACGGAAGCCCTAACCCTAAACCTTAACCCTAACCCTAACCCTAACCCTAAACCCTAACCATAACCCTAACCCTAAACTCTAACCTTAACCCTAAACTCTAACCTTAACCCTAGCCCTAAACTCTAACCCTAACCCTAACCCTAAACTCTAACCTTAACCCTAAACCCTAACTCTAATCCCTAACCCTTAACCCTAACCCTAAACCTAACCCATTTTTCTTTCTTTCTTTGTTGTATGTTAGCAAGAAAGAATAAAAGAAAGACAGTGAAACTAATGAAAAAGAAAACATTAACAAAATTTCCCTCCACCCCCACCCCCCAAAAAATATTTCTTTCTACACATTTGATTGAAAATGGTTCTATTTGACCCCCTTTACAGTTTGTTCGGTTTTTATTTTTTTATCTATGTATTTTTTCTTCGCATTTATTCGTCTTATATTATCGCCTGCAAGTCTTCCATTAACGCTTGGCGTTTACGTATCGGCAACTCTCGGGCGCTTCCGCGACCTGCACGATCGTTGCCGACGCGAAGTCCCGGAAATCAGGCGCGTCATCTATAACAGCACCAATTATTTTGCGAAGCATTATTCATGTTTGACTGGTAGTTTCGTCACATTAATTAATTACGTTGACGCTTTTGCAACAATTTAACCCTAACCCTAACCCTAACAGCCTTACAGAATATAAAAATAACTAGCCCTAACCCTAACAGCCTTACAGAATATAAAAATAACTAACCCTAACCCTAACAGCCTTACAGAATATAAAAATAACTAGCCCTAACCCTAACAGCCTTACAGAACATAAATATAACTAACAATAACCCTAACAGTCTTAAAGAATATAAAAATAACTAACCCTACCCCTAACAGCCTTACAGAATATAAAAATAACTAACCCTAACCCTAACAGCCTTACAGAATATAAAAATAACTAGCCCTAACCCTAACAGCCTTACAGAATATAAAAATAACTAGCCCTAACCCTAACAGCCTTACAGAATATAAAAATAACTAGCCCTAACCCTAACAGCCTTACAGATTATAAAAATAACTAACCCTAACCCTAACAGCCTTAGAAAATTTTAAAATAACTTTCTGCTAAGGATTGATTCTAGCAATGAAAACATTGTAGATTGATTGATTTTACTTTTACGTGAAAATTTACACCTGACTTTAGGACCCATCAAGGGTAAGGGGGGTGATTATCTTTTTGGAACTCAAAACAAATGAAATTTTCTATATCTTTTTATTCAGCTAATATGTAATTTTTCATATCATATATTCTTATATATGTTTTTTTTATCATGGAAGCGTATTTTCGATAGTAATGATTGTTATATTTTTAATGACGTAATAAGTTGGATATATTATTTATTTTCTTGCTAGGCGGTTGACACAACATCAGGTTTTGAGAAGACATCGAACTAGGATAAGCGCACTCTGACCTACATAAAATTCCTGATCAGTCCCGTTGGCATTTGCTGGTATGAACGCTTCAGGCGATCAGCGATGAACCAGTTCACTTTAAGTGAGAAGGTAAATCCTAGGAGGGTGGACTATCAAGACTGAATGATGATGTATATTTGATAATATTACAATAACCAAGAATATGCTGTGCGTGTTTAGTAATATTCTTCTTCTCTTTTTCTTCGTGTTCTTCTTTTTGATCATACATGTTTTTATATAATAGAAAATTATTTCCGACAGTATCCAAGATGTTATTTATAAAGCTGGTTTTTGTTCAGGCTATAGTTTTCGCGGGTAATATTACTATATTTATCCCTGGGGACTAAATAAATCGCTTGGTTAGTAATATTATCCACGCAATCATTGAACAACACCTGCCGCTTGATCACTGGCTGCCTGAAGATCACCAACCTGAACAACCTGCATCTTCTCACTGACATTGCCCCCTTCAGATGTGAGACGGCAAGTTGCCAACCGAGTAGAGATCACAAAAGCTATTAGTTATGACAGCCACCTCCTTCATGGACGTGAACCAATGGTCCAACGACCGAAGTCAATGAGAAGCTTCCTCAGCCATATCGAACCCCTAACAAAATCTCAGGAAAGGACCAGACTACAGCTGAGGACCAGACGGATAGAAGATGCCACCCTGATACTGACATGGGAATCCCTGCTTCTGAGGAACTCCCTCCCGGTTCAGAGGCACCCTGGTTGCAGTGGAAAACACTAAATCGCCTGAGAACGGGAATTGGGGCGATCAAAGGTTGCTATGAGTATATTGGGCTACAAAACTGACCCAAAAATCTGAACGTTGAGAGGATGACCATGCGATAAAACACTGTTTGGTCTGGCCCCTACTGTCTAACCGGTTGAGCTTGAAAGATCTTGCAGAGTACAATACTATTGCAAAGGACTGCATAAAAAAAGTGTGAAACTGTCATAGGACCACATGCTTCAAAGACACACAAAGAATAAGATCTCTGATTATACTCAGATCTCATTTATACATGTTATGTTTAGAACATTTATCTTCCAGTGTAGCAATCACGAATCACCTTAGCAGACAGCTCTTAAAGAAACAAATTGTATTTCATGTCCTCATACATGGTGAACTATAAATGGTAGTAAGATGAAACTGGTACCATTTTAAAGCTAAATTAATTAAGTTTTTTTGTGTGATGCTAATGATTCCTTAATATCTTTTTTAGATCTAGTAATGGGGTTCACTCAACCAGAAAAACTGAATCATGTACACTTGTTAAATGTGCATTTAGCAAACTAATCTGAAAAGAGGCACTAGAAAAGAAAGCCAATATTAAGTAATAAAATAATAATCACTTTTATCCTGACGAAACGAATACTTTTAACGCTCCTAACATTGACACTAAAATTCGACGCAACGGATAAAAGTGCTAAATGATAATCAGTTATAAATGACAGTCTTTTAGAGGTTGAAGGTTCAATCCTCAGTACGGGCGATACTAAGAATACAATTAGTAATTATTTAAGACTTCTACCCGGTCATGGCTGACAGAACGAGAACAATCAATCCGTAGATTAAATAAGGGTTATGTTCGAAATTCCGTATAGATTCCCGAGTTTGACATAAATATTTCTGAGTTCGACAAGACGCACTGGAAGACGGTCGGAGGTTACATTGGCCTAAACGTTGTGAGAATAAAATCCAAAATGATAAAAGTAATTTGAATCTTCCAAATAATATAAACTTTTGATAAATCTTATTTATTTAGTGAATTAGAAGACTTTTATGGTTGTATTTATTCTAATAAAATGTATACTTTTATTTATCTACCTCCCACAAGGTAAGATGTGACACAAGGTCGGGAAAGTGGGACTTGATAAACCGAGAAGGTGAGCACTCTGGCTATTAAACATTTCCTGGGCAGCCCCGTCGGCATTCCCCGGTAGGAGCGCCTCAGTCAGTAAGCAATAAACTTACTCCTCCCCAAAGGCCAAGACAATACAAGTCTATGGGGTGCAGTATCCATCGGAAAAGATACTACACTTTGATCTTGGCCAAAAGGCCGAGAAAAATAAATTGTATACTGATTAAAAAGTGTAATTGTGAATTGTTTTTATTAAAATTTATAGTAGTAGCAGCAGTAGCAGTAGTAGTAATAGTAGCAGTAGTACTAGTAGCAGTAGTAGTAGTAGTAGCAGCAGTAGTAGTAGTAGTAGTAGCAGTAGTAGTAGTAGTAGTAGCAGTAGAGTAGTAGCAGTAGAGTAGTAGCAGTAGCAGTAGTAGTAGCAGTAGTAGTAGTAGCAGTAGTAGTAGTAGCAGCAGTAGTAGTAGTAGTAGTTGCAGTAGTAGTAGCAGCAGTAGCAGTAGTAGTAGTAATAGTAGTAGTAGTAGTAGTAGTAGTAGTATTAGGCCTCCCTTCATAGACACTGTATAACTCCTTGTAAGGATGCTTGCGCGGCGAGTCTATCATGAAGCAAGGGGTGCGCAATCTCAACCACACCTCTCATGAACCGGCATGAAGTCCAACACGACTACAAGCAATGCCGGGACAAGCAAAGAGCCTTCCTATATACAGAACTTGGTATTCCCAAATGGTCACCTGGCTCAACCTCTCTTAACTTCGGGATCTAACCGGAACCGATGTGGCGACGTGATTATGCCGTATAAAGGCGTATCTTTCTTTCAGTTCATTTTTCGTGCTGAATGAGAATATTTTAGAAACCTGGCGTAAACGGGCACTTCAACTAGTATTTTGTTTCATGGAAATCGCTCCAGACAAGGCACGAAGCCACTTGATGTAAGGATCTGGAAAAAAAAAATACTACGTCAACGTCAAAAACTAGCCAACGATAAGTGTTAGATGGATAGATTCCGACCCAGAAAACAGCAATTCTTCCCCCTTTTGCCAGAAACATCGCTCATGGAATGTGAGAACTAAAGTATATGCATGGTGTCTCATCAGTTGAGATCTGAGTAACAACATCATCTAAGCAAATCAAGTAAAATAGGCTTTATACTGAAAACAATGAATCATCAAGATTTTAACAAGAAACGCACAGGATGTAAATTTTATAACCAACTTCACAAATGTTCAATATATGCATCATCATCATCATCATCATCATCATCATCATCATCATCATCATCATCATCATCATCATCATCATCAGCAGCAGCAGCAGCAGCAGCAGCAGCAGCAGCATCATCATCATCAGCATCATCATCATCATCATCATCGTATTCTTTTTATCATGCCGGCATATGTTGGACGGCTTTTTAACATTAACTTCAAATCTACCTTATCTCTAGTAAGGGCATTATGTATCCCTCTTCATATTCAGAGTAGCCCTTACGTTTCAGTGGCAATATGTCTCGTTTGGAGTAAATAAAAGTCAATCAACATTTGTTTCCACACGTCTTTTCTCATATATATTTTAATCTTACAAAATGCATGCTAAAATATTGCTCAGTTTTGGGATTGAGTTATGTTTTTAAAAAACTTCCGTTTTAAGTGCTTTGATAAGCCGTAATTTACAATTAACTCATTATGTGATTCCTCTCTTATTGACGGTCTAGTTATCATTTTTACCCTTTCTCGCCGTATATGCTTTAATGCCATTATGCTATGTGCTGTCTATAACTTTCGCTCCTGTAATCCTCTCTCTCTCTCTCTCTCTTTCTCTGTTTTATAAAAGTCGACGTTAAGAAAAAAATGAAAGAATAACGAGATTTAAAAATTCCATCATAAACAAAGGGGAATAGAACCACAAGAAGTAATACTATTAAACTCGTAGTTGGAAGGAAAAAAAGACATATATAGTGAAAAAATATGCTTGATTTCTCTTCTTTTTTTTTTTGTTCATATTTAACTAGCTGTGCTAAATCAGTTTTACCTGATTAAGAAACGTAACTCGGAATTATATATATATATATATATATATATATATATATATATATATATAATACCTGCCCTGTGTATATATTTTACGGGAATATTATGTCCGAATTTCTGAGGATTGCTCGTGTTACCTTAAAATTGGTAGATTTTATGCCCCAATTTCTGACCTAATAATAAGAATGATTAAACAAGGTGGCGATCAGAATAAAATATTTAGACAATTAAATAAGACAATTACTCGTCTTCTCAAATTAATCAAAATAAATTGATAGAGCAAATCCAAAGCTATCTAAAATATCTAAATAAAAATAATGTAGAATATGTATAATCGTATATATAACACATATACTAATTATATAAAAAATAGTTACGTATAATAAACAGTAGAAAGGGATAAAGAAAGAAAGAAATGTTAAAAAAGTTAAAAAAAGAAGAAAGAGAAAAAATCGACAGTTAGCTTATAACGCCGATTGGAAACGCTGTGAGTTAAGAAAAGAAAAAGAAGAAGAAGAAGAAAGGGAGAAAAAATAGACAGTTAGCTTATGAACGCCGGTTGGAAACGCTGTGAGTTAAAAAAGAAGAAGAAGAAAAAGAAAAAATCGACAGTTAAGCTTATGAACGCTGTGAGTTGGCAAATAGATTTAGTATTTATTTAAAATGTATGACAAGGAATTAAACAACAAAGGAGGAGGAGGCAGAGAAGGGGCAGGGAAGAAAAAAGGACTAAAAGTATGTATATGTATATATATATAATTTTAATTTTTTTTTAAATATTTGGATATGTTGATATTTTTTATATTTTTAATATAAAACTAAAACTAAAAATACATTAATCACCTAAAAAGTAGTGTAATGGATTCGTCTAAACACTTTAAAATGCAACAACATTTTTTGTAAGTAACGGATACATTTTATTAGACAGACAAACAACACAGGTAAGGAGGATTTTTTTTTTAATAACTAATATAAGTTAACAAAACATTTATACGGAACTAAACTTAGGTTTAGTATACGGAACGTTTATGTTTTTGTTTTTTAAGGGAGGTGGGGTCTGATCAACTCTGCTGAGAAGCCATGAAATTAAATACTGTCTTGTTTTTAAATTCCCGAAACAGTTTTTCATGGTAAACAACTGATGATTCCTTAAATAATGTTAGAAGCAAACTAATATAATAACTGTAAAAATTAAATTGACTTACATGAGTGATTTTCCACTGAACGACTTGGGACTTAAGGTTGTTTTTGTTTTTTGGTTTTTTTAACAGCTTTAATGGTTGAGAAACTTCCGAGACTATATATATATATATATATATATATATATATATATATATATATATATATATATATATATATATATATGCATGAATAAAAAATTATACTTAAGAATAGCTCTACTTGTTATTGAGCACTCTTTATAAACACTGGAGTTTCAACAGATGTACATCTACAGAAACTAATACAATACGTGTACCATATATATATATATATATATATATATATATATATATATATATATATATATATATATATATATAATATAATATAATATAATTTTATTGCTAGCTACCATATCGCAGGATGGTTCTTAAGTGTAGTGTTTGGATAGTATTATTATTATTGTTATAATTAATGTTATTTGATATGCAAATTACCATATCACACGGTAGTCTTAACGGTAATATATTATTATTATTTATTATTATCTAATTATTCTTATTTATTTATGTATATATTAGTGAAATTTAAGCGGAATTATTTCTACACTTGATTATTGGGGAAATGATAGTTTGATCAGTACCATTGAAGAGCCATGAATATTATAACTGTCCTGTTTTTAAATATCCGAAACAGTTACATGGTAAACAGCTGATGATCCCCGTTTTAATATTACACGCTTAAGTTAAGGTCCCCTGTTTTTTTCACTATTAGATACTTGAATCCCCTTTTTTAATTCATGTTAAGTCTGCGATATCTTGGATTTAGTTCGTTTCTCTGGGAATTTAAACTACATTTTCCTTTTTTTTGTTGTTTTTTTTAAATGACTCAAAGTTTCTTTAGACTATATATATATATATATATATATATATATATATATATATATATTTATACTAGTAAATATATGCTCCCTTCGATTGCATATATTTGCTAGGCTGTGAGAATGATATCCTGATGAACCAACTGCATACACTGACCCTCAAACGAGGAGGTAATGCTTGGGAGAATGTACCATAATAAATAAAAAATATACTATGCTACCCTTCAAAGGAGGAGGTAAGGTCTGGGAAGACCCCTTTTTAAATAAAAGGTGGTGGTAATGCATGTTCTGATGGAATTATGATAATAGAGTAGATACTACAATACATTCGAAAATAGAGGAGGTAATACCTAGGACGACACCCCTTATAAAAGGAGTAGTTAATATCTGCGATTATGGTATCATGGCAACAGAAAACATGCTACACTACCCCAATCACCCAACATAATTTTATTGATTAATGTTTTTTATTGTGTGTTTTTTTTTTAAACTAAAACATGGTTTAATTAAAAATGTTGATAACAGAATTCATTAAGATAAAAATCTTTGAATAAAAAAATGTATTTTAAGTGTGAGACGTTTTCATTTCAGACGATGTAAATTTATAATGTTTTGCTCTTTTATCTCGTAAAACAAAAAAAAACAAGATTCGCGTCGCTAGAGAAAGAGGATGGAAGAGAGTGGGTGAAATAGAAAGAAGGGGAAGAAGAGACAGTGAGCACGCCAAATTGTCTTTTGTATTGTTTTTAAACAGCACCCTTAGATTGAAAGGGAGAGAGAGAGAGAGAGAGAGAGAGGGAGAGAGAGAGAGAGGTCACTCCCTCTCTTGTGCCGCATCGGCATATCTTTTTAGCTAGCTAAGACGTTTTCGTTTCCTTTAAATTATTTCCCTTGATAATGGTTATTTTAAGAAAGGTTTTTGAATTTATTTATTTTTTTATTAAATTACTTTAATTAATTACTGTTAATATCGACAAAACTATTGCAGATATATAGGAAACATAACACAAAAACAATAGAATGAATAACAGTTATCATTAATTTATTATAGACATTTTTAAAAACAATTATGCAAATTAGACAGATCCATGAATGTCTAAGTGTATTTCATCAGTACTATATATACTCTTTTTCAAAGTATTGTGTTGTTTTATTGATTTAAATAACAGTAAGCTGTTTTGATGATAATATAAGAGGAATAAATGAAGAACAGCTTTCGCATTTATTCATATATATATATATATATATATATATATATATATATATATACATATATATATATATAATTTAAAATATGACTTAAATGCCATGATATTATCTCTATTTACGCAACCTTAGGTATGTGTATATGTTTATATATTTCTATATAACGGATTCACACTTAAACTGCTTAATCAATCATTATGATTTTTTGAACGCTGCTAGACACATGATTGGCTTTTTGAAAAGAATATGACGTAACACCAGCAGCTGAAGTGACCATCGAGGAAGAGATTGGGTGTGACATGTCTTACACATGAAGGAAATATGGATATGGCAATATTTTCTTACGGATAATATTCAGATCTTTGGTAAACAAAAAACAGCGTTTATTTTAAATCAAATGTTATCGCTTATATTCTGTGAAAAAAAAAACAACGATACCATTATTGTTTAGGGGCACCATGTATATATGAAATCAAGAACGGTTTCGTTTTAATTTAAAGAATTTCATTATTCTGCTCGACCAACCGGACAATTTAGAATATCAGATTCGTAATTAAATGAATATGTAAAAGTGCTAAATTACTTCATAAACTCAAGGACTCCCCCGGAAATACATTCCAAGACTTCATCATGGTACGTAGTAAATCATGACTATTAGGAGGAATTCTTAATACCGTGTTTCGCTTCATAATTCTTGAAGTGTCTGCCATTTGATTTTCAGATGCGTCATCGCATGTTTTTGAGAAGCTTTGTCCGTTGTTCCCTCCATTACGCAATCTATATACTAGTTAGCTTAACCAGCTTGCTATCGCTTCAAAATGGTTGCTACTTGAAATACTTAAAAAAAAATCAAAATTTTAAATAATAAACATTTCATTCATAAGCTTGTTGTAAACACGACGAGACAAAAACTTTCGCATTTATTCATTTTCATAAATAAACATTAACATTTTGGTAATGTTGATACAAATTCATGTATCTTATAAATAAGACCGTAATGAAATCAAAAGAAAGAAGAAATCAATTCGCCTGAGCGATGGTGTGTGTGGACGCTCTTTTTTTAAACTGACAATTTAGAAACAGGTTGCAACTTATAAACAATCAAGTCAGACCTTCAAAAAGGCGTAAAGGGACATTTAAACACAAATCAAAACAAGTATATAATTTAAAAGCCATGAAAATAGGCGTCGCTAACGGAAGATGGCAAGAGAGATAGAGAGAGAGGGCAAGAGAAAGAGATGGGGGAGGGCAACAGAGAGAGAGTGAGAGGGATAGAGAGAGGGGGGCAACAGAGGGATGGGGGCGAGAGAGAGAGAGGGGGCAAGAGATAGAGATGGAGGGCAAGAGTGAGAGGAATAGAGAGAGGGGGCAAGAGAGAGATGGGGGGGGGGCAAGAGAGAGAGAGATAGAGAGAGAGGGGGCAAGTGAGAGAGAGAGATGGGGGGGCAAGAGAGAGATATAGAGAGAGGGGGAAAGAGATATAGAGAGAAGAGGCAAGAGAGAAAGAGATGGGGAGGCGAGAGAGAGAGAGAGGGGGGAAGAGAGAGAGATATAGAGAGAGGGGGCAAGAGATATAGAGAGAGGAGGCAAGAGATATAGAGAGAGGGGGCAAGAGAGATAGAGAGAGGGGCAAGAGATAGAGAGAGGGATAGAGAGAGGGGGATTATTACTCTAGTACTTTAATTCGTTACGCCATGGGTCCTTGCCGACAGTCTTCTGAAGGTTGAAGGTTCAATCCTCAGTGCGGACGATACAAAGAATGCAATTAGGAATTACTTAAGAAGTTTACCCGGTCATGGCTGACGGAACGAGAACAAGCTACTTCCATAGATTAAAAAAAGAGTTCCGTTCGAAATTCCATACAGATTCCCTAGTCGACAGAAAGATACATCTGAAGAATGTCGGAGGTCACATCGACTGAAACGACGTGAGAAAAAAACATCCAAGATGAGAACAGTAGTCAGATTAATGCAAATAATCCAAATAATCCAAATAATCCAAATACCAATTCTCATCTGAAAACTTTCGAAACTGTATATGTAACAAACATAACAAAATTTGCAAAAATTATCAAAATTGTTTCTCTGGACATTAATTTGTAAAATGTTGAATTATCTTTCGGATTGTATTATTTCATTATATTTTATGTAATCAAGTAGTCAATATAAACCATGCACGTAGCCAGACTTCTAACTTGGGGGGGGGGGGAAGACATTTTTTGGGGGGAGGAAGGCATTTTTAGGGGGGGGGCAAGGCATTTTTAGGGGGAGTAAAACTAATATTGATATTCTAATATGAGTGACGTTTTGCTTCAGTGGGTGTGTGTACTGATATATAAATATAAATAAGTAGATACAAAATTTCAATTTCTTTTATATAATCTAAATATAATTGGTGTGTAGGTACATGTAAATAACAACATCAGTATAGTAAAGCACATAAAGCATAGTAAACACAGTAATAATAACATAAAGTTCGTAAAATAAGGTAGCTACTTGCTAGCTCTACAGAATTCTATTATAATCTTCTATTTGTACGTGGGGTTTATACCCTACCAATGCTGATTTTCTTTCAACTTCATCTCGGGTGAAATCTGGGATTTTTTTCTATGTTAATTTCAAAAATGTTGAATGTAACATTCACAATTTTTTTAATTAATAGTTGCAACTGACAACAAAAAGAAAAAAAACGTATTTGAGATTCGTGATAAAATACAAAAATAATTTTTTAAACTAATTCTCACTTTCATTTGAAAATAATTTAGGTTGCTAGTGTAGCAGTTACCTCCTCCTTTCAAAACATAACTACACCGGTTTGCCGGTAGGTGTCGCTTTTTCACCGACAGGTGGCACTGTAAAGCGACACCAGAGTTATCTACCCTTCTGACTATAAAAACCGGTGCATAACGGAAATTCTCTCTCTTTTTCACCGACCAGCATCGGAGAACAACACTGGCACCAGCGCTCCGTTTCACTCGCCTTTTGGCCTCGACAGAACGACGCTAATACACTAGCGCTTCGTCTCACGCTTTTCTCTTGAACTGGTCTCGGCATACCAACTACCAACACACGTTTCTTCCGTCAACATGTGGTCAAACAACGGTAAGAGTTCTCAACTCGTTTTCTTTGTGTACGGCTTTCGAAGACTTTTCCTCTAGCCGGATTCATTCATTTCTTCTTATACCTTTTGCAAGAACTGTTTTTCCATCGACACACATGCATACATCACACACTTCATCATTCCACGTACACACACGTTCAATAAACGTTATTTGAACTACTTCATTTTTGTTTATTAATTATTACTCTGTCTTTGCATGCAACAATTGCTTGATTTACTGAACACGCGTATAATCGGGGAACACGACCCTCGATCCGAACACTAGTATTCATTTCTATCTTTTGAATGAAGACAACACTTTCTTTTATAAATTAAAAAATATCTTTAAAAGAAGCTGGCAGA
Organism: Sepiola atlantica; assembly: GCA_963556195.1. Classification (NCBI taxonomy): domain Eukaryota; kingdom Metazoa; phylum Mollusca; class Cephalopoda; order Sepiida; family Sepiolidae; genus Sepiola; species Sepiola atlantica. Next base: position 210,267,155 of record OY744519.1, read on the forward strand.
ACAACAACGTGAATTAATTTTGTGTTTATATTACATCATTTGGATTATAATTATTTAATTGATAATTTATAATATTAAATAGTGTGAATTAACAATATTTAAAAAAATATATTTGGTAAGTTGACAAAAAAGACAGATACACTGACAATATCTTTCATCAAGCAGGAAACAGGTGAAAAGCATCGAGGCTTTGTTTCCCTCACCACTTGATCTGAAACTAGCGAAGTTATGTTTGAGTTTGAGAACACGTACATTTTAATTTTTTTTCTTTTTACAAGGTAACATAAATTTAAATATAAATATTTAGATGTTATTATGGTCAATAGATTTATTTTAACTGATAGTTTAAAATCCGTAAATATTTATTATGGTATCATTAGTACCAGGAATGGAAAATTAAGTTTTAAACAAAATAAAATCCAAAGAAGCGTTTTTGAAATCGGAAATTATGTTAAAAATTGGTGGGCGGTCCTCTCTTGGTGGGTGGCCCAGGGCCCCAGCCCCGTGGCCCCTTAATCCGGCCCTGCTGTAAAATATATTACACAAAAGTAAATACTGGTTCATAATGGAGAAGTATAGTTGACTAGGAAATATAAGAGTATTTATATTTATAATATTTTTTGGATCACAAATTTCAGGGGGTGCAAATGTAATTGCAGGGGGGAGGGCTTCCCCCCCCCCCCCCCTGGCACTCCCCTGGCTACGTGGGGGATATAAACAAATTGACTCATGATTTTTGAAATATAAAAAATGTGTCCAATTCATGGCGAATAAAGTGATTTTTTGTGAATTTAGTTCTTTTATATTTTTGTACTTTTTACATTTGATTTGATGCAAATAAATCAATTATTGTAAGCTTCTTCCTAATAATATGTATAGTTTCTAGTTCCTGTAAATTACTAAGAAATTTCTTACTAAAAGTTTTCTCCTTAATTATTATTTAGTAGTACTTTTGGTGTTCACGTGTCCGGCCCCAGTCGTGGACACCAGCTGCATGGTTGCTACGCCTGTATTACGGGTCGCCTTTGTTGAAACACAAATCTGTCGAAAAGACCGGCATATTTTGACTGTTTGCGGTTCTCTTCTGACGTTGCTGCATGTCTAGGGTTTGTTGTTGATTTTATCACTGATTAGGGGTCGACACAAGTCGCATCACGTATTGAATTGGCTCATTTTAAAGTATTTTTATAAAAAGTGTTGTTCTTCGTGTGACCCTCGTCCTCTCGGTTAGCAACCAGACCCTGTCGTGTTCACGTTCGGACAATCTCCTGTTGTTCCAGGCTGGTAACTTCGACGTCGGTTGATATGGTACCTCCGCACCATTTGGCCGTTCTCGGATTCGCCAAGTCGATGACATCCACCTTTCAGAAGAGGCTATGCAACGTGGGTCGAAACGTCTTCGTGAGCTTCCTGTCGCGTTGTGTTTTGGTCTAGTCAAGACGCATGTACCGGCATTGCCCAGGAGTCTCATTAACTGGTGGAACTCAGACACATGAAGAATAACAACGAAACAAAATGGTGCAATCAAACACACAGTCTAACCAAATCAAAAACACAACAAAGCTCTTGTTTGTGTTTAAGATAATAATATTATGCATTCTTCTTTAAACAGGCATGTACAGAAACATGAGTCTTTTCGTAGTTAGAGGTGTAGTGTTTTCGCCTCTGGATAATAACTTGGGGTTTCATGAATTTGCGACTTCGAAACTAATCGGACAATTGACGCGCGAAACGACTTCCCCTCCGAGCTTTCGAATAAGAGAATCTACTCGATTCAAAAAGAGGGCGGATAAGGAGCAGCTCCGAACTTTACTCCGACTCTACTTCCAACTGAAATACTTTGAACTCTCGGCCAACATTTTGTCACTATGACAATACTAACCTTACGTGATCCTTATTTTTACCTTTTCTCAGGTCGCGTCTACAGATTTCAGCTAACGGTGTTTTTACCCGGATCGTAGCTTATAAAAAGCTTTTTGTCTCCCAGGTTCGATTTTCATCACTCGTGTGATTAATAAATTGCATTTTATTCCGGTACAGTTTCCCAAATGTATACTGGCGTCTTTAATCGGCCTAAATCCTTCGTAAGGTCACAGCACTTTGTCATAGTTTGAAAGTTTTTTTTTTCGGGTTTAAGTTTTTTAAATATCATTTTTATTGGTCTGTCACGCTTACATATTTTCGTTGGCTTACATTAAAAGTATTATTTTAATCGATAAACGTGAGGATTAGGTGGATGTATCTTCTTTTTTCTTTTTTCATGAAGTTTAATCATCAGGAAAACTCTGCCCGAAGATTAAAAAATAAAAAAAACCTCGGGACTTCACGCAGACCATAGACTTAAGGTATTTGCTTACTTGCTGAGAAACTCGTAGTTTCTCCAGAGCAATAACATCAAAATTTTACAGGCAATTATTTTATGACATTTTTATTACATTTAGGTATTCAGTTAATTATTTATATTTTTCAGGATCCGAATTTTAAGTTATTCTTTATTTTGCTACTTAAAGCGCTTGCCTTCCTATAAATTAAATGAATACGTTGATTACCTATAAATACAATATATAAGTAAGGAATAACTACGCTATATCTTTATATATATATATGTATATATATATATATATATATATATATATATATATATATATATATATATATATATATTAGAGTAAACAATATTAAATTATATAAACCTACATACACCAGCGTTTCAAGCTTTCACTCTCATCAGTGTTGGGCATGATAATCTCAGATGGTCGTAAGGTTCGAACCCCTTTAGTCCAGGCAATATAGCACATTTAAGGGCCCAACTTGGAACAAATTGCAACAGAATTTTTTTCACCGCCAGGCATTCCCATGAGGTGTCTAGAACATCATACTAAAAGTCCTAAGAAATCAACGTTGAGGAAATATGTCTAATTTGCATAAATCCAAGATGGCCCCCAATTTTCGATAATTTGCCATATCTCCGCATTTAGATGTCATAATTGAGTGATTTGAAGTGCTAAAATGGGTTTTTTGAACACAAGGCTTTACGTGGAGTAGGTTACATTTTTATTGGATAAAGAATTTATAGCCAAAAATCCAATATGCTGGAAAGAATGTCTATTTTTAGAATGTATTTGCTCAACATTTTATTTTTTTCGGTACATTTTTTTAACCTAGGGCCTACTGAAATGTAGGAAAACACAATTGTAGCCATAGATAAGTTTCTTATCATACTCATGAACAACAGTAAGCCTGTCTTTCAACAACAGATCATCAATATTAATTTCAAGAGTGTCAATTCCAGTTGTGCCACTTTGCGGTATCCGGCTTAAGCATCGTCGTCTACATCATCTGACAAATCTGGCACCTGTGAGTTAAAGCAAATTGTACCACGACATTCTCTACACACGGCAGTGCAATGGAGACCATATTTTTGGCATGTGCACCTCCTTGTTTTGCAGGTTTTCTTGCAGCTACAACAGATGACATCCAGTATCTCCGGTGGTGCTGCGGGCTGATCTGTCTGTATAGGCATGCACCTTCTGTCCACAAGGTGCCATCCCCAATCTTGTGGCTTCATGTTGACACATGTTCCTTTCCACTCCATTACCTGGTAATAGACACGGAGGCTATGGAATCTTGCAGCTGCTGATGTTGGGGGTAGAGCTTGTGGTTCCACGGAAGATGTGTTCTTGGAAATCTTGTCACAGAACCGTTTGTATCTTAAGCTGTCCAGTCCTTCCTCTTTGGTACCACCGTACAGTGATACCAGAGCTTTCTCTCCTGCAGCAGTTATGTCCTCCGGTGTTTGCCCTGATTTGTGGAACATCTCTGATTGCTCACGAAACAGGGAATCAGTCTTCACCTTCTTCACTGCCAAACCTTTTCCCAATCCAAACAGGCGACTAGTGGTATCGCAGCCAAGAATAGCATGGACAAAGAGCAGATGGTCGCAAATCTGAGGACCCAGCAACTCTTTCGACTGCTTTATGCACCACACCCTTCTCGATTTGGTGGCTTGCTTTGACTCTGATACCAGAAACAGTTCGTTTTCGGTCATATCAGCGTGATACAACAGGAGGACCAACAAATCTGTGTCGTCACCAATGAGAACCGTATCTCTTGTTCTGGCAGAGGCAAGGGCTGTTTGAACAATGAGGACATCAGCATCATGCTTTGCGTGTTCTGTGCTGCATCCAGCCCTTTCTAGTTTGTCGCTGAGAAAATGTATGAAGCGCTGTTTGTTTGCCTTGTTGTTCAGGAAGTCCTCCTTCTTGGATTGGATGATCATATCACCAGCAAAGCTTACGGCCAAACTAGAGCAGGTTCCTGTTCTTCTTTGTTGTGTGGCATCTTTAGTTGTGGGTTCATCTTTGTAGCCATCGAAAACAATGACAGCAGCTCCATATTTCTGTGTCACATATCTGACATAAATCTGACACAAACTATTATATGTGGAACCTCTTGGCCAGGGAATCCGATGGAGTAGCGCGCCGCCATCAAGGACATATTGGACTTGGTCTACACTCGGCTCACGTTGTTCTTCATCTATAGACTTCCACAGAACATCAGCAAGGACTGCCTTATTGGCCTGCAAGGGAAGGGATGACGAGTCAAATAAGGCAGGAGGGTGGCTACAAAGTTCGAACTTGAATAACGTTGACAAGTCTTTGCACCGTTCACCTACAATTACCAGTCGCTGGAACACCAATTGTGGATCCACTACTACAGATTCCCCTCTGACTTTGACAGTTGATCTGGATGCAAGTGTCATTGCTTCATCGGCTTTTCGGAAGGTGAACTCTTCCACAGATTTCCCTGCCATGCTCACAAGAATCTTTTCTCCAATTTCTTTTGTTTGATCAACATTGACTCCGTCCTGAGCGGCCATGCCATTAGCAATGTTGTGAAGTGAGGTATTCTCCTTGAATGGATCTCTTTCCTTCAGATAGCTGATAAGATCGAGGGTGTCCTTGACATCTCTGGCCTGTCTAGCCTTCGAAATATTTTTGTGTTGGTCGCTGGTTTCGTAGGAGACCCCGCTGAACTTCTGCATTGCATCGTTGATGTTTGCGCATGCTGGCATGGATAGGACCCACAGTAAGCGCTGAGTCTCTGTCATCCCTTTTCCTCGAGTTAGGCCCCCATGCGTCTTTATACTTCTCATCAAAACTTGTTCGATGATCAGATCTGTGGAGAGCCCTGCCCAGTATCTATCACTGCGCCGTACAACGTGGTATCCCTCTTGGAACTTCTTATACACATCCGGATGTGTATTTGGTAGTTCGGTCATCATTTGCAGGTAACCATATGCAGACTTTGTATACAGTCGGTGTCCAGAAGCGGCAAGGTAGGGAAGCATATCGTGCACACATTGGAGGTGTAAGCTCCAGTTCCCTGTTCTTTCAGCTTTAATAAATTTCCGCAAGATGTCCACCATGTTGAGATACTGCAACCAGAGTTTTGCTGTTGGCATAGTCATCATTTCCTTATTGTTGTCAAGTTCAGCCTGGATTCTTTGCAACACTTTTGCAGAGCAAACTTCTTCCACTGAGAGGGAAGAGAACATTGCTCTGTTATACAATTCACTTGCTGTAGTTATGTCAGTCGTCACTGTATCTGAAGGAATATCTTGTGGTTCTACATTATCTGTCTCAGTATCAGCAGTTGCCACTTGTGGTTCCTGAACTGTGTCTTTGGTTGGCACAGGCACATTGTAGGCATCAGCGACCAAAATGGTGTTCAGTGCAGCATCTACCAGCATATGTCCCCGCACTGCTCTGGAAACAGTTTTGCCTGTCATCATGTGGGGTACTGTGTTTCCAGCATATACCACTTCGAGCAACTCTTGCAGTCCCGAGCCTGCCATTAGGTGACCTATGCTCCCAAGAAAGCTCATCTGCATGTGAAATCCCCCAAGCCTGAGGACTATGCGCTTGAGATCACTGTCATTTGGTTGAGACATTATAATCGTTAAAGCTTTCCAGTACAAGGGTTGGTCGAATGTGAGGATTGGAGTAACGTCGTATAGTTGAGCTTGGGTAGACACAAACTTCATTGTAGAGTAGATACATGAAGCATGACTGGGATCAAGGTCAATCATTGGAAGGAATGTCACAAAAGCTTTTCCTGGGTGTTGACCTCGATGCAGGAACTGCATCATGCCAGACCATGATGGCCTTGGAGAGTGGAGAAGTAATGATGTCTTCCATAGTATATCTAACTCTGATGTTGGATCCTCTTCTGTCGTGCGAACCAGTGGATTGTAGATGATAGGTTCCAATGCTGGAGGAATTTTGAAGTACTGAATGCTGATGCGACCAATGGCAGCAATCTCTTTAGCCGTCACATGGACTGTGGGGACAGCCTTGCTTGTTTTTGTTTCTGGTGTAACAGTAGCTATAATGCCCATTCCATGGAATGTCCCTGTGCCATCAATTGTTGCCACATTATGGTCCACATTATCGGCAATATACTTTATGTGGTGCTCTTCGGAATACCCAGGGATCTCAGTACCTTGTACAACAGCTGCACTCCGTTCATATTCGATGACCTCAGCATAGGAAAGTTGAAAACCCATGCCCGTGAAGCGTGTCCACCAAAAAACGTGACGCAAAATGGTGGTGCATCTGGATACCGATGCCAAACTGAAGAGGGGTTATTATTGCCCTTGGTCGTATGGCTTGCATTATGGCCTGCCCAATCGAAGCAAGTTTTACACCAACATTTTTGCCAGCAAACATAGTCCTAAGCAGTAATTGCAATGAGTTTCGAATGTAGCTAGCAGAATCAGCAATGTCGCCCGTGTCTGGATAGAAATCCTTTGGAGGTTCCATGGACTTTACATCACTGGCAATGAGTTTTGCAGCAGCTTCAATAATATTCAACTTGTCATCTTCAATATTTTCAGCTTTCTGTTGCTTGTGGAATGCATAGAGGATTGAGCTTGCTGTATCTCGCAATGTGACCACACATTCTTTGGTGCTCAGCACAGTCATTAAAACCCTCCTGCCAAAGTGCTCCTTTATTTTAGTGTTCATGTATTTAGCACTGTAAGGTTCATGCTCTGTGTTCTGAAGAAACTCTGACATTTTGAGAACAAGGTCATATATGGTGGTTTGCTCCTCGTCATTTTCCTCTAAGAACTGAGCCACTTCCACTTTTGGCTATAAATTCTTTATCCAATAAAAATGTAACCTATTCCACGTAAATCCTTGTGTTCAAAAACACCATTTTAGCACTTCAAATCACTCAATTATGACATCTAAATGAGGAGATGTGGCAAATTATCGAAAATTTGCGGCCATCTTGGATTAATGCAAATTAGACATATTTCCTCAACGTTGATTTCTTAGGCCTTTTAGTATGATGTTCTAGACACCTCATGGGAATGCCTGGTGGTGAAAAAAATTCTGTTGCAATTTGTTCCAAGTCGAACCTTATTTTGCCTGGACTACTTCTACAGAATCAACATAGACTCCACAAGCGGGTGCCATAACCATACGACCACGAGACATTACCACGTCAAAAGGGGAATTTAAGTTCTATTTATGCCAAGAGAGGCACATATTTCAAAATCTTATCATCAGAGGAAGTCGCTGGGATAGATAAGTTGGCAAAGGCCAAGATTTAAAATTTGAAAAAATAAAATAAAAGTTGTAGGGAAAGAAACACAGGGCAAAACTTTGCCCGAATGCAAGCAAATGTCCGATTGCTATTTTATTTTTTCAAATTTTAAATCTTGGCCTTTGCCAACTTATCTATCCCAGCAACTTCCTCTGATGATAAGATTTTGATCTTTGAAAAGCCTGGCTTAAGGAAAATTTAACTTGAATAAATTGCCTTTTTGCGGAATATACCTTGCTCTGAGCAATTGAATTGAATTTTGATTTGGCTTTTGCTTCTCTAATTCCTTTCCATTCTTCTTCATATATATATATATATATATATATATATATATATATATATATATATATATATAGTGAGATTCAAAACAGGGACCACATTGGTTGAAGTCTGGCGACAATTAGCCCTGAAACAGAGAAACATGTGTCCGTTCATAAAGGTAACAGCGTTTATACTTTGGTATTTAGACAATGTTTTTTTTCGAAAAATAATATTTGAATACGCTTCTTTTGTCAATATCGAAGAAGAAACAACAAACAAAATAATAACACACGCACACACACACACACACAAACACACACACAAACACACATATATATATATACATATATATACATATATACACACACATATATATACACACACACATATATATATGCACATA
>OY744519.1:210280432-210285432 GCA_963556195.1 Sepiola atlantica
GAGGCGGCTGCCACATCTGGGGAGGTGCCCCGCAGAGTCCTCTTTCTTGCCTTGACAGCGTAAAAAATCGACTTCGCAATCTAGTGGGAGATGATCTTTTTCTGTTCTCCACAACTCGCTTCTCAGTAAAGTGACGTTGTTAGTCTTTCTCTACTCTATCGTTATTTGCTTGCACTTTTGGCTAAGATCAAAGTGTAGTATCTGTTCCGATGGATACTGCACCCCATAGACTGGTATTGTCTTGGCCTTCGGGGCTTGATTTACGCCGGTCTATGGGTCAGTCCTGTGCAGTTCTAGGAGGTCCACCCTCCCAGGCTTCGCCTCCCCTCTTTGGGGAGGAGTAAGTTTATTGCTTACTGCCTGAGGCGCCCCTACCGGGGGATGCCGACGGGGCTGCCCAGGCAATTTTTAAACCCCACTTTCCCGACCCGACCTTGGGTCACATCTTACTTGTGGGAGTAAGATAAAAACTGGCCTTGTGCCTAACTCCTGGAGAGGAGTAAATCAATACTCTATCGTTATTTTCATATGCCAAAGGTGTTCAACTGAGCTTCAATCTCCGGTTCGTCCTCGTAAAACATTCACAGCAAAGAACTCGTCTAACTACCACAACTGCAAAGCTTCTTTTATTTTCCGTCTACGTGTGCCTAACATCAAACGGAATTTCCATGAACAGAGTTTCTTTCCAATAACTTCTCATCTTTGGAACACATTACAATGGGACTGTTTTCTTGCAGACTACAACATGGTCGCTTTCAAATTCAATGTCGACAAATAATTGCTATAAACCGTCCTCAAATCTTGTTCATTCCATTCATTAGTATCAATCCTCTCATAATATTCTTCAACAATTAATTGACAATCCATCCAGCTGATTAATCTTAATCCTTAAGAGACTTTTAACCTTGATAAGTGGTTGAGATACCGTAGAATAATTATATACAATAGATATTTTACTTACAGCTTTAGCGAAAGTGACGGTGGTTAAGTGGATAACGGCGCTGACTGACGACCGGGGTGTTCCAAGTTCGGATCCAGTCGGTTCCACAATACATCTTCCATTTAGGGATGTCGGCAACCTTCACGCGGTCCTTCCCGTAAGTATCTGATGTTTTTTCTAAAAAGGTATCGGAGAAACCAATGCAAACACTAGAATCATCTGATTCACACGAAATGAATGAATGAATACAAGTCGAGGATACGTCCTTAACAATCAGTCGGGTAGTGGCCTTGCTTCATTCTTAAAAAATCAACTCTCTGAGGTTTTGCTTTTTTTTACATTAAAGATCACCGCTTATCAAGGCCCTAAGGCCACTCAGGGATTAGTGTTAAAAAGTTGGACTCTAGGATAGGGGTTAAATAGTTAAAAACTGGTTGATGAGGAGACAACATCGCAGTCACCGGGACGATGGTTGTAGCAGGGTAGAAATTGATAATTTACGGGGACGGTTCAACAAGAAATCGTTTACATTTGACTCGAAGACGACCATATTGTAGTTGGCAGGGAAGTAGGTTCCACGGACGGACAGTTTTAGTTCTGCTTTCTCTCTTTAGGAAGGAGTTTGCTTATTGCTAATCACCTGAGTTACTCTACCGGGGAATGCTGACGGGGTTGCTGAGGCATTTTTATAGGCCAGAATGTCCTTCATCTAGTGCGTTAACTTTTTAAAATCTCACCTGACCCCGTGTCTAATCTCCACGCTAAGAAGTAAATAAAAGTATTGTATTTCGACATTAAATAACGTCAAAATGAAAAATAGGTAAAACAGATGTTTAAGCAAACCATATTCCGAGAATGTGTACCGAATGCGCATCTAAGATGCATTACTATCAGTTTGTCAAACACACTTGCCATTGTGATCTCCCCTATTGCGTCGCTACATGGACTCTTCCCGAAACTGTGAATAACGATAATGATGGTTACACAGAGAGAGTCACTATGTCTAATCTAGAAACAATCTCTGGCAAAAACTCACGTCTGCACTTTCTGTAAATACATACTAATGTTGGCAAAAGTGTTATATATTTAACAACCAAAAAAGGAGGAAAAGAAACAAATATGCAACCAATAACTGTCAGCAAACGATCCACAATTTAATAATATATCGATCTGTTTGTTTTAAATTTGTAAGTTTTGCTATTACAAAATGTGTTTCATTACTGTCACTTAACCGATTTCGTCAATCAAAATGGCGGTCGAATTTTTTTTTAGATGGTCGCTTATTTCAGGCTTAGCAGATAAAAAAAATTCCCCTAATCCGACCGGAAACCACCTACGGACTGTGGGTTAGTGGCACCGTAAGCTTATTTTTTAAATATGTTTTACGTCTAAAATAAGCGATATTCTAAAAAAGAAAAATTCGACCGCCATTTTTTGATTGACTGCCCTCGTTGGGAGACAAGTAAATCGGAACCCAAAAATGTTTGTATTGCAATTAAATCACAAAGCCAAATTCGAAGAAATAATCCCCAAATGAGGATTCACAGTATCATACAAGTAAAATTATTTCAAGAGCCAGCAGTTTTTACCCAACACGCTTTTTCTTTTAATGTGGGACGAAATTACTTAGCTGAGATAAAGATGTCGTCGCCGAGTGCGCGTTACCCATCCAAACCCTATACAATCCGTTTCCATGCCATAAAATAAAAAAAAAGAATTTTTATGGTAAGTCAAAGTTTATCGTTTTTAGTACGGTTTTCGCCCCTGATTTAGGGTCCCTGTGATTTAATTACCCTTTCCTTACAGGGTCAAGTCGGGAATAAAGCACGGTTCTCTGGCAAAAAGAAATCAGCGTCTGCGTTCTTCATCGGGTAATAAACGAGATAATAGCCGTACCTCAACCGCCAACGAACAGCCCAGGTGGTTGGTGTAAAAAATTAAAGCTTAAAAAATAGGCAAAGGTACATTATAGTTAATTAGGAAAAAAGAGTAAAACAAAACAAATGCTCAACAAATAACTGTTACCAAACGCAACAAAAGTTACTTTCCCAGATACCTGCATATTTTTTTGCGTTTTAAAGTGTTTGAAAACGTTTTTATTTCAATATAAGCTTTAGTTCAAATCGTCGTTTGTTAGAGTGATAATTCAAAATGGCGGATGGACAGATTTTTGGTGGACATCACTGAAGTTCGATTGTTGGGTTTTTGTATTTTGGGGTGAAAAAACTACAAATATACAACAAATAACTGTTCCAAACGCAATACAATTTACTTTTCTACCTAATTGAAATGAGAAAATGACGAAAAAGTAATCAGACTTCAATTATTTCAGACAAATGGGGTCAGCCATTTTGGATTATACCTCTGACGATATCGAATTCGAACGCAATCGTAAATTGAAATAAAACCGCTTTCACAGAATTTAAAACACGCACAAAATATGCAGTGACGTAGAAAAGTAACATTTATTGCCTTTGGTAACAGTTATTTATTGAATATTTGTTGTTTTACCCTTTTTCCTTGTTAAGTATTATGGACTATTGTCAAAAATAAATTAATAAGGACAGGTAATCTTAAGATGCGTCAAATGTGACCTACAAACATGCTATTTAAAGCTTAAACGTGACAGACCAACGAGGGTGTTATTTAAAACGTGTGCGTGTCCGATCGACTGACAGAGAGACAAAACCTCGCTTATCTGGGATAGTGCATCAAACACTAGCCTCTCCCTTTTGAGCAGGGGGCAAAATAATAGGTTCTGTACTGTCTGTCAAGATCTAGTCCTTGTCATATCGCCGCAGTGTGGCATCGCTCTGCTTTTTATACCAGTACTTCCACGAAATATGATCCATTTAAGTTACTGCACTTGTCCACCTATCAACGAAAATACACCCGACCACACAACTACCAGCAATATCGCAGCCCTCCACTGTAGAGGTCCCCAAATAGATTCTATCATTTGACTGTTTGCATTTGGAATCCACCTTGCCTCGACTGTACTAACATGCGGAAATGCAAATGTAATGTGAATAAGCATCTCGCTGCTCCTATATATCTGACCCCAAATTTACAGTAACCTATTACGTCTCAGTTTAGTCGTGGGTATTTACGTTCTTCTTCTTTCATCTTCTTTCGTCTGAATCATATGATTCTGGTGTTGGCATAAGTTAGAAATCTTTCTGGAAAGACATCGGGTACTTACGAGAAGGACCACTAGAAGGTTGGCAACATCCTTAAGTGAAAGTGGTACTGTGGATTCGAACTTGAAACACCAAGGTCTTCAGTCCGTGTCGTTATCCACTTAACCACCGTCACCTCCCAGGTATTTACGTTGAGGGGGCAGAAATGCAACAAGTTCATCGGAGCACACTCCGTTCAAGTAGCTGTAAGCAAACAAAGGGATAACACATTGTGGTGATGGACCATGGGCTGGAGCATTGTAGACAGTGTGAAACTTATTATGTTAGAAACTCTTTTTGAACTTTGTCAAAGAAGGACAGACTAGTGGTTGGTGCACCAGCACAGATGTGGCAACAATACTCCATGTATGGGTGAATGATGGCTTTGTAGATATATAGGATGTTGGAAGGTGTGAGAAGTGTTCAAGCTTGGTGGAGGGAGCCTACTTTCTTTGCAGTATACTTAGCAGTATTTTCTATGTATTTGTTGCAATTCATGTTATGTTATAAATTCACAGGTAACATTAATTGGAATAAATACATAGAAGATAAAAAACTTACTTATCATTTCATACGTTCAGTTTAGCTATATTCTACATTTTTCATCTAAATTATTTAGGGCGTTTTTACTGGCTATTCCAATGACTTTCTTTTGCATTCCCGATTGACAGAATAACCAATTAGCAATTTGGTATTCAACGAACATGTATAGGTCTTTGGAGTTAAAAGGACAGCACTCTTTTATATCATTCATACTAATAACCCTGTAACTCAAACCAGCACTCTTTTTATTTGTTGTTACACAAAATATCCACCAGGAATGTTTATCTGGTTATATTGAAGCAGTTAGCTCCCAAAATAGCTGCCAAATTTTATCGACT
>OY744519.1:210290432-210325432 GCA_963556195.1 Sepiola atlantica
ACTGGAAAATGTTTTTTTCTCCTCATATTTTTTTCTTTTCAATTGATTGCATATGCATTTCGTTTGGCTATGTTATTTCTTCGTTTCGTCACCCCTTTACTAATTCGTTAGCTGTTCCGGGTCAGGTTTTCGATGTACCGTCATCGATGTACGTTCCACACTTGGCAGATGGTGTTCACTAAACAGGGCTTAATTGGCTGTTTCTGGCAGGGAAAGAAATATGAGTCATGTTGCAGATGCATCATCTATCTCCGGTAGCTTCATTTTTTTATCTATCTATCTATCCATCTATCTATCTATCTATCTATCTATCTATCTATCTATCTCATATATATATATTTATATATATATATGTATATATACATATATATATTTATATATATATTTATATATTTATATATATATATATATATATATATATATAAATATATATATATATATATATGTATATATAAATATATATATATATAGTAAGCTATGAGAATATGTTTAGGGCAATTAAGCTACACAGCATTTTAGTCTGAAGATTCCCCCTCGGGGATGAAACGCGGGAGCCTCTATGTAGCTTAATTGCCATAAATATATTTTCATGGCTTACTACCTAGCTCTACTTACGTATCGAGCACTGTTGAAGTAAACACTAAAAATTGATACATACAAAATTATATCTCGTTATAAAATTTTATGTGGAAACATGAAATAGTAATATATATATATATATATATATATATATATATATATATATATATATATATATCCCATTCGACCGCCTGCAACCGCCACTCTTGCACTTATGAGATTAGAACACCCGAAACGATATTGTCTGTATGTACAAAAACACTGTAATATTTATAACAAAATATTTAGAGTCAATGATGCCCCTTTAAGATTAATAGTCTTAATAGTAGAGCTCTGTTTGTTGGAGTTACCAGATTGTTGTCCATTGCAAGTATGCAAAGTGTGCTCGAAAACAAAAGCGCTTGCCACCGCCTCTCGGGTAAGTGTACGTTAATTTCAATTACTGTATGTGTGATTTCTCGCGGCTGCGTTGGCATAGGCGTTAGGCTTGTAATTCTAGGCTGAATCGCCCACCTGCAACCGCCACTCCTGCACTAGTGAGTGTAGAAAACCTAAAACGCATCGTCTTTAAGTATATAAACACTATTCTTTTAAAAAATATTTACAGTATATATATATATATATATATATATATATATATATATATATATATATATATATATATATATATATATAGAGAGAGAGAGAGAGAGAGAGAGAGAGAGATTTACTTATTTACACGTATATATATATATATATATATATATATATATATATATACATATATATATATATATATATATATATATATATATACATATATATATATATATATATGTGTGTGTGTATAGAGTATGGAAGAGTTTGAATTACTTACTAGACACCATCTTCGAGTGTCTTCGATTTCTCTATACAAGGGTTTGTAGGACAACCTGACATGAGGATACTTCACCCTGCAAGTAAACCCTGACAAAATATTCAAAATAACATAGTATTCGAATCCCAAATAACATCCACTCGACATTGGTTCATATTAGGATTAGGACACCTTCTCAATATAATGTTACCTCAAGTAACAGCACTTAGCTTGATACTCCACCAGACTAGATTAATTCTTGTCTTGGAATCCGGTAAGACGAAAAAGACCACAAGAAAGATATACTATAACATAGTTAACTGATCAATAGTGAAGAGGGAAAAATAATATTCTAAACTTCTTTGCAAACTCAACGCTTGAGGGGTAAAGGAGAACTTTAATAGAATATTCGAATGTCTACGTATCTCATATAGAAGTCAAGTGTTAGCCCCAGGAAGGGGTCCCTTGATTTTTTGAGAACCTCTACAATTGCTGAAAAAATATAACAATGATAATTAAAGCACATAATAACAAAATGAGAAAAGTAAATAAAAAATCATTACAAAATGCGTAAAAAATTGATCAATATAGCAAAAATATTACACATAATATTAAAGTATTTATAAAAACATTAGATTGCTGTATAATTTGGAAAGTTAAACTTAATAGCATATAAGCTGTCTGTGTGCTAAAAAGCACACAGACAGCATAAATTCATGGTTATCACTGTGGTGATGAAGTGAACCAATATTAATTAAGATATATCGTCTCAGAAACGATTGTACACATACAGTTGTTTTCTCGGATTCTTGAAGCGTAAATAATTGTTTATATAATAAAGATTACATAAGATATATGTTATAATAAAAATTGCATAAGATATATGTTATACTAAAGGTTACATAAGATATATGTTATAATGAAGGTTACATAAGATATATGTTATAATAAAGATTACATAAGATAAATGTCATAATAAAGATTACAAAAGATATATGTTATAAAAAAGATTACATAAAATATATGTTATAATAAAGATTACATAAGATATATGTTATAATAAAGATTGCATAAAATATATGTTATAATAAAGACTGCATAAGATATATGTTATAATAAAGATTACATAAGATATATCTTATAATAAAGATTGCATAAGATATATCTTATAATAAAGATTGCATAAGATATGTCTTATACTAGCTCTGGTCTACCATTGAGCTGATATTACAGCTGCCGTATTTCTGGACACTTGCACAACATACGGGCTATTTTTCTGTCTGTAGTGCTGCTTGCCTAACTTGAGACCTAATATTTCTTAAAGCTCCCCCCCCCCAAATAGAGCGTCAGTAATTACTGGCAGGCATGTTCCAATATTAATAAAGATATATCGTCTCAGAAACGATCGTACACATAGTTGTTGGTTTTAATTCTTGAAACGCAAATACATGACTATATAATAAAGTTTACATAAGATCTATGTTATATATATATATATATATATATATATATATATATATATATATTATAAGCCCCTTTCAAGTAAAATTGAAAGTAGAGCCAAAGATAACAATAAACATTCACCTAAAAAAACACAGTGCAATGTTCCTACTCTATCGTTGAGTACTATAGAATGTTTAGATATTTGTGCTTGCCGCTTTCAGTGTAAATATCACTTAATTTCCCCGTTATCACGTGACTATCTCTCGTGGTCTAATGGGAATAGGTGAACCCTTACAGATCTAAGGTGTCTATGTAAACAGGGTTCGTGCCCTTATGATCGTCTGAGATTGTACTAATTACTTGCATGCGCTGATGAGAGCCATAAGCTTGAAACGACGTCATACGTTATTAATAATAATAATGGTAATAGTAATAAAAATAGTAATAATAACAGCGACAACGACAACGACAATGGTGGTCAATAATATTTAAGACTTTATAAAAATAATAGTTTAGGAAAGAAATAGAATAATTAAGAAATATTAGGAATCCTAGGAGGTAGTGATTATCATAATGATATTAAATAATAAGATAATTTTTGCCGATATTATGATATGGATTAATGGTTGCAATAATGCTGATCATATAAAAAGGTAATAATAGTGGTTTAACTGACAGCAGTAATCAGAGTGGTAATCCCAGTAATCTTAACAATAGTAATAATGATAGTGAAAAAATTAATAAATAATAATAGAACAGTACAAATAGTAGCAGTAGTCATAATGGTGGCAATAATAGTAATAAAGATGAAAACAACAACAACAACAACAACAACAATAATAATAATAATAATAATAATAATAATAATAATAATAACTGAAATAAAATAATAAAGTTATAGATAATGACATTATCGTTATTATCATCAATGGCAGTGGAAGCAAAAGTCAGGTAACGTCAGCAAAAGTCAGGTATATATATATATATATATATATATATATATATATATATATATATATATATATATATAGAGAGAGAGAGAGAGAGAGAGAGAGAGAGAGAGAGAGAGAGAGTAAGATGATACTTTAAAGATATAAATAACACCTTTAAGTAGTAGACTAAACAAAGCTCAATATAGTGTATAGAGCAATACTATTAATTAAGCAAATTTCCCGCCTGGATAACTTTTTCGTTTTTCGGATTACCATTCACCACCTGGATTGTTTTTTAATCGACTTCTTTAACATTTTATTGAAATTTCAAAAACTTTCTGACTTGGATGAACTGTATAAGTTTTACAAAACAGTGTGTTTTGGTTCACTATATTGGATGTTATATATATGTTTTATATATTCTCCAAGATTAATTTTTATTACCTGCAGTAAGTGATGGTCCTCTGATGATAGGATTTTCTTTGAAAACTCATGGGTTAAGGACGCAGTATCACTCTTTGTTTTTGAACGTTAATAAAATCTGATTAATTTCTCATGTTATTATGTTATTCAATCCATTAATATATATATATATATATATATATATATATATATATATATATATATATATATATATATATATATATATATGTAAAGATTTGAAAAAAGTAGATACATGTTAAAATAAACGAATTATAGCAAATAAGTAAATACGAAAATATGAATAGGAAAAACACCGGTTTTTTTATTTTATAAAGGAGTCTTCTCACTTACGCAATAAACTTCCCGTGAACATCCTGCAATTTTCGTGTCATCTCGTCGGAAACCGTTACGAAGCCATTCTTTTCTACTTATGTGATTTTTTATGTTCCCTGGCGTTTATTTTTTGTTCCATCCATTTTATTGCTTTTATTTATTTTCTGTTTTGTGAGCGACGAACAAACTTTTTCAGCTGCAATGTATTCAGCGAACCTCGTCAGATTTCGTTCTTTTCCGGTCATTAGGATGTCATCTGTCGGTCAACTGGTTTGAACGTCTCTGGCATCTGTACATTCAGCTATGTCATGCAATTATCTTGATGTGTGGAGGCTGCAATTTAGAAACGTGTATATATATATATATATATATATATATATATATATATATATATATATATATATATATATATATATATATATATTATTTATATATATATTATTTATATATATATATTATATTTATATAGACTAGCGTGAAACCGTGTCAATTACACGAGATGATGTTTTCAATACTAATTATTTTGTTCCTAACCTATACATGTTTGAATAAAATGTGATAAGATTTGACTTGTATATTTATTTTTAAAAATGAACAATACATTAAACAATTTACAAAACTTCTTTATATACAATATTTCTAGTGAAGGTAATATTTCGACGACTAAATCTTACTTTGTAAATGTTTTCGATTAAATTAAATTTGGCCCCAGTTCATGAATATTTATTTACTCCTCTCATGGAGTTAGGCACAAGGCCAGTTTTATCTTACTCCCACAAGTAAGATGTGACCCAAGGTCGGGTCTGGAAAGTGGGGTTTGAAAAGCCAGCGCTCGAGAAGGTGAGCACTCTGGCCATTAAAAATTGCCTGGGCAGCTCCGTTGGCATTCCCCGGTAGGGCGCCTCAGGCAGTAAGCAATAAACTTACTCCTCCCCAAAGAGGGGGGGGGGGCGAAGCCTGGGAGGGTGGACCTGCTAGAACTGCACAGGACAGACCCATAGACCGGCGTAAATCAAGCCTCGAAGGCCAAGACAATACCAATCTATGGAGTGCAGTATCCATCGGAACAGATACTACACTTTGATCTTGGCCAAAAGGCCAAGCGAATTCATGAGTAGCATACAAAGATTCGGAAAGTCGTTGCTTTTGATGTAAGCATGACACACAAAATCACACACGCTATTGTATTAATATGTATCTTCCCGGTCGTCCCTCCCTACCTCTCTTCCCCTTCCCCTCGAAATGTAGAATAAAATCTTAGAAGTTGGTTGGGATCGAACTATAAATCAGTCGGTCCGAAGTCAAAAATACTACGTCGCTAACCGTTGCGCCAAAGGGAAATACTTGAAAATGTTTCGAAAATTAGGCGAGTTGGATGTTTTCAAAAATCTAGTGAGACACGCATGCGCAGAGCTCTTGCCGGAAGCGTGACACACGAACACACACGCTATCGTATTTTTATATATATATATATATATATATATATATATATATATATATATATATATATATATATATATATAGTCTCGGAAGTTTCTCAACCATTAAAACTATATTAAAAAAAAATATTAAAAAAAAAAAACAAAAAAAACTTATAGTCTCAAGTCTTCCAGTGGAAAATCACTCATGTAAGTCAATTTATTTTTTACAGTTATTATATTAGTTAGTTTCTAACACAATTTTAAGGGATCATCAGTAATTTACCATGAAAAACTGTTTCGGGAATTTAAAAACAAGACAGTATTTAATTTCATGGCTTCCCAGCAGAGTTGATCAGACCCCACTTCCCTTAAAAGACAAAAACATAAACGTTCCTTATACTAAATCTACGTGTTGTTCCATATAAATGTTTTGCTAACTTATATTAGTTATTTAAAGACACAAAAAAAAAATTCTTTACCTGTGCTGTTCGTATGTCTAATAAAATTTATCCGTTACTTACAAAAATGTTGCTGCATTTTAAAGTGTTTGGACGAATCCATGACACTATTATTTAAGTGATTAATGTATTATTTTTAGTTTTATATTATAAATATAAAAAACATCAACACATCAAAAAATAAAAGATAAATAAATAAATATGTATATACATATATATATATATATATATATATATATATACATATATATACATACACACATACATATATATATACCTTTAGATCCTCCTTTTCTCCCTCGTCCTACTTTGTTGTCCATCTCCCCGTTGTTGTCAACCTCAAATAAATATTAATCTTCCTTGTTCACTTTAGTTTTTCTAATCTGCGTTCACAACTGTCGACTTTTTTCTTTTCTCATTGTTTCAAATCTGCGTCTATAAGTTAACCGTTAATTTGTTCTCTTTTTCTTTCTTTTTCTTCTTCTTCTTTGCCAACTCCCGGTGTTTAAAATCGGCGTTCATAACTGTCGGTTTTCTTCTTCTTCTTCTTTTTTAACATTTCTTTCTTTCTTTCTACTGTATTTTTATTGTTTTTCTTCTTATAATTAGCAGATGTGTTATATATACGTTTATACATTATTTCTATTTATATATACTATGATTTGTTCTATCAGTTTATTTTGATTAATTTGATAAGATTTAAAAGCATCAGGATGGCGAGTAATTGCCTTATTTAATTGTCCAAATATTTTATTTTGATCGCCACCTTGGTTAATCATTCTTATTATTAGATCAGAAATTGGGGGCATGAAATCTACTAATTTTAAGGTAACACGGGCAATTCTGAGAAATTCAGACATAATACTCCCGTAAAATATATACACAGGGCTAGTACTATTTTTATATGGCATTCGCACGATACGAAAAGGGAATGAATTTCTTTTATCAAACAGTTTATAGATAAATATTTGATCTATTTTATATATATAGTCTAAAGAAGCTTTGAGTTATTTTAAACAAAAAGACAAAAAAAGGAAAATGCAGTTTAAATTCCCAGAGAAACTAACTAAATCCAAAATAGTGCAGACTTAACATTCGTTGGAAAATTCATAAATAAATAAAATATATAATAGTAAGTTAATAAAATAAAAAGGGGGATTAAGTATCTAACAGTGAAACAAAAACAGGAGACCTTAACGTAAGCGTCTAATATTAACACGGGGATCATCAGCTGTTTACCATGTAACTGTTTCGGAGATTTAAGAACAGGAGTTATATGCATGGCGCTCCAATGGTACAGATCAAACAACCATTTCCCCAATAATCAAGTGTCGAAATAATTCAGCTTAAAATGTTACTTATATATACATAAATAAATAATAATAATAATAATCAAATAATAATAATAATATACTACCCTTAAGACTACCGTGTGATATGGTAATTTGCATATCAAATAATATATATATATATATATATATATATATGTATTTTATATATATATGTATTTTAAATATATATATACAGGGTCGGCCAAAATAAGTGTCCTATCTTTAAATTTGAATAACTTGAATTTGAATAACTTCCACAAAATAAAAGTTAAACTCACCAAACTTTATGTGTGTGTAGACTGACCCTTCCGAGATTTTTTGAAATAAACAAAACAAATTTTAGCCGAAAAACACTTCTTAAAACTTACAAAAACTAAAGTATTGTTTTTTACACTGTTTTGAGTTTTTTAAGCAAAAATAATGTTTTCTAAATGAGGGTACGTTCCTTAGGGCTAATACGGCTCATGCTTGCTTCGGAAGGGGTCCTTTACTTAATCTTAAAAAAATTTTTTTTTAAATCAATAAATAAAAAAGTTATGAATTTTTAAAAATAGGACTCTTATTTTTGCCCACCCTGTATATATATATATATATATATATATATATATATATATATATATATATATATATATATATATATATATATATACTTTAGAAAAATACACATTCCACGAGGACGGGTATAAACAATAAATATAGTATTCTTCTCTGCACCCTCTCTCTCTCTCTCTCTCTCTCTCTCTCTCTCTCTCTCACACACACAGACGTGATGTTACTAGTCTCAGTCTTTTCCATAAATACTATAGACTGAGACTAGCAACATCACATCTGCGATGGAGAAGGTGCAGAGAAAGAAGAAAGGATGAAGCCAATCAAATTACAGACACGTTTCTGCACCTTATCAACAACCCTCAAATGAGACAGAGATTCACCGGCCCAAATATGACAACAGTACTTCTGCTAGAAGAGTGATGTTTTTTTCTTCTCCTTTTCGCGACGCCACTCCTTCGACCCTTAGAACCGCACCCGGTGTTTACCCTGTTGAAAATTCCAGAACAATCCGCATACCCTCTCGCTAGATCTGCCTCGTCGTCGTGAAAATGGTCAGGAATTTGCCTTAACGACAGGTGCTTCTACTTAGGAGTCGAGTAGACGTAGTAATAGGTGGATGGGGTTTTCGCGGGTGTACTGTCGGGTGGAAAAAAAGTGATGGCCGACCCCCAGCACTTGTTTGTGGAGTGCGTTTGGAATCAGAAAGAGAAAAACTTTTAACGAATCTTTCTGGAAACTACTAATGAGAAGCCATGCTGTCTTTAGCAGCAAAGAATAACATAGACAGTTAAAACGAAAAACAAACGGTAGACAATACACGATTTTTTATTTCTATGGCAGACAATCGATATCTGATGACACCCGCAATTTTCTAAAATACAATTTTGAACAACGTCGCAGGTTAATAGAATCGGCTACACCTAACCATAACCACAAAGTCGAGAGCCTATACAATCGGCTATATCACTCCTGACGCAATCCTCTACGTGTATAAGAGACGGATACGTGCTAGGATGGTGTAGAGTTACCACATCTGAGGATGTGCCTCTTTCCTGCCTTGACTAAGTAGAAAATTGACTTCGAAATCTAGTGGCGGGTGGTTCTTTTCTCTTCTCTACATCCTCTTTCTCACAGAAAAGACGTTGCAAGTATTTCTCTACCTTTTCGTTATTGTCATCGTAAGTTATCGACTGAGCTTCAATCTCTGGTTCCTCCCTGTAAACCATTCACAGCAAAAACACGTCTAGCTACAACTATTGTACATATTGATGACCATATATATATTAATATATATATATATATATATATATATATATATATATATATATATATATATATATTATTTACATATATATATATATTTATATGATACTTAATTATATCTGAGAATACAGATACACACTATACCATATATAAACATATCCAGTTGTAATCATATACATACATATAAATATATATATATATATATATATATCTGTTAAGTGAGTGATGAAAAATAAAGATTACACAAACCTGCAAAAATTATTAAATCATCAATTGTTCACAGAATAATAATAAACAAGGAATTTTAATTTCCTTAATCCATGAATTTTCAAAAATGAGCTCTTATCATCAGGGGTAAATTACAATTCTTTTTTTTTTTTAAGACCCCTTAAACTTTAGAAACTTTCTAGAATCAAAATCATGTAATAAATTTTTATAAAAAATAAATAAAAATTGGAATAAGGATTGTAGACATAAGGTTTAGTAGCATATTACCTTGATTTACATTTTCGTATTGCGGCATGAATTCTGTTGGAAGGATTAATTTTACCCGAACTGGGACGGGTATTCTTCTAGTTTAAATATACAGGAATAAATCCATAGGGAAACAAACTTTGATGAACAGACATCTAAACAAATGGAGCTCGGTCTAGTTGCTGACAATGTTTATATAAAAAAGCATTGAGATATCACTTTACAACAGCGACCGCCTCGTAATCAAGTGGGTAGAATCGCCGACTATAAAGTAAATGGATGTAAGTTCCATCCTACTTAGAGCGGGTACAGTCTAGCCGCACTTAAGAGATGTGATACAGCGAAAGAGTATGTTCGTGGATGACCATATATATATATATATATATATATATATATATATATATATATATATATATATATATATATATATATATATATCTGTTAAGTGAGTGATGAAAAATAAAGATTGCGCAAACCTGCAAAAATGATTAAATCATCAATTGTTCACAGAATAATAATAAACAAGGAATTTTAATTTCCTTAATCCATGAATTTTCAAAAATGAGCTCTTATCATCAGGGGTAAATTACAATTACTCGAACCCCGTCTTTGCCAACAGGGCCGTTGTCAACAACTCGGTAAATCAGCGAGAGAGTAATCTTATTTAAAGACAGCTGTCGTAAAGAGTTCGACTTTTGAAAAGAATATTGCATTACAGCCACGATGACTGCTGTATTAATACTACCAGCTACAGAATCCAGCCTAGTTTGGGGACAGCAATATATATATATATATATATATATATATATATATAGAGAGAGAGAGAGAGAGAGAGAGAGAGAGTAAGAGAGAGAGAGACTGTTTCGTTGTATCATAGCTCTTCAGTGCGGTTAGACCAGTTAGTGACTCAAGCTGGGATTAGAACTCAACCGTCGAGCTGACAGTTGGCGCCCCTACCCCTGCGCTATCATACGACACTGACTGAATGTAACTGATATCCTAATGTAAACATTATCATATATATATATATAAGGATAAAATGCACGATATATCATAATATGAAAAGCCTTGAAGACAGGATGTGTGAAAAAGCCAAAAAGAAAAAAAAATTAAATATAGAAATAAATTATCAAGGAACGATAGATTTTTTCCGGTTGCGTTCAGATCAACGAACATCCTCTCCGTTCATATACGACTCGTCCGCGTGGCCTAACCTCACATGGGTGAAGGAAAATTATTCCTAATCAGGGGTTAGGTAGATTGCTTCCCGTTCAAAACGTATTTTATGCAAAATAATCAAATATATATATATATTAATTTTATACGTACATATAAGTAATCCATGGACATGTGTTTTTGGCTCGCAGCTTTCATAAGCATGGCTAACCTAGACAAGGATCGAACCTTCGATATTGATGTCTATAGTCCAGCGTTTTACCATCGGACCAAGACGTCCTGTCTAGGAATATGTACGATTTTTAACATCTAAATATTGTATGTATTTTTATGTAATTATTTTTATTAGTGATTACAGCGTTATATAATTAGATAAAATACATTAAATATATATTTATATATATATATATATATATATATATGTGTGTGTGTGGGGGGTGTATGTGTATATATTTATATATATAGATGTATATATATATGAGATAGATAAATAGATATATAGATATAGTGTAGAAGAGTGATGATTATGCAATCATCTTATACGTACACACACACACACACACACATATATATATATATATATATATATATATATAAATATATGTACATATATGTGTGTTTGTGTTTTGATGATAGTATGGCAGGTTATACATTGTTTTTTTATAAAACGACTGAATTTCTGAATTGAAACATCAATGCAAGAATGTATTAATCAACGAAAGTAAACGAATAACAATCAAATAAATAACACGTGAGCAAAACAAAACAAACAAAAATCGAAAATCTCGTGGAGACGTGAAGTCAACAACGTTAAAAACAAAACGCCCCGAGAGTAAACGTGATTTGTGAAAATATCAGGCTACATTTTGTATTAGTTCCATGAAAATATCTAAAAAAAAATAACAGCTTTCTTATGATCGTTATTTTCCTCCATTTATCAATTTAATATATTATTTGAATTAGACACACAATAACACATAACTTATTCCATAAGGCAAACAATATTTATATAAACATCATCAAATTAAAGTTCTTGAAGCATCTTAAGAAATGTTGGTAATTGAAAATAGACAAACACATGTTTTTGGAAACCACGTTTTCTGATGCGATATTTTATTAAAAATTATTAAAATGTTCTCATTGTTGTTTCTTTTCGACTAAAGTAAAAAGAAAACATTTAAATGATTTTTAATAAAATATTGCATCTCAAAACGTGGTCTACAAAGGCATGTGTTTGCCCATTTTCAAATACCTATATACACATATATTAATATATGTTTAGGTATACGACATTTCTAAATACATTTTATTAAAAACCGATGAAACTTTACACTTACATCTCGTCAGGAGGAAAATGTTTTGTTTTTTTTTAAAATAAATGACACATTTTCTAGTGATGAAATGAACAAGAACAAAAGTGGAATTGCCATAGAATTGATTGTAAACTAATTACACACGATTAAAATTAATGTAATTTAATATTCGTTTAAAAAAATCAAAAAGACAAGGTGAGCAGCAAAAAGAAAAGTGAATGAAAGTACGTAGAGAAATAAATAAAATCATCACATGTTTCTTAATTTAATCTATTTCTCACCGTGCTTTTTATTTGATCTATTTCTCCA
Source organism: Sepiola atlantica (assembly GCA_963556195.1). Lineage (NCBI taxonomy): Eukaryota > Metazoa > Mollusca > Cephalopoda > Sepiida > Sepiolidae > Sepiola > Sepiola atlantica. Next base: position 210,303,275 of record OY744519.1, read on the forward strand.
CGTGCTTTTAATTGATTCTGTTTCTCCACATACTCTTAATTTTATCTATTTCTCCACATACTTTAAATTTCATCTATTTCTCCACGTGCTTTTAATTTAATCTATTTCTCCACGTGCTTTCAATTAAATCTACTTCTCGACGCGCTTTTAATTTAATCTATTTCTCCACGTGCTTTTGATTTAATCTATTTCTCCACGTGCTTAAAGTTAACTTTTTTTCCCCGTGCATTTAATTTAATCTATTTCTGCACGTGATTTTAATTTTATCTATTTCTCCACGTGCTTTTACTTAAATCTATTTCTCCACGTGCTTTTACTTTAATCTATTTCTCCACGTGCTTTTAATTTAATCTATTTCTGCACGTACTTTTAATTTAATCTATTTCTCCACGTGCTTTTAATTTAATCTATTTCTGCACGTACTTTTAATTTAATCTATTTCTGCACGTACTTTTAATTTAATCTATTTCTTCACGTGCTTTTACTTTAATCTATTTTTCTACGTACTTTTAATTTAATCTATTTCTCCACGTGCTTTTACTTTAATCTATTTCTCCACGTGCTTTTAATTTTATCTATTTCTCCACGTGCTTTTACTTTAATCTATTTCTCCACGTGCTTTTACTTTAATCTATTTCTCCACGTGCTTTTAATTTAATCTATTTCTCCACGTACTTTTAATTTTATCAATTCTTCCACGTGCTTTTAACTTAATCTATTTCTCCACGTGCCTTTACTTTAATCTATTTCTCCACGTGCTTTTACTTTAATCTATTTCTCCACGTGCTTTTAATTTAATCTATTTCTCCACGTACTTTTAATTTTATCTATTTCTCCACGTGCTTTTAACTTAATCTATTTCTCCACGTGCTTTTAATTTAATCTATTTCTCCACGTGCTTTTAATTTAATCTATTTCTCCACGTGCTTTTAATTTAATCTATTTCTCCACGTGCTTTTAATTTAATCTATTTCTCCACGTGCTTTTAATTTAATCTATTTCTCCACGTTCTTTTAATTTAATCTATTTCTGCACGCGCTTTTAATTTAATCTATTTCTCCACGTGCTTTAAGTATATATTTTTCTCCACGTGCTTTTAATTTAATCTATTTCTCCACGTTCTTTTAATTTAATCTATTTCTGCACGCGCTTTTAATTAAATCTATTTCTCCACGTGATTTAAGTTTATCTATTTCTCCACGTGCTTTTAATTTAATCTATTTCTCCACGTGCTTTAAGTTTATCTTTTTCTCCACGTGCTTTTAATTTAATCTATTTCTCTACGCGTTTCATTTACTTTTATTCTTGTTTTTTATGGAAATTGATCCAGACAAGTTTTTAAGTTCAATGTTTACAAATTCTTGTCGAGCAGCCATCTTAAAAGTTTAAATTCTATCCATTTCACCTATTGTTTCAAATTCTTTTAAGGACGCTGTTCATTGGCAACTGACAATGACTTTTGTTTCTTGATAAGCGGTTACTACTTAATAATAAAAACATAACAGGTAAAATAGTATCCTACTCTATTTTTGGTTTCTCTTCTTTCTCTACTTACATAAAAAAAGGAATAAAAAAAATTCGTACGAATCGGATGATTCAATTGTTGGCATTAGTTTCCCCGATATATTTCTAGTAAGAACTTTTTCTAGAAAATCATCCGATACTTAGAGGAGGGACCACGTGAAGGTTGCAAACATTCTAAGTGAAAGTGTTTCTGTGGAACGAACCGGATTCGAACTCGGCACACCGTGGTTTTCGGTCCGCGTCGTTAACCACTTAGGCACAATCACCTGTTGATCTATAGATCTCAAGTATTTCAATAGATACTTAAATGGGCATCTTTGACAGTAATTGTATAGGGTTGGGTGGGGCTAAACATTTATTTGACGTTTTCGTCCCTACCAAAAACGGCCTGAGAAAAAGATGAAAAGACTTCGAGGCAACAACATCCGTGAAAATGTTTTTCGTTCGAAATCCAAAAGTCAAAACAAAGTATAAACAAAAACGAATGCAGTAGACGAAAATGAAAACAGATGAAATGAAAAAGGATTTTCGCACACGGTCCAAGGGTTTCAGTAGGATTAATCCCTTGTCATCATCTTTGATGCCAGACTCCGTAAAGATGGCTTCGCTTGCACAAATCAGAGTTGTTTGCTAAGCAAAATCATTTTCCAATCTGTTAAAAAGATAAAATAATTCATAGTAAGCAAATAAAAAATACTGGTTTTTATTTTTTTTATTCTCTCTGTCTCTCTCTCTCTTTCTCTCTCTCTCTCTTTCTCTCTCTCTCTCTCTCTCTCTTTCTCTTTCTCTCTCTCTTTCTCTCTCTCTATTTTTCTCTCTCTCTCTTTCTCTCTCTTCCTCTCTCTCTTTCTCTCTCTTCCCCTATCTCTTTCTCTCTCTCTTTCACTCTCTCTCTCTTTTCCACTCTCTCTTTCTCATTCTCTCTTTCTCATTCTCTCTTTCTCTTCTTCTCTCTCTCTTTCTTTCTCCCTCTCTCTTTCACTCTCTCTCTTTCTCATTCTCTCTTTCTCATTCTCTCTTTCTCTTCTTCTCTCTCTCTTTCTTTCTCCCTCTCTCTTTCACTCTCTCTCTTTCTCTCTCACTTTCTCTTTTTCACTCTCTCTCTCTTTCTCATTCTCTCTTTCTCTTTCTTTCTCTCTCTCTCTCTCTCTCTCTCTCTATATATATATATATATATACATACTTATTTATTTCATTTATTTTTTTTGGTACAGAAAAAGTAGTACAACAGTACCGTCGGTTTCAAGCTCTGGAGGACTTAACCCTCCGGCTCTCTTCAGCTTCTGTTCTCATCTACTTGACAAAAATCTTCTTTTTTTTCTGTACCAAAAATAAATAAATATTGCAGTCTTAATGTTTATTCTCTATTAATCGAGCACTCTGCTGGGATTTTCCAACTATATTACATAAGAAGTATATATATATATATATATATATATATATATATATATATATATATATATATATATGTGTGTGTGTGTGTGTGTGTGTGTTTGTTTGTGTGTGTGTGTGTTTGGGTATGTGTCTGGTAAAAGATAAATTAAACATCAATTCGAATTATGTATCAGTATTCATGATCGGCGTTTGTAAATAACTACTTAGGTTTATTTAAACGCATGCAGACATAAACACGTATATATATATATATATATATATATATATATATATATATATATAGTGAAAGTTTTTTTCTCCAGTTATCCTTACTATATATACATAAAAACTGACTAGACTAATTTAGATGTAATGGCACAAGAATCTTTTCGAATATCGTATATATTGTAATCTAAATATATCTCAAACAAATCTTGATATTGCTCATTTGCATATTTATTTATTTTAAAGTTTCTAATAAATTGATATTTTCTGATATACATATCAGATTTGTATTGGTATTTTCTTCTATAAACTCAATCGTTTTATCTAAACTATTATTATTTAAACTAGCGGGACCCGTGTAAATTACACGCAAGTATGTTTTCAATACTTACTATCTTGTTCCTAACCTATACATGTTTGAATAAAAAAGACTAAATAAAATTTGGCTCCAATTGATGAGTAGTATACAAAGATTCGGAAGGTCGTAGCTTTTGATGGAAGCGAACACACAAAATAACACACACGCTATCGTATTAATATGTGTCTTCCCGGTCGTCCCCTCTCTACCTCCCCGCCATCCTTCGTTGTAAAAAAAATATTAGAGGTTAGTTCAGATCGAACTATAAACCAGTCGGGCCGACGTCAAAAACTGACATCAAATTCTTACGTCGCTAACCGTTGCGCCAAAGTGAAATACTTGAAAATATTACGAAAATTAGGAAACTTGAATGCTTTTCCAAATCTAGGTGCGGCACGCATGCGCAGAGCTTTTGGTGGAAGCGTGACACACGAACACATACGCTATCGTATTAATATTATTTAATTATTAATAACATTATTTAGAGAGATTTTATTTTAACAAATGGATAGATTTTTAAAAACTTCCATGATTTCATTTTCACGGGGGATAATTTACATGAAACGTCCATCAAATGCCGCTGAGATGTGTAGAACAGATACTATAGCACTCCCAGGAATCACCTTCTCTGTAAGAGCTCAACATCTTGTAGAAGAATTATGAATATACATAGTCTGAAATTAAAACTTTTTCACTTAAAATGCAAACCAATAAAATTGAATTTTCTGTTTAATTGTAATTGTTTTTATTTAAAGTTTTTTTTTCACTTCTTAATAAATCCTGTTATCACCCCCACCCCCAAATAAATAACTAATTATTAAAAATATTAACATTAGCGGAATTACTATATATATATATATATATATATATATATATATATATATATATATATATATATATATATATATATATATATATATATGATGAAAATTATGGAAATATTATTTCAACATGATGGAAAATGAGAAAAGGAAAAATCAAAAATATTTATATATCTATTAACGTTTCGTCTTTATTTAAAGACTTTCATAAGATGATTGATTTGAAGAAATAAAATACATGTACAATATTTGAAAATATTTGGTGCGTTTGTGACGTTAAAGGAATTTTCGTGTTGTTTTTTGTTTTTTGAAAAGAATGTGTTTGTTCTTTTTTTTAGAGAACCATAGACGTTCGAAACGTGAGATGCGTCAATGAAATATATATATATATACATATTTCATTATATATATATATATATATATATATATATATATATATATATATATATATTTAAAGAATTGGTGTTACCAACGCTAGTAAAAAAACTTTTTCAATAATTATTTATTATCTTATCATTTTAACATTTTAAGTTTTTTTAAAGTTTTTTTTAATATAATTTCATAACACGTTTTGAGCATTTATCGGTTATCCATTATGCTCTCTTCAGATGTAAATTCAATTTGATAAAAGTGTTTCATTTGAGAATACATTTCATTTTTCTTTCATTTAAAAGTGTCTGTTCCATTTGAAGAAATAAAAAATGAAATAGAACAGACACTTTTAAATGAAAGAAAAATGAAATGTTTTCTCAAATTAAACACTTTTATCAAATGGAATTTACATCTGAAGAGAGCATAATGGATAACCGATAAATGCTCGAAACGCGTTATGAAATTATATTTAAAAAACTTAAAATGTTAAAATGATAAGATAATAAATAATTATTGAAAAAGTTTTTTTACTAGCGTTGGTAACCACAATTCTTTAAATATACTTTTTTCTCTCGTTGGAACTGCACTGATGCTACACAACCCCCTCTCTCTCTCTCTAACATCTACAGGATAGGAAAAGAATCCAACGAATTTCAAACGGGTTTATAAAAAGTGCTCAATATCAAATAGAGCATCTATATATATGATTATTTGTATTTATGCAGACATGTACAAAATCTGCGACACTGGCATGTCGATGTTTTCGATCAACAGCTTTTAGAAACTGAGATCTCATAAGCATTTAGAACCCGATTTGTACCTCATATCATATTTGGGAAAAATGAAATGGGGAAGAAAAGATCAGAAATGAATCTCAGTTTATAAAAGCTGTTGATCGATAACATCGACATGCCAGTGCCGCAGATTTTGTACATGTTAGTATTAATAAAATAATTATATATATATATATATATATATACATTTATGTATATATACATATATATATACATACATATATATATTTATATATATATACATATGCATATATATGCATATATATTTCCCCCTCTCTCTATATATATATTGCGCTCTTTCCCCCTCACTGTGTTGCCCTATATATTAAATATGTTGTCACTCTCCTCCACCCCGATTTACGTCTTAAATAGTTAATTTCCCCCTCTCCCAAAATATGTATTAAATATGCTGTCGCTTTCTCTATATGAAATGGTGAGTGTGAGTTTCTCTTTTTTGATTTTCAAAAATGTAATCACCTCACTTGGATGCTGGACGAGACCAGAGGGTCGAAATAAAGTATTGCACCGGTGCTCATGCGATTCTGTACGATTTTATTTTAATTTTATTCTTGCTCTGTTTTTTACATTGAGCTCTCATACCTGGATTTTCTTCTGGAATTTATTTCTCTCTAACACTATATATATATATATATATATATATATATATATATATATATATATATATATATATATATATATATTATTTTCCCTTCTTTCTTTCTTTCTTTCTTTCTCTCTTTTCTTTCTTTCTTTCTTTCTTTCTTTCTTTCTCTCTTGTTCTTCACTTCTAAATATAGAATCTCTTACTTAACGGCTATTTTTCTGATTTAAGCGTCTCGCCGGCCCTTCATTTCAAATTCTTTGTGCATAGCGTTTTATAACGGTTATAAATGTTTTTTGAAGAAATTCCACCATTTACTATTTCAGACTATGCTGAAGAAGACGGAATCGGAGATTTAAACCCTTTTCTTGTCAGAAACCACTGGTCCATGTCTGATTAAAATCTGTATTTAAAAATAAAAAAATAAAATAATAAAAAAATATTACGCTCTTAATTTAATTTAATTGAGCACTCTGCTGGTATTTCCCTTTTATTCTTTTTTGAGTATACCTTTATACTTTATATATATATATATATATATATATATATATATATATATATATATATATTCCAATAAATTTTTCATACGAGGTAGAATTGGTCAATATTACATTTGAAAATAAAATCCTGTACGATTCTTTACATCCTCTTTCTCTTGTGTCATTCCTTCTCTTTTTACTTGTCCCTTTACTGTACGCCTCTTTCTTTTTTCTTATTGGCCCCCAACCCTCTCTCTCTCTCTCTCTCTCTCTCTCTCTCTCTCCATCCCATCATCTATCTATATATCTATCTATCTATCTATCTTTCGTTCTCTCTTTATCTTTCTATTTGTATACTTTAAACCTCTCCCTCTCACTTTCTCTTTTTACCAATTGTCATATTACTATATTCTTCTTCATACTTTCCCCGTTTTCCCTCTCTCTTTCTATCACCTTTCTTCCTCATTTTTTCCATGGATAATTTGATACTATACGCCCCTTTCTACCCCTCTTACCGCGACACTCTGGTCAGCAAGTGACAATAACATGTCAAGCCATTCAACTGCCTGAATTAGCAATTGCAGTAGTTGACACGGTAATTACCGGAAACTACCGAACATTAACGAAGCCATCTCGTTACATGGAAACCATTTTATATATTTTGTTTCTACAGTGTTTTTCGTGTGGTTGGTGTTGTTCATATTATTATTATTATTATTATTATTATTATTATTATTATTATTATTATTATTATTATTATTTGTATTTACTAGGAATTCTCACACAGGTCATCGTTAGTGATTGCTCACCGCTAACAACCGCTGGTATTCCCTTGAGTCTGAGTGACAACAAGCCTCGCCAGATTTCCAGTATACACCACTTCTTTTTGATAACCACCGCAAGTAACCTTGTGGTATCGCAACAGTCGCTTACCATTGGTATCTGACTTGTAATAACCATTGGTCTTCTCTGGGATTTGGGTGACAATAAGCATCGCCAAGGTCTCAGAACTCTCTGTGGAAGTCTAGTTTGTGGTATCTCTCATCGGCCTTCTTATCCTCCTTGACCTTCTACAAATAGTTTGTGTAATGCCAGCCTAGGCCGGCAACATTGTTGTGTGTGTAGGGGGGGTGTTCTTCGTGTGGTTTTGTTGTCTTCTTGTTGTTAATACCATGTGACTTGTTACTCTTTATAGTTTATGCGGGTTGGTTTCCGCATTCAAGGATTTTCCGTATGATTGCAGCTGTTTTGATCATTGCCGTTCTTTTTGTATGGTTTCAATGATTCCTTTGATTCAAATTTCTCCCAGTCTTTTCTCTAGTTTTTTTTTTACTGTTCCATAGCGTTCCTACGATTATTGGTATTATATTGACTTTCTTCATGCTCCATATTCCTTTTAGTTATTATTATTATTTACTCACTAGTAGTTCTCACACAGGTCATCAGTGATTGCTCACCGACAACCGGTGGTATTCCCTGGAGTCTGATTGACAACAAGTCTCCCCAGATTTTCAGTATTCTCGACCTCTTTTCGATAGCCACCGTAAATAAATTTGCAGTATCGCAACAGCCGTTTACCATTGATTTCTCGCTGGTAAGGACCACTGGTCTTCTCTGGGATTTGGGTGGCAAGAAACCTCCCCAAGGTCCCAACAGTCTCTTCACTTCCAGTGGAGGTCTGGTTTGTGCTGTCCCTCCTCGGTCTTCTCATCCTCCTTGACCCTATGCAAATATTGTGTGTGGTATCAGCCTAGGCTGGTACCATTTTTTAAATTTTTTTTTTTTAATTAAATTTTTAAAAAAATATTTTTATTATTTACTTATTTTTTTATTAGGGGGGAGCTGATTATTTTTATTTATTTGGGGGGGGGGCGTGAGCTGATGGGTTTTCTTACTATTTCTGTTCATTGGTTCATTTTTGTGTCGTGTCAGTTGAGGCCGCTGTAAATTATTTACTTATTAAGTGATGTTTCTTGCATTTTCTGTTTCTTTGTTTGTGATGTGTTCTTTCTGTGGTTTTGTTTTCTTTCTGTATTAGATTCCGTGTGACCCTTCGTAGCTTATGCGGGTTGGTTTCCGCATTCAATGATTTTTCTTAAGATTGTAGCTGTTTTGATCATTGCTGTCCTTTGTATAGTTCCAATGATCCCTTTGATTCCAATTTCTCCCAGTCTTTTTTCCAGTTTTTTTTGGGGGGGATTGTTCCTAGTGCTCCTACGATTATTGGTATTATACTGACTTTCTTCATGCTCCATATTCCTTTCAGTTCTCTGGCTAGTTCCGTGTACTTGCTTCGTTTTTCCGTTTCTTTGATGTTCACTCTGTGGGCTGCTGGAACGGCGAAGTCTACGATTTTGCAAGATTTTTCCTTCTTGTTGATTATTATAACATCCGGTCTCCTGGCTTGTATGAGTTTGTCTGTTTGAGTATCCATATCCCAGATGACTTTGTGTTTTTCGTTTTCCAGTACTGTTTCTAGATTATATTTGTACCATTTTTCTGAGTATTCGAAATTCAATTGTTTGCACAGTTCCCGGTGTACTGCTTTCCCCACACAGTCATGTCTGTTCTTATATTCGTTTTGGGCTAGTTTGCTACATCCACTTATTATATGATTTACTGTTTCGTCTCTTTGTCCACAGAGTCTGCATTTACTGTTTATTATTATTTGTACTCACTAGGAGTTCTCCCACAGGTCATCAGTGATTGCTCACCGACAACCGGCGGTATTCCCTGGAGTCTGAGTGACAACAAGTCTCCCCAGATTTCCAGTATTCTCCACCTCTTTTCGATAGCCACTGCAAATAAACTTGCAGTATCGCAACAGCCGTTTACCATTGATTTCTCGCTGGTAAGGACCATTGGTCTTCTCTGGGATTTGGGTGGCGATAAACCTCCCCAAGGTCCCAGCGGTGTCTGCGCTTCCAGTGGTGGTGGTGGTGGTGGTGGTGGTGGTGGTGTTGTTGTTGTTGTTGTTGTTGTTGTTGGTGTTGTTGGTGTTATTGTTGTTGTTGTTGTTGTTGTTGTTATTATTATTATTATTATTATTATTATTATTATTATTATTTATTTATTTATTTATTTATTTATTTATTATTTTTAATTTATTTATTTTTATATTTATCATTCATGGTTTTTTTTAAACTTGGGTTTCGTAGGTCCGAGCAACGTTCTGTCCGCCTATATAAATACTGATAATTTTTTTTTTGGTGGGGGGGAGTCTGGTATTCTCATCCATTGTTGTATTTTATCCGCTTCACTTCCTCCTTCATCTTTTCACCTTTTATCAGCTTGTCGCTTGATACGACTCTGATCTTACCAGACTGCCTCCTTCCGTTTGTCCTCCTGACCCATCCCGCAAACCGGAAGCCCGTTTTGCCTAGAATTGGCACACAATTCCCCGTGAGGGGAGACACTGCCAAAAGTGTGTATTAGAGTTGCGGCAGGTCACGGCTGACGCGCGTGTGATTCGACCGAATGGAGATCCGGAAAAAAAATGACGCCACGTGATGACGTCATCATCTCTCTGAAACCAGAACAAAACTACGCTAGCACGGATCCTGCAGAAAGACGACTTCAGAATCGGTCTTGCGTTTTTATGATGACGACAAATACATGCGCCCTCCGAACGTAAATATTCAAAAGTTTTATGAATGAATATCAGAAGAAAACAGTCATTAGCGTTTTTCTGGATTTCGCAAAAGAAATCAGACACAAAACTATTTGTATTCTTTGTATTAATCGAACAAGCATTGGATGTTATTTTCACACGTCAAAACTTCGTCTGTTCGAATTTTTTACATGAGTCACTTGGTCTAATGGTTAATGGCGTTGCTAAGTGACAGTGTTCTGAGAGTTGAATGTGCAATCCTTACTACTGGTCATTCATTCATTTCGTATGAATCGGAAGATTCTGTTGTTGGCAATAGTTGCCTCGATATTTTTGTAATCAGCGTTATTTCTAGAAAGGCATCGATTACTTACAGGAGGGGCCACGGTAAGATTGGCAATATTCTGAATGTTTTGGTGGAATGAACTGGATTCGAACTTGGAACACCCGGGTTGTCAGTTCGTGTCGTTACCCACTTAGCCACCATCATCTTCCCTTACTACTGGGGATAATAGCTTCGAATAGAATGAACATTAACACTTCTACCTCGGCATGGCTGACAGAACAAAAACAATCCCCCCCCCCCCGTGGATTAAATAAAGGGTTCTGTTCGAAATTCTAGTTCTAGTTCGATATTAAGATTGTCCAGACCAAAAAAGATTTATCCGAAGAAAGTCTGGGATTACATTGACCGAAGCTTTGTAAAAATAACAACCAAGCTAAGAATAGTATTCCAAATTATACAATAATTCTCATGTTTTAAAAGATGAATCAGAAAGATGCCGGAGTTCACATCGGCCGAAACGTTGTAAAAATAACAACCAAGATAAGAATAGTAGTTCGAATAATCCAAATTATACAAAAACTCCCAAGTTTGAAAATATGTACCTGAAGAAGGGCGGAGGTCACATCGGCCGAAACGTAGTGAAAATGAAACCAAGATAAGAATAGTAGTTCGAATAATCCAAATAATACAAATACTCCCAAGTTTGAAAAGATGTACCCGAAGAAGGCCAGAGGTCACCTCGGCGAAACGTTGTAAAAATAAAAACCAAGATAAGAATAGTAGTTCGAATAATCCAAATAATACTAAGACTCCTAAATTTGAAAAGATGTACCCGAAGAAGGCCAGAGGTCACATCGGCCGAAACGTTGTAAAAATAACAACCAACATAAGAATAGTAGTTCGAATAATCCAAATAATACAAACACTCCCAAGTTTTAAAAGATGTACCCGAAGAAGGCCAGAGGTCACCTCGGCGAAACGTTGTAAAAATAAAAACCAAGATAAGAATAGTAGTTCGAATAATCCAAATAATACAAATACTTCCAAGTTTTAAAAGATGTACCCGAATAAGGGCGGAGGTCACATCGGCCGAAACGTTGTAAAAATAACAACCAAGATAAGAATAGTAGTTCGAATAGGCCAAGTAATACGAATTAACATCCCTCGTGTAATTAATTCCGAAACACAATAGGAAACTAGTTGCTTACGTGTATGAAAATAAAATAATATAAATTATGGATGAAAGGATAACATTAAATATGAGCAGGATCAAATGACTAGAAAAGAGAATTGAATATTTGATCTATTAATGTGATTATTGGAAACGAAATAAATAAACTGGAAATGTATAATAATAATAAAAAAAGAATATTTCCTAACATTCTGAATAAAAATAAAACTTTACAAATCCCCACTGTATTTATTAACAATAGAATAATGAAGTGAGAAAAAAGTTAAGATAAATTGAGCAATTAAAAAATAGTAAAATAAAAATGTAAAATAGAGTCGCTTACCCTTGGGAATGCTCTCCCTGTTCCCTTTTTTCCACGACTTTACAAACATGCAGAAATTGAAATTTTATGTAAACAAGCATCTTGCTGCAAAATCTCCCATATAAAATTCTCCAATAACTCTGTCCCCTAATTTACGTCTTGTTGGCGGCGTGCCTTTTTTGGGGTGAATAGAAGTAAAACGCCTAAAAACTTAAAAATCATAAATTTGCATAAATAACTTACATTTACAATATATACTTATATAATAAGGTATTAAGAAGGCTGAAGGCAATGCAGAGAGTCGTATTGGTCAGAAGCTGGAAAGAAAAAAAATAAACAATCGAAGGTGAGATCTTACAATTATATCATGGACGGCGGCACCGAGGGGTCAGGGGGGGGGGGCTACTGCCCTCCCACCTTTTGATTTGACCCACCACTTTACGGTCATCAATAATGAAGTTATATATGCATATTATGTATGTGTTTAACCGCCCCCCCCCACTTTTTAGGAGAGCCCCCCCTCACTTTTATAACTGTGTCGCCGGTCCTGTATATATATATATATTTTTTTTCAATCTTACATAAGAAACGTGTCCGAATGATTAGAAATCCTTTAATATTTCGGGAGACGCCCCCCCCCCCGTCAAAAATAGACACCCAAAAAAGATTTGACAGTCTGAAATTCGGCAGGATGGATGCCGGAGAGTTGAAGTGGCAACAAGATTAGTCCCGCAGATCAAGATGGGAATGCCGCGGTAAATATTGAATCCTATATATTGAAATGGTGTTCACAAATAAAGTGTGTAATATCGAATAAATGAACTGGGTATTGTATAGTCAGTAAATACTGTTTGATCGCAATAATTTACTTTTATTCATACTAATATGTAATTTATACTAATATAGTAATTCAAATACAAAATAAATAAAGCAAAATGAAAAATAATAGATATAATAAAAAAGAATATATATATATGTATATATATATTAATATATATATATATATACATATATATATATATATATATATATATATATATATATATATATATATATGGGTACACGATAAGTCATGAAAATGAAATGCCGTGGTAGATAAAATGTGTAAAAAAAAAAGACAAACGGTTTCGTTCGTATTGATACGAACGAAACCGGTCAAATCTCTTGTTTTTGTTTTTCTCTTGCATTTTAACCTGTTTTCCATTTGTCTTTTTTTTCACGCACACACACACACACACACACACACACACACACACACACACATATATATATATATATATATATATATATATATATATATATATATATTGAATTCTGTAAATCGTCTTGTTCCACATTTCAAAGTACCCCATTATATATATATATATATATATATATATATATATATATATATATATATATATATATATATATATATATATATATATATATATATATATGCTTTTGAATATATATATATGAATTTTTTATATGTTTTGCGGAAAACTGTCTAGAGCTCTTTCGACTATCATCTCGTCAGGAGAAATCTATAGTGTAATCAATCAAATAATTCAACGAAAATGAAGAGAAAGGGGGAGGGGAGAATTGAAGTGGCAGCGAATACTAAAACACGATTAAAATGAATTTAATTTAATAGTCGTTTAAAATGGCACAGCGTGGGATAAAAAATAAAATTAAAAAAACGGGGGATGGGTTCAAGTTCCCCAAACTCCTTCTGCCGGCACAAAGGTTTACGTTAAGCGATGGAGACAACATTTAAAATGGTTTTTGGAATCCGCTCTATGAATCACCTGAAAACGCTCCAATTTATAGTTACTGGCACAAAATATATTTTCAACCAAATCCTTCATTTTCGTTGATATATTTGATTGATTATACGATCGATTTCTCCTGACAGGGCGAAAGGCGAAAGAGCTCTAGAGACCTTTCCGCAAATCATTTTCAAAAGCAAATTTTGTACCTCCAAACATTTGTTTATATATATATATATATATATATATATATATATATATATATATATATATATATATATATATATATATATATAGTATTTTGATTTCAATAAAGATATCTGCATCAAACACATGGTGTTTGAGGGCATTTTGCTTCTTTCTTTAAGTTTTAAATTTTAAAGATGCTAAAAAAATGAACTTTTCCTAACTAACTAACAAACTAGCTAACTAATTAATTAACTAACTAACTAGCTAGCAAACTAGCTAACTAGCTAACTAACTAACTAACTAATAAACTAGCTAACTAATTAATTAACTAACTAACTAGCTAGCAAACTAGCTAACTAGCTAACTAACTAACTAATAAACTAGCTAACTAATTAATTAACTAACTAACTAGGAAACTAGCTAACTAACTAATAAACTAACTAACTTACTAACTAACTAACAAACTAACTAAATTAAGAAATAATTAAGCCGGAGCATTAACTGACTAACTAACTAACAATATATATATATATATATATATATATATATATATATATATATATATATATATATATATATATATGAGAAGTTGCACATCTTAAAACACGTTCTGTAAGGTTATTTATTAAATTCAGAAAAACCAAGAAACGTTATTTTTCTTATATATTTATTAAATGAGTAAAATATTTTTTTAAAATGATTTTACTCATTTATGTAAATTTATATAAAAATTACATTTCTTAATTTATCTAAATTCTACACACACACACACACATATATATATATATATATATATATATATATATATATATATATATATATATATATATATATAGTATTATATTAAGTAGAACCTCTTCTATAATTTAATATATTACTTAATTTTTAACATCAATAATGATCATAATAACAATGTTAATATATAGTATATAGTAATTTAAATACCGAAAAATAAAGTAGAAATAAAAATAATAGACAGTAATAGCAACGCTGGATGGCATCACCGAACAAAATCACATTACGTTAAGCATTATATAATGTTTCCACGTGTTTCATATGTAATGTTTTTAATTTTGGGTTGTTGTGTTTTTATGTAGATAACTTACAGTATTTTTATTTTTAAAAAATTGATTTCGGAATGTATAATTTTAGTGTTATTAACTAGAATTTGTCTTAAATCAGAGGGAGGGCAGTTATATTTTTGTAAATGTTGGTAAATTGAGCTAGAGTTTACAAGATGCATGGTGAGGCGTAGGGATGGGGTAGTGCTTGTAAAACCAATGTAGCTATTAGCTTTATTATTATTATGGGAGTTACATTCTCCCAAATGGCATTTAAACTTATAAACAACAATTGTTCAATACAAGGTGCACTCGAAAGAATAATAAACATGTTTTTACCTAGTACACCTTGCATTGAACAATCGAAGTTGAGATAAATTTGTCATTCATACATGATTATCACTCTTCTTCATCTATCTTTATAATTGCTCTATCTCGTATATTGAGCTTAAACCATTTCACTATAGGTTCTATCTACTAAAAGTATACTTTGAGTTTCATATTTTATTTTAGATAAATATATATATATATATAATGTGGTTGTAGTCCTCGTTAGAAAGCATTGATTATATAGGAAATATTAGTTATTAAAAATAACAAGCAATTTGAAAGCCATACAATGCATTTAAGTTTTATTAACTTTTTTTTTTTTTCAATTGAATTTTCGAAGATATACTTCTTCATCAGAATTTAATAAAGATATATAAAATACCTTTCATTTTTTTTTTTCCTTTTAGATCTCATCTTGTTTTTTTTTTGGTGTTATCAGTTCGATGTAAATGAACGAATGAGAGTCTTTTTTTTTTTTCCGGACGGCACGTGGCGGTGCAATTTGAATAATGTGGTTGTAGTCCTCGTTAGAAAGCATTGATTATATAGGAAATATTAGTTATTAAAAATAACAAGCAATTTGAAAGCCATACAATGCATTTAAGTTTTATTAACTTTTTTTTTTTTTCAATTGAATTTTCGAAGATATACTTCTTCATCAGAATTTAATAAAGATATATAAAATACCTTTCATTTTTTTTTTTCCTTTTAGATCTCATCTTGTTTTTTTTTTGGTGTTATCAGTTCGATGTAAATGAACGAATGAGAAAAAAAACAAGATGAGATCTAAAAGGAAAAAAAAAAATGAAAGGTATTTTATATATCTTTATTAAATTCTGATGAAGAAGTATATCTTCGAAAATTCAATTGAAAAAAAAAAAAGTTAATAAAACTTAAATGCATTGTATGGCTTTCAAATTGCTTGTTATTTTTAATAACTAATATTTCATATATATATATATATATATATATATATATGAAGAGTTCGAATGCAAAACGCGATAAACGCCATTTTGAAAATCACGAAACTGTCCCTCTAAAAAGTGTTGCATTTCAACACTAGACGACACCCCAAAACTATGTGTTACATAATATGATACCGAAATAATTTCTTTTTGATTTCAATTAAAATCAGCTTTCATTCGAAATCTACATTTAATACATTCGGTTTGTGTTTATTCTTTAAGCTCTCAATTTAAATGAATTGGATTTATAGCGTTTTGCGTTCGAACGATTCATATATATATATATATATATATATATATATATATATATATATATATATATATATATATATGTTGGATTCTGTAAATCGTCTTGCTCTACATTCTAAAGGTATCCCTTTCTACGAATCCACTTCCGGAGATTAATCCGAGGCGAAACCGCGAATTACAATCGGTGGGTCCCGCGGGACCTGTACAACTTGTTAAACCATACCGTGCAATCATTCCAATAGAAAGTTACTAAATATTTAATTAACTAATTAAAACGAGTGAAATTATAGAGTAAAAACATAGTGGAAAGAAAGAAAAGAAAGAAAAGAAAGAAGCATTACACGAGAAAGAACGCGAAACTCAAGAAAAAAGAGAAAAAAAGGGAATGGGGACAAAAAGAGAGATAGAAAAGAAAACGATAGATAGAAAGAGAGATAGAAAACGCAAAGAAAAGTGAAAAGAAAGAACAAAGAAAAGAAAGAACGAAAGAAAAAGAAAAAGAACGAAGGAAAAAAAGAAAAGAAAAAAGAAGAAAAATATAAAAAAGAAAAAGAAAAAGAACGAAGTGAAAAATAAATTTTAAAAACGACGAAAAAAAAACAACTAAATAAAAAAGAAGGAAAGAAAAAACTGGTGCTTTTTTAGAATAAGCTCCCTGCAGAAAATTATTTTCATGTAAAAGCATTATTTTGTACTTACTCGGTCATAGTTTCTCACTCACGGCACGAAAAAGAATTTAAAAATATCAAGCAGAACTTTAATTAGAACGATTTTTCCATTTCCATAAGGGCGATATAAAACATCGACTCGCTGACATTTTGGGAGTGGCCGATTGATGGAATAGCTAACTAAGGGCAGATAAGTGCGCAACATTGTGTGCCCTAGGTAGGTACGTGTGACCTAATTAGTACTTTTGAAAAAACAAGAAAATTATATCGTGGAAAGTAGCCCGGTGAAGAAATTAAAAATAATTATTTAATTTTCTATTTTTTACTTTAATAAATATATATTTTATTATTATTGCATATGTGTTTCTTTCTTTTTAAAATCCTAACAATAAAAACGGAGTTATTGCCCTTGGCTATTCCATCGACCGCTCACACCCAAAATGTCGGCTCACACCCAAAATGTCAGCGAATACAGGTTGTACATCGAAATGGAAAAATCGTTCTAATTAAAGTTCTGCATAATATATTTAAATTCTTTTTCGTGCCGTGAGTGAGAAACTATGACTGAGTAAGTACAAAATAATGATTTTACATGAAAATAATTTTCTGCAGGGAGCTTATTCTAAAAAAGCACCAAAAAACTAAATAAAAATTTAAAAAACAAAATGAAAAACAGAACTAAATTTATTTTTTAAAAATGAAGGAAAGAAAGAACTAAATAAAATAACACGAAGGAAAGAAGGAACTAAATAAAAAAACGAAGATAATAAACAACTAAATGAAAAAAAGAAAGAAAAGTAAAAACTAAATAAAAAAGAAAGAAAGAACTAAATAAAAATTTAAAAACGATGAAAAGAAAGAACATAATAAAAGAACACGAAGGAAAAAAAAAAACTAAATAAAAAAGAAGGAATAAAAAATAAGAAAAACAAAAGGAAAGAAGAACTAAAATAAAAAAGAAAGAAACAAGAATGGCGTTTCTTAAGATGCGTCCATTCAATCTGCGCGTTTAGTAATGAACCATTTAACACTCAAACAGGGGCAAAAAATACCGACAGACAGAGTGTCGTAGCATGTCTATCTCTCTTTCTGCGTTTCACATTCTCCGTCGCTTTGAAAAAAAAAAATGGCTGCCTGTCTCTAGGTTTGTCTTATCTATTGCTCAGTTTATCTATTTGTATATCCTTTTCACATTCTGACTCTTGCCTCTAGTTTACTCTCTTACTCTCTCTTACTCTCTCTCTCTCTTCACTCCCCCTTTCTCTCTCTCTCTCTGTTTGACTGTGTATCTCTTTTTCTATCTCTTTCTCTTCATCTATCCGCAAGTATGCCTCTACCCGTGCGTGTGTGTCTTCATCTATCCCTTTCTCTGTATCGCTCCCTGTCTATACCTCCCTGTTTATTTCAGCACATCAGTTATAGAATCCAAACATAGATAAAAATAGGATTAGGTTCGTAATCTCCTGTTTATTAATTAATCATCATCACCACCACCACCACCACTATCATCATCATCATCATCATCATCATCATCATCATCATCATCATCATCATCATCATCATCATCATCATCACCACCACGATCATCATCATCATCATCATCATCATCATCATCATCATCATCATCATCATCATCATCATCATCATCATTATGGTCATTTTTTCATATTTTTTATATTTCACTCCTGGTGGATGAACGCCTCCCTGGTTTCTTTCCATTTTGTTTCATCCTTGGCTAGGCGTGGCTAAGTATGAACCTAGTTGACTATCAAGGTCGTCTCTCCATCGGGTGTTTGGCTTTCCTCTAGGTCTTTTCCATTGCCATAGGGGTCCATCCTGTTGCTCTATTTGCCCATCTGTTGTCTGTAAATTTTGAAAAGTAACCTCTCCATTTATGTTTTGCCATTCGTGTGGTAGTGATGATGACAAAGGGGAAAGAATTGCTGTTTTTTAGGGTCGGAATTAATTCACTTAACAGTTACATCGTTGGCTTGTTTTTGACGTTGAAGTAATTTTTTTAGCTACTTACATCAAGGGGCTTCATGCCTTGTCTGGAGCGATTTCCATAAAAACAAAAACAACAAAAAAAATTTCCTATGCTAGTTTTTGTCGTAAAAAAGTACTGGCGGGCGTACCCTTATTATTCAACTAAAGACTGAGACATGAGAGGAAGGAAAGAGAAAAAGAAGACAAAAATTAGAGAGACAGAAAGTAGATGTGAAAAAAAGAAGAAAGAAAAGAGGGGAGTTCATGTTATTTTCATATTTATAAGATGACATGGGTTCCGTAAAGATCGAAATAAAATAGGAGACACGACACCGGAAAAAAAGGCAAAAGGAGAAAATGTTTATGCAATAACGTCATGGTATATTTTGGGATGATTTTCTCGGTCTTGGATTGCTGGATGCTCAGAGCGTTGTGAGCAGGTGCATCGTCGTGGTGAAGCAGAGAAGCTATAAACATAAGCATTTGAAGATAGGTAAACTAAAGCATACTCTTATATACTCCTAATATATTGTTAGATGATAGCACAATCCGATAATCGGGATTTCCCTCCGACGAATACGAAATGTTCAATCTAAGTATGAAAATGAAACAAATATTTCTAAGTATCAGAGCATGCGAATTCTGTCTAATACTAAATTTGTTATAATTACATCTAAGTCTGAAAGCACAGTTTGTTTCACCGATGTATCTGCTATTTTGACACTGTACTTATATATATATATATATATATATATATATATATATATATATATATATATATAGTAGATGTATTATATTTGTTTCTATATGTGTTAATCCATTGAAGCTCCAGTATTTATAAAAAGGGCTCGATAACAAGTAATGCTGTTTTACCATGAATCTTAATTCACACAAACATTATGTGTTACATATGTGCATACATGCTTCAGTTTTCTTCTCCAAAGTGAGAAAAGGTATAATTAAACAGAGGAATTGTGTTATTTTTAAGAATGTTTACAGAAATGAGAACATTCCTGCTTGAATACACACACACAATATATGTATATATATATATATATATATATATATATATATATATATATATATAGTACATGTATTTTATTTGTTTCTATATGTGTTAATCGATTGAAACTCCAGTGTTTATAAAAAGTGCTCAATAACAAGTAGTGCTGTTTATGTATGAATCTTTACATATGTGCATACATGCTTCAGTTGTCCTCTCCAATAGAGAGTCAACTTCTTTAGAACAAAAGAGAAATACAAATGAGAGATTGCGAACTTCTTTATTTAGTACATTTTCTTGGATGGGATGGGTTCATAATTCAACGGTCAAGCCTAGTATCAAATTACATTTTACTCGTTCACACTTTATTTTCGTTTCTATTTTTATTTGGTCTATCCAGGGTTTATAACCTCCATTCATTTTATATGTTTTGCATTTTTATTACTTCCTTGAGACATTTCTTGATATCAAATCTAGATATTCATGCGGTCAGGGAATTCAGTTATTCTAAAGCTGACATATAAAGCCACAAATCTTATACATATATGTCAATGAACACATATTTCTACATAAATACATATATATATATATATATATATATATATATATATATATATATATATATATATATATATATATATGTATATATATATATATATATATAAGTATGAAACTAAAAGTATACTTTTAAAGAATTGAACCTATAGTGAAATTTTGGATATTCCACTGCCAACTTATCAATAATTTCTCTGATGATAAGATTTTAATCTTTGAAAAGCCTGGCTTAAGGAAAGAAAAATAAACATGTTTTATCGAGTACACCTTGCATTGAACAATCGAAGATGAAATAGATTTGTCATCCATACATCTTCATCTCTTTTCCTTCATATATATATATATATATATATATAATATTTATTTTGTTTATTATCTATATACGTGTACGTTTCGTCCTTTACAATCGGGACTCATCAGCATAGAGACATGACTATTCACTACTGGTCGCGCGATTTGAAACCGCGGGCTCCGAGTATTTGACAACTCAAATCCCGACATCTAGAACCACTCGGCCACCGCTGAATAGCTAAATAAACAGTTATAATTTTAACACGGGATTTGGTGGCATTGACGTAAAGAGAACGTTCTACTGCCACACGGAAGTAGAGAGTGTGAGCCACCTGACATTCAGTTGTAAGGTTCTCCTGGGGGATGGCTATTATACAATGCGACACAACGGAGTGTGTAAATATCTTCACTGGACTATTTGTAAAAAGTTGAATATCCAGTGTAGCAGCAAGTCCTGGGCGCATATACCAGAAAGAACAGTTGGAAATAATTTATCCACTATTACTATGCAATCCCTACAGCTACATATCTAGAAAACGGAGCTGTTAAACCTGACATCGTAATATGGGACAAAAGGGAGAAAGTAGCAACCCTAGTCGAAGTCAATGTACCTAATGATGCTGGATTGAACAGAGCAGAAACGGAAAATATTACGAAATATCAAGGTCTTATGTACGACATGAAAAGAAACTGGAATCTTAGGAAAATCTCCATCATACCAGTAACTATAGGAGCAACAGAACTAATGAAAAAGAATTTTAAAAGCAATCTGGCGAGTATACCCGGTGAACCGAGTGCAAGAGAAATACAAGCAACTGCACTTAAAGTGACGGTTATAATCTGAAAAAGATCTCTAGGCTGGAGTGTCTGAAATAGTCGGTGAATGTCTGGCATCCGGTAGGATTCCCCATTTCCAGCAAATACAGAAAGATAAGAAAAATAAAAAAGAGCGATATATATATATATATATATATATATATATATATATATATATACATTCACCAGACAAGATAGATAGATAGATAGATAGATAGATAGATAGATAGATAGATAGATAGATAGATATACTTGATTCAGGTGAACTATGATATAACGCTATTTCTTAATGAATCACCACTTATCGTGGCTGAAACCCACTCGAGGATAAAGGTTAATGAGATAGATAGATTGTTG
>OY744519.1:210335432-210340432 GCA_963556195.1 Sepiola atlantica
CATATTTCCCTAATCCCACCTGCCTCTTTCCTATTTTCAGGAAAGTTTAAGACCTGTCTTGCCGAAAGATCCGAATCAAAGGACCGTTCGCTTATTGAATAACGCGAACAATCCTTCAAGTCTGAATTTTTCGTTTCATCTATGTCCGTCTAGCGCCGGGCTGAGAAGCCGTCGTATCCGAAGCCATCGGCTTCTTCGGATGAAATAAAATAAAATAAAATAAAATAAGAATCTCTGCCAGTTGTTAGCCTTTCGCTATCCCTGTTATATTAAATGACTAGGTTGAAAAGAAAGAAGGAAAAGTAGTGTAGGGAAGATAACGTTGATGTAAAAAGGGAACGGATAATAATATATAGAGATATGGATCCGTAAAGAAATGTGAGTTTTGCAGGGGAAAAAAAGGAAATAAAAGAATGAAAGACATAGAAAAAGAGAGAGACAGAAAGAGAGAAAACGAGAGAGAGGGGGGGGGGGAGCACAAAGAGAAAAAAAGAAAAGAAAGAAAACAAAAATAAGACAGAAGAAAGAAAATAGAAAGATGTGAACGTAAAAGGCGGGGGGGAAGTATATATATATATATATATATATATATATATATAAGTATAAATTTTTATTTATACAAACATTATTGGTTACATATGTGCATACATGTTTCGGTTGCACTTTTCCCAGAAAGTCAACCTCATCAGACCAAGAACTCGAAAATTCTTGGTCTGATGAGGTTGACTTTCTGGGAGAAGTGCAACCAAAACATGTATGCACATATGTAACCAATAATGTTTGTATAAATAAAAATTTATACTTATAAACAGCTCTACTTGTTATTGAGCACTTTTTATAAACACTTGAGTTTCTACGGATTTACATTTACAGAAACTAATACAATACATGTACTATATATATATATATATATATATATATATATATATATATATATATATATATATATATATGTGTGTGTATGTATATATGTATGTATATATATATATACGTACAGAGAGAGAGAGAGAGAGAGAGAGAGAGAGAGAGAGAGAGAGAGAGAGTGAAGGAAAGAGTGCAAAAAAAGAAAAAAGAAAAGAAAGAAAATAGAAATATGTAAACGTAAAAGACGTGGGAAATCTCTCTCTCTCTTTGTTTCTCTCTCTCTCTCTCTCTCTCTCTCTCTATATATATATATATATATATATATATAGAGAGAGAGAGAGAGAGAGAGAGAGAGAGAGAGAGAGTAAGAAGGAAAGAGTTCAGAAAGAGAAAAAAAGAAAGAAAGAATAAGACAAAAGAAAGAAATAGAAAGCTTTAATAGTAAAAGAAAGAAATAAAAAAGAAAACGAAAAGAAAAAAGAAAAATCAAACTACAGAAAATAAGACAAAACAAAAACAGAAAGGATGAAAGAAGAAAAACAAATAAAAAATAAAAAAATGAAAATAAGGATGCTTATCCAGAAGTATGGAGACATTAAAAATAAAACTAACAAACATCTGTTTGATGACACGGAATGAAAATATCCTATACTAAAAATTACGTAAATTAATCAAGTAGTTTCTCTTTTATAAAAGAAAAAACTAATTTCATCGATGAACGAATAAGGGAGAAATATCGCCGCCATGTTGAACATATTTAAGGGAGATGATACAAACATTTGCGAAATAGAGAAATAAAGTATTTTAGGTGTTATCTCCGTTAGCTACCTTGAATAGAACCAAAAATGTCGCTGATATATCAACATTACCCGTTTATCGGTCAAAATATAATTAACTGTTGGTAATGGAGATGATATTACGACTTGCCGAAAACAACACCAACAAGAAAAAGCACTCCTTTTCGCTACATGTTGACATTTTCATCATCTATGAACGCCTTCGTTTATAGATGATGTAACCGTAGTCGCAGAATCCAGATTACACATCGAACAACTGGTGACCCGCCTACAGGAGCTCTTCAAATGGGCTGAAATGCAAATAGAGCGATCAAAATGTCGCAGTTTATCCATAATGAAAGGATATTGCAAAGAAATCCGCGAAGAAAAGCGTTAAGAATCTTGATCGCTAGTACCCACTACCTTTGACGGATTGACATCGTTGGCAAGATCAAATCAGAATGCTAAAGGATGGATCACGCTCCATTGATACATGTGACTCGCATAACGAAGACAAATTCTGGTGTATTTACTTTGAGTTAACTCCAAAGTTATCATGGCCGATGCAGGTTTATGGGGTGTCACTTACAAAAGTTGTGATAATGGAGGGTATAATCAGTAAGTTTATGAAATAATGGTTGGGGTGCTTCATTCCTTGACAAGCGTGCCACCATAGTGTGAACAACTAACCGGAGTCGGGGTAGATGTTACCATAGATATGGTATAAGAGGTGATTCAAAATCACTGGCAACCATTTCATGTGAAAGATTAACCCTGCAAACATGGGTAAAAATGCAAGATTTATTGGTTTATCACGAAAACTGACCGAGTTAGTATTTTAAAAAGTAATGGAAAATGACTTGTAAGTCGAAAATGTTAAACTTCAAAATTTGAAACTTTCCCATACTCAAATCTGGTTCAATTTTGAGTATGATGTAGAGTAGACCAAATCTGACATGAAACCATAAAAAACAAAATGTTGCAATTTTTGTGTCAGTTGGTGCATTGATCCCTGTATATAGACTTCATCAACGAGGTTAAAACTTCCGACGTTATCACTTGTTGAGGAATATAAATTAAGGAAAAGCACGACTGTGTAACTCTCGCGACCCACCGGTGAGTGAAGAATGACCTATCATCCGTAATAACTGGTCGAAAATTAACTGCTAAACAAGGTGTAGAACAGGGGCCAGTAACCTCCGGCTCGCGGACCACATCCGGCCCGCGAAGGCTTAACGTCCGGCCCGCCACCCTGCTATGCTTTGTTATTGCAATCCGGCCCGCGGACCTCCCAGTAAAACTCATATAATTTTGTGACATAGACGTAAAAGTAGTTTTCAATTAAGATTTACAGTGGGATAAAAATGTATGAATATAAGCGAGCGATGATGCCTGTATGTTTCATTTTTGTTTAACTATTAAGAGATAAAACTAGAAAAAGAGAAAGAGAGAAGCAAAGAGGAAACGAGAGACGAGGAAAGGGCATGACACATAGAACTTATGTGAGGTGTGTCAAAACGAATGCTGGATCAACTTGCTACTTCACCTGTCATTATTTTGTATGATTCCAAAATCGTTCTTCGTCGGCGCCTTTTATAACATCACATACAGAAGTCTCTTGAGAAAAATATCAGATTTGTCGAGTGTGCAATGCAATTTTTGTACAATCTATTCATGTAAACAAAATATAGTAATTCTGAGATTTCGTTTTTCACTCCGGCCTGCGATCTCCTTCCAAAAGTCTCATCTGGCCCTCACTCTGAAAGGTTGCCCGATATTGCAGAATCGTCTTTTAAAATGTAAGAAATAGTTGACGCAAGTCTTGGTATTAATCGACAGCATCGGTGGTTCAAGGAATCCTCTGTAAATCTAAAGGAACATGGTTTCGGAATAAGTTCACCATCTTAAGAAAGCCACGCTCATTGCTGCAGCTGTCTGTCCAAGTATACAAGGCGTATGCACGAAGTAGGTGAGTTCAAAAAGACAAGGGAATCACATGACTCGACCCCCAATCCATGCAGCCTAAAAATGTTTAGGTTTCTCATAAACGCTGTCTACGATATATTACGAACACCAGTTAACCTACATGCCTGAGGGGTAACTACATCCGATCGATGCAGAGCATGTGGGAAAACTGCCAGCCTAAAACTTATTCTCACTAGATGCAAGCATGCTCTGAGAAGCTACACGTAGAGGCACAATGAAGTATTGGAGATTGTTGCAGAGGGTCCGAGTATGTTGTGAGACTGCCGATAAAGTTCTCAATGTCATTAATAGGACGATTCATTTCGTTAAAGAAGGAAACCGTTTAAAGTTTTTGTGTAAAAATAGTTAGAGATTGTCATCCTTAGGTGTATTCACGGACTGGCACGTTTTATTCAACTTCGAACGCCAGCTCGTATTTCCAAGTGAAATAACGTTAACGGATCAGCGTCCAGATATTGTAATTTGGTCCGTTAATTTGAGAAACGTTTTCGTCATTGAATTATCGGTTCCATTTGAGAAAAATTTTAACTGGGTACACTAGCGCAAGTTGGGAAAATATGAAGATCTACGGGAGCAATGTGTCAGATATGGCTAGGACACTATTGTAATTCCTATCTAGGTCAAATGCCGAAGTTTTATTGGCAACTCAACCTCCGCATTCTTGACTCATCTTGGTCTCTCATCATCGGACAAGAAATACATAAAGAAGATGCCTTTTGGCTAAGATCAAAGTGTAGTATCTGTTCCGATGGATATTGCACCCCATAGACTGGCATTGTCTTGGCCTTCGGGGCTTGATTTACGCCGGTCTATGGGTCTGTCCTGTGCAGTTCTAGGAGGTCCACCCTTCCAGGCTTCGCCTCCCCCTTTTTGGGGAGGAGTAAGTTTATTGCTTACTGCCTGGGGCGCCCTACCGGGGAATGTCGACGAGACTGCCCAGGCAATTTTTAGATCCCACTTTCCCGACCCGACCTTGGGTCACATCTTACTTGTGGGAGTAAGATAAAAACTGGCCTTGTGCCTAACTCCTGGAGAGGAGTAAATCAATACATAAAGAAGATGCAAGACTAGGCTCTGTCTGCATCAGTGTGGATATGGCAATCACATAGAGTGACGACAATCCAACAAAGTCTGGGGCGCCCTGGGCTAGTAGTAATGATGCCTCGGCCCTGAAACCATACCTGAACCCAACGTCCTCATCTAATGAAGGCTTTGTTGAAAGCAATGCTGCTGTACAAGCAACAGTTATTGTATAAATATTTTTATTTTATAACATACATATGTTATATGATGTATAAAATATACATCATAGTAAATGTATCTAATATTTGATATTTATATTCTCACTTTTTAGTTTCATTTTACTTCAGTCGA
>OY744519.1:210350432-210382932 GCA_963556195.1 Sepiola atlantica
TGGAATGTTTGTGTATGGGGGGTGTATGCAGCCATCTGGTCAAACACCTCCCTCCCCCCTCTTCCTCCACTCCCTCTCTGCCATCCACTTTACTCCTGCTCATCCCCACCTCTTTCTCTTACCACCAGCCACAGTAGTCCTTGCTCACCCCATCCTTTCATTTTTTCCCCACTCATTTTCTTTAACATTCATTTCTATTTCTTCAACAAATACGGACGTCCACCCAGCAGTGGCCATTATTTCATTCTATTTTTCCTCCCAATATGTCTACCCTACATATATCTGTACTTGCATGACATTTTTTCTCTATTTTATCATCCTGATGAAGTCTTATAAATAAAGACGAAACGTTGATGTACACATAAAAAACATCCATTTTTTGGTTTTCCTTTTTCATTTTCTCATCACGTCGGATTACCTTCATCCTTCTCTTCCCATATATATATATATATATATATATATATATATATATATATATATATATATATATATATATATATATATATATATATATTAATTTTTCGTTTAATTCAATTCCGTAATCGACGCTTTTCGACTTTAGTCATTTTTTTTTAAATGGAGGAATATGAAATTGAAAGTATGTGAGACCCAGATGATTTCCCTGGAGAAGATGAGCTCCACGGAGATTAGTGGCGATAATGATTATAAAACCTGTCAAAATAAATTACATTCATCGATCTATCTATCTATTTATCTATCTTCACGTGTATGTTCATATCAATCCTATTCATCTATGTCTCTGCCAGCGCGTCGTTTTATCTATTTCTGCCATCTAATATCTATCACTGTCTTTCTGTCTATCTATATCCCGTATTGTTTTTGCATCCACGAATATTCCGGTATCAGGAAACGACACTTGAACGGTTTACTGTGTCTTATGGTCAATGACCAGCTGCTTTGTAACAAGTTGTGTCAGTCGGACAGAAAAAAAACTGACTGAATGTTAAAACAATTCAGGAGCCGTTTGTTTGCAATGAAGAGTTGTTTATTTTCAAATTCATCAGACGGCTTCCTTCTGTCAAGAACTTCTGGCAATTATATATATATAAAAATATATATATATATATATGTATAAATATATGTATATATATATATATATATATATATATATATATATATATATATATATATATATATGTATATAGCCAGAAACACGTGTCCATAGGTAACTTTTATGTACGTATAAAATTAATAAATATATATATATAAACGAAAAATACACCCTATAAAGTTAAGGGGGACTAAAAATGCAATTTTCTGAATCTTATTCATTTCTTGGTGTGGTTATCCTAAGTGCTTTCTTACATTATACTTTTTATATACGTAAATTTCGTCAAAATATAGTTATCCGTAAACATAAAGCAGTTCGCAAAAATAGAATAAGAAAACAAATAAATAAATCCATTTGATTACAAATAATACATATATATATATATATATATATATATATATATATATATATATATATTAAAATAAACATAGTTTGAGTATCCGACAATTGTTTCAGAACCTCCTCGGCTCCTCCTCAGGGATATAGAGTATATCCCTGAGAAGGAGCCGAGGAGGTTCTGAAACAATTGTCGGATACTAAAACTATGTTTATTTTAATATAAAAGCTCTAATATATGTTGAGCACTTTTGAAAAGTAATGGTTTGGTTTATTTTATTAATATTTGAACTTAATTAATTAATTATATACATATATATATATATATATATATATATATATATATATATATATATATGTATATATATATATATATATATATTGATATATATACAGGGTGATTCATAAGTCATTTCACTTAGCTATTTAAAATAGTTACCATACTATGAACTTTGTTATCTTACTCTCTAATTACTGCTATTTGTTATTTTAAATGTGTTCGTTTATATATTTGTTTCTATATATATGTATTTCATAATCAATCAAATATGCTACAAAGAGTCGTAAATTCCTTGCAAAAAAGAATGGAGCAATGCATGCAGAACGAAGGTGGAAATTTTGAGAATTTGCTGTAATTTTAAACTCCCATAAATGAATTTGTTGAATAAACTTTCTGTTTTGTATTACCGTATTTTTTAACTTTAGAATTTCAAAAATATATTGGTAAGTGACTTATGAATAACCCTGTATATATATATATATATATATATATATATATATATATATATATGATAATTTTATTTACACATACATGTACAAAATCTGCGACACTGGCATGTCGATGTTATCGATCAACAGTTACTATAAACTGAGATCTCATCAGGCAGAGTTAGAATCCAGTCTTAACCTCAGATCATATTTTTAATTTTTTATTTTTTATTTTTTATTTTAATTTTAATTTTAATTTTTTAACGGCCTTAATTTTTGAAATGTTAAATTTCTTTTCTTCTTCTTCTCTTTCTCTATCCCTCCACTTAATTCTCTCCAAATATGATCTGAGGTTAAGATCGGATTCTAACTCTGCCTGATGAGATCTCAGTTTATAGTAACTGTTGATCGATAACATCGACATGCCAGTGTCGCAGATTTTGTACATGTCTGTGTAAATAAAATTATCATACATAAAGCTCTATTTTGATATTGAGCACTTTTTATAAACCCGGTAAAAATTCTCTGGATTACCACCCTGTGGATATTTTTCACCTGGATTATTACCATTATTATATATATATATATATATATATATATATATATATATATATATATATATATATATATATATATATATATATATATGTATATATATATATATATATATACGTGAAGTTGTAAGTCTTGTCTTTTTATGTGTATATATACCTATTTATTTGCTCTTTCATGAACTACGTGAGTTTTTCAGATAGTCCCTCATAACGATATACATATATTAAAAAAATATTATCCAGCCTATTTGGATAAGTATATTTCATTTTGATCAAATGCAATATAACACTGTAAGTGTAGTATTAACACAGCATGACGTCGCTAGCTATAAATGCATCGTTCCTTTCATGAAATTAGACGTTCTTATGACGTCAAGCCGCCGGAAAAGTGTTAAAATTATTACTGTTTGTTCGCTATTCAGCGTTGGCCAAGTGGTTCTAGATGTCGGAATAAGATTGTAGAATACTCGGAATCCGGGTTTCGAATCGCATGACCAGTAGTGAATAGTCATATCTCTATGCTGATGAGTCCCGATTATAAAGGACAAAACATATAGGTACAAAGATAATAAACAAAACAAATATTCATTATATGTATGTATATATATATATATGTGTGTGTGTGTGTGTGTGTGTGTGTGTATTGAAACTAAATTGCTCAGTGTACTTAGATAAGTTTATTTTATTTTAGGCACAATAGGTATAACATTATCGTGAAGTCACCGTTAGCGCTTAACATCTATAAAAAAGATATACGTGTTATTTATTTGTATATTAGAATTATAGAAATTAAAATCTATAAATTTCTGAAATGTATTTTAATTATTTTCGCTTTATTTACTCCTTTCCCGTCCAATACATCCTTCGCCCCTCCCTAAAAATTGAAAATATAAAGGTAATATGTGTTGTTATGAGATTGACGGTAAAAAATACAGGGTTACTCATGCAATCCCGGCAAAATATGGTTCTTCCTCTGGTATATATATATATATATATATATATATATATATATATTATATCATATTAAATGATCAAATATGTTAATAAGATGAACATCAAACCAATATTTTAAAAAGTGCTCAATGACAAGTAGAGCATTAATAAAATTACATAAACAATATATTTTATATATATTATATATACATACATATATATATATGTATGTATATATATATATATATATATATATATATATATATATATATATATATATATATTCTTTTAAATGTATAAAAAGTAATTCTGTCTGTGTGTCCACATGGTTTTTGTGTCTTATGTTCACCCAAACCGCTAGGCAGAATTTCTTGAAAATTGGCATGTGGACTACTTACCACCTCATTGATGGTCATAGGCTATATAAGAAACATATCACTTCATCGCTTCCCCCCTACTGAAAACTGTTTTACCTTCGATTCAAATGAAATTTAAACCATAGGTAAATGAGCAAAAATGATGTCTATTCGTAAATTTCAACAAATTTTGATAATATTAAGATGTTCCCCGGTGGCACAACCCCTCCACTGAAAACTGTTTTCCCTTTTATTCAAATGATATATATATATATATATATATATATATATATATATATATATATATATATATATAATCAAGGAGAAAACCTCTTCGTCTGTGCAGTTCTGCCCATAAAAACGAAGACATACTAGGAAGTGTACTTTCAATATCATTCATATTCAATTTGCATGTGAACATAATGGAAGTATTTTTGCGTCTCTAGCTGCCCCTTAAAGAAGCCAATGACAATTTTAAAACATGTTACGCAATGAAATTAATCTATTTATTAGCGTTAGTTTAAGAGTATTAACATATATCTGAATAGCTCGGTTAGTAATATCTCTAGCTGACAGCATCAAGGTTGCTGTTAAAGTAAACTCTCCATGTTGTACTCTTTATGACCCCAAAGAGTAATTTCTGAACGCGCTTTATTTAAAGAAGTTAGAACACCAAATAATCTTACTTTTTATCAATAAAATCATTTATTTACAACATATCTGAGACATGTGACGTAAAACGTTGTTTTTTTTTTTCAAAGAAAACTTTTCTGTTTTTTCTTTATTCTGCTGGTATTAACCCACGAGGGGTAGCACTTCCGTTCTTGTTGACAAGAGTGTTGAAAAGTATGTATCGATATGTTTTGCGGGGTTGGCGCTTTTTTTCTAATGAAAAGAGTTGGTCACACTTTGGAAAACATTATTTTCGTAAAATTATTGAAATAAGTTATAATAACAAATAATGTTAGTTTTATTGAAATAAGTTATAATAGCAAATAATGTTAGTTTTATTGAAATAAGTTATAATAGCAAATAATGTTAGTTTTATAAATGAATTAAAAAAATATTTTTAAAATATATAAGACTTTCTAACGAAAATAATGTTCATGTGACCAACTTTTTTCGAAATATATATATATATATATATATATATATATATATTCAAGCAAGGAATACAGACGTTTGTGCCATTTTGGGGGGTAGAATGAAATTGAAAAAGTGTAAAAACGAGAGGTAATAATTTTTTTAAATTCATAAATCTACTAAGCCGACTTTCGTCCACACTCATCAGAGTATCTACGCGGAAATAATTCAAGCAATTACGACTAAAAACTTTTAAAAAGTAGAATGAAGACCAGTGACAAGTTTAGGAGAAAAAAAGGGGGAGGGTCACAAGTTGATCACATTGAGTCCTAGAAGCCACTCCTTTTGTTTACAAAGGGAGGGTTTGACTGACTGAATATATATATATATATATATATATATATATATATATATATATATATATATATATATATATATATATATACATATATATATATAGCTTCCAGGACTTTGAGGTGGAATAAAGAATGTGATCTACTTATGACAGAAAACCAGTCACTAGTGTAAGTCGACGCACATTCGGCGCTATTTATAAGATGGTCAGCAATAGCTGACCCGGATGTGTTGACTAAATTATTTAAATTATTTAGTCGGCCCCGGCGTATTGCAGGGGGGATGTGTTGTTTTATTCTGGATTCAAACCTTTACACTGTTCTTCCCACGTATACGACATCGCACCGGCATTTAAATTGATAAATAATATTACTGATATGTTGGGGTGGGGAAACATCCTTATGAACGGATTTGAGCAAAGGTCAAGCATAAAAAACAATTCTAGGATTAGATGCTTGGTAACACCGACGCACAGCTAAAGAAATTTGATTAGCAAATTTTATGCTAATATTACCCAACCAAGGTAATCTGAGGTACGCCGGACATTTTGGTGGACAAAACGTTTAGGCTTATAAAAGTGAGTGATCTTGGTAACGATATTAGAATTAATAATATCGAGAGGATAACCATTTTCAACGAGCACCTCTTTAAAAAATTCAATCTCCGAATCAATCAGGGATTCAGAGCAAATCTTTAAGGCATGATGAACCAAACATTTAATCGGATTTATTTTTCTTTGTATGGGACAAAAAGAGTCTCAGTGACAATATAAACCAGTAAATGTAGGTTTGCGGTAAACAGATGTTAAGAACAATGAATCAGATTTATGCACTAATACATCCAGAAAAGGAAGGGTGGAGTTGTGTTCCCTCTCACAAGTGTAATTGATTGAGTGCATTAAGGAATAATATGAAATCTGACTCATTGTTAAACACGCAAAATGTATCATCTACGTATCGGAAATAAGTAAGTGGTTTATTGATACGGGCCAAAAGATTATGCTCGTGAAAGCCTACGAAGATATTAGACAACGCAGGACCAAGGGGTGACCCCATAGAAATGCCGTCGATTTGCTGATACATGACATTATCAAAACTGAATTCGACAGACATAGTAGCAAACCGCATCAGTTCTACGAAGACCTCCTCAGATATAGTGGGGCAGACTGAGAAACCACGATATGTAACATCAGCACAACTATCGATGGTTTCTTGTAGGGGAACGCATGTAAATAAACTGCTGATGTCGAAAGAACACATAAACTTATTCTCAGCAGAAAAAGGGCAATTGTGTATATATTCAGCAAAAGTGAATGAATCTTTAATACAGTTGGCCGAATATACTTCAAGCACAGGTTGAAGCAATTCAGCCAACCATTGAGCTAACTTGTACTGAACCGACCCGACCATAGAGAGAATCGGTCTTACGGGTATATTTTTCTTATGTGTTTTTGGTAGGCCGTAAAGACGTGGTCTTATAGACCCTATTGGTCAGATTATGTCGTATATTTTTCCAGGAAGAACGCCTTTCTAAACCAATTTAAGTAATCTTTTTTGAAAATTACTTTGAATGGAAAGGGTCTTGTCATGCGTATTAACAGGTCCGAGTTTTTTTAATTTATCGACGTCATCCAAGATCACCATCATTTTTGCCACATAATCGGCATAATCTAGAATCACTACTCCCGAACCCTTATAAGGGACTGATTTGACCGCAGAGATTTGATGGCAAGAAAATGTTCATTTTGCCAATTGAAATTAGAGCGGTCAATGGGAGTGTCTGCATAAGCGTAGGCAAGATCATTAAGTCTTGCCTTCAACGCTAAAGGCTGGTCGACTGAAGACGAGAACAATTTCGAAATGTGTGAAAATAAAACTTCAAATTCCGAAAAGATGTCCTCACGTTTGATGGATACGGGTGGAATACAGAATTCCAAGCCATGAGACAATACAAATTGCTCAGTGTCCGTCAATTGGTATGTTGAAAGAACGACCAAATATCTTCAGAATAAGAAACCGAAGTTTTTTATGATGGTTGGCATTAGACAAAGCAAAGCCACGTTGGTCAAGTGAATAAATATACCGGGAGAAACGGATGTAATCTAAGAAAGATAAGTTGTTTTTACAAAATTTCCATAGCGAACGAAAATGTCTTAAAATTTCGCCAATGGAAGAGGACAACTTATAAATTTCATCCCGTAAAAATATCCCCTCAATTTTGTGGCTACGAACTAATTTTGCCTTAGTAAGGCGAAAAAAATAAAATAAATAAATGAAAAAATTTTTTTAAAAAATGTTTCTCCTAAACTTGTCACTGGTCTTCATTCTACTTTTTAAAAGTTTTTAGTCGTAATGCTTGAATTATTTCCACGTAGTTACTCTGATGAGTGTGAACGAAAGCCGGCTTAGTATATTCATGAATTTAAAAAAAATATTTCCTCTCGTTTTTATACTTTTTCAATTTCATTCCACCCCAAAAATGTCACAAACGTCTGTATTCCTTGCTTTAATAACATTTTCTACTACCATATATATATATATATATATATATAAATTATCATTATTATTAATTCTAAATTATATTTACTAACATGCGTTAGCGTTTCGAGCTTTCGCTCCCATCGGTGTCGCACGGTTCGGATCTCTGCCACAGAGTCAACCTAGACTCCGTAAGCAAGCGCTGGAACCATTAGACCACGAGACATTACCACATTCAAGAATGGAATTTAAGTTATATTTATGCGATGGGCGGCATATCATGAAAGACTGGAATACGTTTCATCCTTACGGGAATCGTCAGTGTAGAGAGCATTATTCATACCGGTCGCAGGACTAGAACTCGGAAACACGAGTAACATTCCGACGCTTAACTCCTCGCGGCCACTATCAACAACCCGATAAATTAGCGAGAGATTAAACGTAAAAGGCAGCCATCAAAAGAGTGTTCAACTGCTGAAGGAACATGCATTTAAGC
The DNA here is from genome assembly GCA_963556195.1 of Sepiola atlantica. Taxonomy (NCBI): domain Eukaryota; kingdom Metazoa; phylum Mollusca; class Cephalopoda; order Sepiida; family Sepiolidae; genus Sepiola; species Sepiola atlantica. Next base: position 210,358,802 of record OY744519.1, read on the forward strand.
TAGTATGACGGCTGTGTTAATACTACTCATTACAGTGCCCAGCTTACATTGGAGGGGGGCCACAAATAATTATAAATATTTGTTTTTATCTACATACGTATAAGTTTCATCCTTACGTATCATCCTTATATGCATGTATATATGATAAAAGTAGATGGATCAAATGTTCCGACGTAATGGAAAATGAAAAAGGAAAACAAAAAAAAATTGATTTATGTATTCATCAACGTTTTGTCTTTATTTTAAGACTTTCTCAGGATGATTTTTAAAAAAAAAGATCATACGAATACAATAATGTTTTGCCGAAAGACTTAGAAACTCAAATCGGCCGATTTGAGTCTCTAAGTCTGTTGGCAAAATATTTTTGTAGCTGTATGATCTTTTTTTTCAAACAAATCATCCTGAGAAAGTCACAAAATAAAGACAAAACGTTGATGAATACATAAATATTTGTTTGGTTTCCTTTTTCATTTTCCACATGTATATATATATATATATATATATATATATATATATATATATATATATATATATATATACATGTGGAATAACACTCTAAGCAAATAACACGTCCAAACGAGAGTGACACGTGACTTCACATTTCCGAAACAGAGAAGCTGAAGAGAGCCGGATGGCTAAGTCCTTCTCCGCTTTAACCCGACTGTACGAATGTTGTACTAATTTTTCTGTACCAAAATAAATATATATATATATATATATATATATATATATATATATATATATATATATATATATATATATATATATATATATTGTGTTATAATTAAATAATTCCAGGTGGAAATCCGGGTATGAGAGCTCAATGTAATAAACAAAGCAAGAATAAAATAAAATGTAGTAACACGAAATTACATAATCATCGATGCAATTATTTATTTCAACCTTGTGGTATTGTCAAGCATCCAATTAGATTATACCTTTTTGAAAATGAGAAAAGAGAAATTCACACTCGACAATTCAGATATAAGTAGAGAGAGAGGGAGTGACAACCTATTTAATACATATTTCGAGAGAGGGGGGAATTTGAAGCATATTTAATCTATAATTATGTAGGGAGGGGGTAATTACATAATTTATGACAGAGAGGGAAGAGGAGGCCATATCTATAAATAGAAATTGTAAAAGTAGACATGGGGGGGTAAGCAAACTTTAAGTGCTTATGATCAGTAGATATTAATTAATAATCCCAAAGCATTTAAAAATAGACAATAGAAATAGCAGATTCCTACGACTATATATTATCTTTTTTTGTAAATAGATCTATTTTTATAGTAATTTCCCCATTTGTCTAGCCATGATCTTTTAATTCCTTGTATATTTTCTTCAGTGTTGAGATCGACGAAATTTTGCTGATGAGTCACGGAAAAATGATTAGAATTGAGTTGGTTTTGGATTAGCGTAAGCTCTCTATTCGTCAGAAAAGATTACTGAGACTTCAGCGACTTCTCGTTGAATAGTTGGCTGAAGTGTCGCATAGTCTCTTCTTTTAATGTAAGCGTTTGAGTTAGAGGGTTTGGTTAGGGGTTAGAGGCTAGAGGTTAAGGGTATGGGTTAGAGGTTAAGGTTAACAGTTAGGATTAGGGTTCACGATTCCAGGCCTCGTAATTACATATTATTCGAAACCGATTAGGTGTAGATATTGTACCAAGGTAGTTTCATCACAAACCAAAGCGGCACCGTTAATGTCTGAAGTTACATATTCTAAGACGTTGATTTGTCAGACAAAAAACAGACAAGTATTTTTAAAAAAAAAAAACGAATACGGTCGAAAGATTAATTTTGGGGAAAACCTTCTTTGTCGCGCACCTGCTCCACAGACGACGTCCACCCCGGTAAACATGAACGCAGTCCAATAATTCCTTCGGTGATAAATGTTTATTTAGTTTTTACTTTTTAGGCTCAGATAAAGTACGCGCCGTACGTCTATTTTGAGGCATTTTGTCTCACTCATACCCCCAACGTCTTCGCCAGTATGGTTTAATATTACCTCGGCTCGTGACGCCAACATCTAGAGTTCATTTATACAATCGGTTTCATCTAGTATTCAATCAGATTTTTGGTAAGTAATCCCAGATTTATATATAGTATAAATGAATTCTTTAACTATTCTATAAAGTCAAGTAAATATTTGAAAGTAATTTAGATAAAATATGATATTGTATTTACAGATGATTTCTGGTAATAAATTAAAGTAAAATAAAATGAGTGATTATGTGTTTATTAAGTCAGAGCTTCGTTATTTTTAGTCTTCTTCGTAGTCTAATACAGCAGTCGCCAAGTTGTTGAACTTCATAGGCCATTTAATGAATCACGTTAAATTTAGCGAACCACTTATATGGATTTAGAAAAAAATATTTATATAATAACAACAATAATACCTGTGCCAGAACAGGTCAAATGAATTCCCGGAACAGAACAGTTTTTCACCACATTTATGTCCCCTTTAAGTAGATTAAAATCAAGATATAATGCTACTAAACCTTATGTCTAGAATCCTTATTCCATTTTTTTCATAATCTATTACATGGTTTTGATTCTAGAAAATGTCTAAAATTAAAGGCTTTAGATTAAGAAGTCTTAAATGAATATGAATTTAATTCAGTGCGAATCTGAAATATTCGAAAATTCAAATGAGGATTGCACCCATATTATGACCCCTAAAATGCCTTAAAATACTCAGAAAAAAATGAAATTTGGAAAATAATTATCGACTAGCAGAGCTACCCGGTGTTGCCCGGGTTAGAGTGTGTGATAGCATCATATGCAACATCATGGTAGGGAGAGTTTACTTTAACAGCAACCTTTGGTGCTGTCAGCTAGATATCTTACTCACCGAGCTATTCACATATATGTTGATACTCTTAAACTAACGCTACTAAATAGGTTAATTTCATTGGGTAACATGTTTGAAAATTGTCATTGGCTTCTTTAGGGGACAGTCAAAGACACAAAAATACTTCCATGCAAATTGTGCATGTGAATACAATTATATTGAAAGTACACTTCCTATATTTCTTATATAGCCTAAGACCTTCACTGAGAGGTCAGTAGTCCACGTGCCAATTTTCAAGCAATTCTGCCCAGTGGGTTGAGTGAACATAAGACACAAAGACCAAACGGACACACACACACACACACACAGAGTAACTTTTTTATATGTAGATAGATTGATGTCGAATACTTATTGTTCAAATTTAACAAAACTCGGATGTATCTGAAATTTCACAAAGGGCGTACATCTCTTTTTTTATACCTTATTTGCATAAAACTAAATTAAAACTAAATGTAGCCCATATTACCACCCCTTATGTCTAGCAACTGTGTTCCAACATTCATTATGGTCGGTTATTAGTTTAGGAGTGAATCCGGTAATACAACTGTGTAAACATATACACATACGTAACTTTATAGAAATAGAGATAGTGATTTAAAGGTTTAATTTATTAGTATGAAATGCACCTGAAATATGAGTTTATTTACCCCCTCTCCGGGAGGTTAGACACAAGGTCAAGTGTGGTAAGCCAGCACACTTGGATTAGCGCCTACAAAAAAATGCTTGAGCATCCCTGTCGGCATTTCGCGGTAGGGGCGCCTCAGGTGACTAGCAATAAACTAACCATCTTTTCAAAGACAAGATAAAGCCTGGGAGGGTGGACCTCTTGAGACTGAACAGAACCATACCATAGCCCGACAGTAACAAAGTCACTGTCAGACTGAGTGTCGAGGACGTACTCCCCTGACTTGTAAAATATTAGCGATTATTTAAATAAAACAAATAAAAAATGTGAAGTTTATTCAAGTATTACACGCTTTTAGTGTGATAAGTACTCGTCTTTGTTTAAGTGGATAACGACACGGACTGAAGACCTGGGTGTTCCAGATTCGAATCCAGTCGGTTCCACAGTACCACTTTCACTAAGGGGTGTTGGCAACCTTCTCGTGGTCCCTCCCGTAAGTACCCGATGTCTTTCCAGAAAGATTTCTAACTAGAAAAGCATCGGGGAAACTAATGCCAACACCAGAATCATTAGATTCACACGAAAGAAGAAGTCTTTTTTTTTAAATGAGTTTGTGGTTTTTAAAATTTATTTTAATGGCGTCACTGCAAATCAGCGCACAGTGTTTATTTTAAGTCGAAACCTGGGTTGGGTGGTAATTGCTGTAAATAGATGAAAATACATTTTCGCACAAATATATTGTTGAAAATTGAATCAAAATTGTTTTATTGTACAGGGTGGGCCAAAATAAGGGTCCTATCTTTAAATTTGAATAACTTGAATTTGAATAACTTCCACAAAATAAAAGTTAAACTCACCAAACTTTATGTGTGTGTAGACTGACCCTTCCGAGATTTTTTGAAATAAACAAAACAAATTTTAGCCGAAAAACACTTCTTAAAACTTACAAAAACTAAAGTATTGTTTTTTACACTGTTTTGAGTTTTTTAAGCAAAAATAATGTTTTCTAAATGAGGGTACGTTCCTTAGGGCTAATACGGCTCATGCTTGCTTCGGAAGGGGTCTTTTACTTATTCTAAAAAAATAAATAAAAAATCAATAAATAAAAAAGTTATGAATTTTTTAAAATAGGACCCTTATTTTTGCCCACCCTGTATTTTCGTACATTAATGGGGCATCATTGTTTATAGATGGCCAAAAATCTGTTCTACATGATCGTGATTTGAGATGTAATGGGCATCCTAAGTGGGGAGCTCTTTTTCATTCATGCTTTATTTCAAAGTTTATGAAGCAATTTGTGTCCCACTCTTTCTGCGTACCATCCAAAATCTGGTATAGACCTAAAGTGCTACGTGGACCTACATTTTCGCACCTGTTGGCGACCACTTGTTTCATATACCAAACTATTTAACCGTTACCGGAATATTTAGCATAAGAGTTAGAAAGTTCGCTAATGGACAAAGATACCGGGGTTCAATCTTCGGTCGAGTCATACGAAAGACTAAAAGAGAAATAGAATTTGATGCTCCCTTGCTAAACACTCGGCATTATAAGGTGAAGAGCGAGAGTATGACAAATCCGACTAGCAGGAAAATCACACCCTGTTATTGTAGAGGTACCCAGATGCCGGAAATAGCTCTACTCTAACAGCTTTTTTTCTTCGGACCGCTTTCCTTTAGAAGTGCCACGATGTTTCTTATTGCCTCGACTGTAGCAATACACAGAAATGTAAATATAATATAAACAAACATCTTGCTGCCCAACTACCCACTTAGGATGCCCCTATGAATCTAGCTTCTAATCAGAGTAGCCCCTTGTTTAGGGCAAATAAAAACATTAAAAAATGGAGTAATCCTGGGAAAGTAGTTGCGCCTTCCCCTACATTTCGGTGTAGTATTTAATGAAAAGGGAGCCTTCGAGTCGCCCTCGACTACGGTCAACCACTTTACTTACTTTACTTATTCGTGCATGCTATCAATCAACTCCCAATGTTATTAGCAAAAGTTACGCAATCACCTCGACGAAACACTGCACGCCGAGTTCATAACTGTAAATACGACACCACAATTATTTACTATTACTCAAACTAAATCCTCTGCCTCTTGCCTTTCTATATAAATGTGATACGTTTTTTTATTTAATTAGCGGAAATACTCGCAAGAAAAATTCGAATCAAGTTGAGGAAATGACACTTTAGATGTGTCCACTTGATTCTGGGTCAGAATTTATCGTCTAAACTCATCTTTAATTCCGTCCATAAAGTTATCCGAAACGGATTTAATGAGAGAAATAAGTCAGAAAACCGAGTCTTGTTGAGGAGATCGTTCGACAGCAGTCATCTAAGTGATTAATGCCTAATCGGGATTGAAACCGTATGGTTAGTGTGATAGATTGATATCTGGGTACTCTTATAAAGAACGCACCGCGTTTCCGTGACTTCGCGTCGTCAACGTCCGGGCAGGTCTCGGAAGTGTCCGCGAATTGACGAGGCGAAAACTGCTAAACGATAAATTTAAGACTGGTAGACAATAAACTCAGACGAAGAAAATCAAATTTAATTTTTATACATGCATTTTAGCATGTATAAAAATTAGGAACAAACAAATCATAGCTAAATAATTGTTATTGATTAGATGTTTATTTTTCTTATCAAAGGAACCATTGTTAATCAAATGTTTTTAAATATAATGTGTTTTTTTTGTGCACTGAAAAGTTGCAAAAAGTTATTTTTTTTATATAACAAACACCGACCCGACTGTTTTTAACCAATTTCTTGTTGTTGTTTTCATTTTTCTTTTCAATGTTTTTTTTCTTTTTAACATTTTCTGGGTTAGGCTTTATGGTTAGGGTTAGGTTTAGGGTTAGGGTTAGGGTTAGTCTTTCGCTGACAAACCTCAATGAGTCCTTCGGGAGATTCCACGCGCTGACACAGATCGTAGAAATTCATTTTTTAATTATTATTTTAACTCGTTGCAGCTCGTAGAAATTAATTTCTTTCAAAAAATTATCGTCTGCTTGCTTGGAACCTGATAGTCTAATGCTTGCTGCAACCTGATTGGTTAATAGTTTCGTCAACTCTCGGGCGCTTCCGAGACCTGCCCGAATGTTGACGACGCGAAGTCACGGAAACGCGGCGCGTTCTCTATAAGAGTACCGATATCTGTAATGCATTAATTATTTTCTTTTCTGCTATACCAATATTTTCTTTTACCTTTTTTTTCTTTCTCCCATGCTTCCTCTGTTTTCAAATTGCGTTTTGCAATGACGTCACACAAACACAAAGATAATTTCGGTTTGCTTCGGAACCAGTAGTAATCCATAGTGATATGAGTAGTAAGACTACACATATAAAACAAGAATGTTTTGCAGGCTCCTAAAATTCATATTATACTTGTCAAGGTGGCACAACGGATATAAGTGCTAAGTATAATCAGTTCTAAATGACAGTCTTCTGGAGATTGAAGGTTCAATCCTGGGTGCGGGCGATACTACTAATACAATTAGTAATTACTTAAGACTTCTACACGGTTATGGCTGACAGAACGAGAACAATCAATCCGTAGATTAAATAAGGGTTATGTTCGAAATTCCGTATAGATTCCCGAGTTTGACATAAAGATTTCTGAGTTCGACAAGAAGGTCGGAGGTTACATAGGCCTAAACGCTGTGAGAATAAAATCCAAAATGATAAAAGTAATTTGAATCTTTCAAATAATATAAATCTTACTTATTTAGTGAATAATGGTTGTATTTATTCTTAATAAAATCTGTGAATTGAGTTTATTAAAATTTATAGCTGATAGAACGAGAACAAGGTACACCCGGAGATTAAATAAGTGTACGGTTCGAAATTTTGTACAAGAGTAATCTGCAAGGACCTGTGGCGTAACGGATAAAAGTGCTAAGTGTTTTATTCACCTCCTCTCCGGGAGGTTAGACACAGTGATGAAAATGTTTCTGTGAACAAACCGGATTCACACCCAGCACACCCGGTCCGCAGTCCGCGCCGGTAACCACTTAGCCACTGTGATATAAGTGATAAGTACAGGCTATCCCAAACGTCACTGACACTTGAAAAAAAAATGCATAACTTTGTTTTTTTTTAAATCTCGTCCGTCTCTGTTAATTTCATCTTGTTCTATTTAGTTTTTCTTTTTACTTATATCCATTTTTCACCTATACATTCTGTCATATGTTCATCCTTTAAACATACTTTTCACCTAATTAAACGAAAATATTAAACTAATGCGACCTTCCTCAGGGCACATAGTTTGGGCTAATGAGACCTTCCTATGTAAATCAATCAAGAAAATTCAACAATTTCAATAAATAGCTTATCTATTAAATAATATTTATAAAATGTCGCATGTTTCATCTCATACAGGGTGTTCAAAAAGTTACTGACAATTGAAAAAAATGAATAACTTCTTTGTTTTTAAATATTTAAGTGAACACTCCGTAACTGCAGGACAACAAGTGCAGGTTTTGCCACACTGAAGTGGAGAGTGTGAGCCACCTGATATCGAGTTGCAAAATCATGTTGGCAGATGGCTCCTACACAGCACGACATAATGGAGTGTGCGGGTACCTCCACTGGACCATCTGTAAGAAACTGAATATCAGGTGTAGCAGCAGGCCCTGTAAACATCTACCTGAGAGAACTGTGGGGAACGAGACATACACCATCCATTATAACCATGAAATCCCCACAGCTTCCTGTCTGGAAAACGCAGTTGTTAAACCTGACAGTGTCATATGGAACGAGAGAGAGTGGTAACTTTGGTTGAGGTCAGTGTCCCTAATGATGGGGGCCTAAACAGAGCTGAAAGGGAGAAAATAACAAAATATCAGGGTCTAATGTATGATATGAAAAGAAACTGGAACCTCTAAGAGATCTACATCATTCCAGTTATCATAGGAGCCACTGGACTCATGAAGAAGAACTTGAAAAAGTATTTAGAAAGTATACCTGGTGGACCAAGTGCAAGAGAAATCCAAACAATTGCACTCAAGGGAACAGCCAGAATCCTGAAAAGAGCTCTCGATTGGAGTCTGCAAATAGCGAGTGATCGTATGGCATTTAGAAGAATGCCCCATCCACAGCAAATGAATGAAAAGAAATGCAAAACATCTCGGAATGTTCAAATTAACTACAGATAAGGTTTGGTAAGTGTAGCTTCAGAATTATACGAGTTATTAAGGATTTACAGGTGTCAGTGACTTTTCGGACACCCTGCATAACTTGGGTTAGCATGTTATTTTTTTAATACTTCTATTGAAAATAGGGGGCTTGATAATTTCGAAAATATAGCAGGAATTCAACTTCTCAACATCGGAATGAAGCTAAATTAAGATAGCAAACTTTACAAAGGGTTCAACATTCTTTTATAGTTACCGAAGGTTTTATTGATCTAACGAAAGAAGGAAAGACAGTAAGCGCTTGGAGACGTGTCATACACGGTGACGTAATTGTCTCTCTCTCTCTCTCTCTTTCTCTCTCTCTCTTTTTCTCTCTCTCTCTTTCTCTCTCTCTCTCTCTCCCTCTCTCTCTCTCTCTCTCTCTCTCTCTCTCTCTCTCTCTCTCTCTCTATATATATATATATATATATATATATATATATATATATATATATATATATATAAAGTAATCCAACAAAAGATATAAGCGTCAACTACTATCTTATAATTAGTGAAAACATCCGGATAAAACTGAAGCTCAATATACTGGATAGAGCATTAATATTATAAAATGAAATGAAATAATAAAATAAGGTGTCAATCAAATTTTATTAAAATTCAAAGTTCAAGCAGAAGTCCAGAAGGCTGACTGAAAATGAATCCAGGTAATGAGTGAAAGTCCAAAAACTAGAAATTGAAAGAATTGAAAAAGTAGTCCAATCGTGGATATATTTCCTGATTATGTCTTTTAAACTATATGACTTGGATAGATTGTATAGATTGAACAAAAAGTATGTCTTGGGGTTGATATATTTGATGTTATGTATTTTTATGTATTTTTGTATATATTTTTATATATTTTCAAAGAGTAATTTTATTGTCTGTAGTGATGTCACTATGGTAATGGTCCTCTGAGGAGAAGATTTATCTTTGAAAACTCATGAGCTAAGGACGTTAAGATACTTTGCTTGAACTTTGAATTTTAATAAAATTTCATGGACACCTTATTTTATTATTTCATTTTATATTATAATATATATATATATATATATATATATATATATATATATATATATATATATATATAAAGAGGTGTACTAAAAGCGAACTTTTAGGAAAGGTAAAACCTATTGTGAAGAGTATACAGCTCAATATCCAGGATAGAGCAGGTAGATATGAAGAAGAATGGAAAGGAATTAGAGAAGCAAAAGCCAAATCAAAATTCAATTCAATTGCTCAGAGCAAGGTATATTCCGCAAAAAGGCAATTTATTCAAGTTAAATAAATTGCCTTTTTGCGGAATATACCTTGCTCTGAGCAATTGAATTGAATTTTGATTTGGCTTTTGCTTCTCTAATTCCTTTCCATTCTTCTTCATATATATATATATATATATATATATATATATATATATATATATATATATATATATATATACTTAGCTCTCTCTCCCTCTCTCTCTCTCCCTCTCTCTATCTCTCTCTCTCCCTCTCTCTATCTCTCTCTTTCTCTCTCTCTCTCTCTCTATATATATATATATATACTTAGCTCTCTCTCCCTCTCTCCCTCCCTCTCTCTCTCCCTCTCTCTCTCCCTCTCTCTCATATACAGTGTGTCCGAAAAGTAACTGACACTTGAAAAACATTCATAACTTCTTTGTTTTTAAATATTTAAGTGAACACCCTGTAACTGTAAGTGTATATAGTGCAAACAATCTCGGAATATTGAAATTAACTACTGGTAAAGTTTTGTTAGTACAGCTAAGTATAAACCCCAAATAATAATAGACTTAAAACGTAACATTGAGGATTAAATTAGGGTCACAAGATCAGAAATGCTTTCAAATGTAATGCAAACTGTATTAGAGTAATTCATTGCGAAACCGAAGATGTTGGGAACTTAAAAAACATTATTTTAAAATATCAGACCATTTTTTACCCCTAGTTTAAGTAGTGCTGAGCGATAGTTTAAGTGAACACACTGTAACTGTAACTGTATATAGTGTAAAAAATCCCGTTAAAGTTTGGTAAGTATAGCTTAAGAATTATACGAGTTATTAAAGATTTACAAGTGTCAGTGACTTTCGGGACACCCGTGACTTTTGGGACACCCGTGACTTTTGGGATACCCGTGACTTTTGGGATACCCGTGACTTTTGGGACACGCATAACTTTTGGGGCACACGTGACTTTTGGGGCACCCGTGACTTTTGGGACACCCGTGACTTTTGGGGCACCCGTGACTTTTGGGATACCCGTGACTGTTGGGACACCCGTGACTTTTGGGATACCCGTGACTTTTGGGATACCCGTGACTTTTGGGACAAGCGTGACTTTTGGGGCACCCGTGACTTTTGGGGCACGCGTGACTTTTGGGATACCCGTGACTTTTGGGACACGCATGACTTTTGCGGCACCCGTGACTTTTGGGATACCCGTGACTTTTGAGGCACCCGTGACTTTTGGGACACCCGTGACTTTTGGGATACACGTGACTTTTGGGACACCCGTGACTTTTGGGACACCCGCGACTTTTGGGACACCCTATATAATCTCTTCTAAGTGACAGTCTTTTGAACGTCTGATACTAAGAATACAATTACGAATTACTTAAGACTTCTACCCGGTTATGGCCGACGGAATGAGAGCAAGCTACCACCGTGGATTCAAACATTCCGTACAGATTCCCAAGTTCGACAGAAAGATTCCCGATATCTATTTTTATTTAATTCCAGTCTAGCTGTTAATAAAGGTAGGCGTATTTTTTTTACGAATGAGACACGACTTATGAAGGCCAAAAGCACCTTAAGGATAAGAATTAACGATATCGACGGATTTTTCAGTTAAATGATAACGAATATTATGAGAGCATTGAAAATGGCGAATTGAATAAACGTAATGTAATATGGCAGGTTTCATTTATTTTGTTTACTTTTATTCATTCCAAACAAGGCAGATTGCCATTAAGACGCGATTAGAAGCCAGGTTTATGGCGGAGGGGGGGGGGGGGGAGGCATTGTAAGTTACGAGTGTGGCCGCAAGATGTTTGTTCACATTACATTTAAATCTCTCATGGATGTTTTTAAATAATGGCTGCCAACTCGTATGTTTTTCCAGCAAACCTGGTGCGGTATTCACCTTGGGCGGGGGGGGGGGGGGGCAGGGCTGAACCGTCATCCTCAAAAAGAAGGATTTTTCTAGGAAATATACAAATTTACAAGCAATCCCCAGCCGCATATATATATATATATATATATATATATACCGGTTAGGGAAGATGACATAGAACGCCTTGCATTCCCAAATGGTTACCCATCTGGTACTGACCAAGCACAACGTTGCTTAACTTCGGTGATCTGATGAGAACCGGTGTTAACCTGATTATGCCGTATTCCAACGTAGCGTGGTGCAAGTGAACGCCACGACACCAATGCAGAACAAGCCTGAGATTTTCTTTTTCTAGTCTAGTTGCGCCTCCGAGGCTTGTCTACCCTACTATTTAACTTATTTAAAGACCTTTGGCCTTTTGGCTAAGATCAAAGTGTAGTATCTGTTCCGATGGATACTGCACGCCTGTCCTGTGCAGTTCTAGGAGGTCCACCCTCCCAGGCTTCGCCTCCCCTCTTTGGGGAGGAGTAAGTTTATTGCTTACTGTCTGAGGCGCCTCTACCGGGGAATGCCGACGGGGCTGCCCAGGCAATTTTTAAATGGCCAGAGTGCTCACCTCTCGAGCGCTGGCTTTTAACCCCACTTGCTCGACCCGATCTTGGGTCACATCTTACTTGTGGGAGTAAGATAAAACTGGCCTTGTGCCTAACTCCGCGAGGAGTAAATAAAGATCAAAGTGTAGTATCTGTTCCGATGGATACTGCACCCCATAAACTGGTATTGTCTTGGCCTTCGGGGCTTGATTTACGTCGGTCTATGGGTCTGTCCTGTGCAGTTCTAGGAGGTCCACCCTCCCAGGCTCCACCTCCCCTCTTTGGGGAGGAGTAAGTTTATTGCTTACTGCCTGAGGCGCCCCTACCGGGAAATGCCGACGGGGCTGCCCAGGCAATTTTTAAATGGCTAGAGTGCTCACCTCTCGAGCGCTGGTTTATCTAATCCCACTTTCCCGACCTTGTGTCACATCTTACCTTGTGGGAGGTAGATAAATAAAAAGACCTTTGGCCTTTTCGCTAAGATCAAAGTGTAGTATCTGTTCCGATGGATACTGCACCCCATAGACTGGTATTGTCTTGGCCTTCGGGGCTTGATTTACGCCGGTCTATGGGTCTGTCCTGTGCAGTTCTAGGAGGTCCACCCTTTCAGGCTTCGCCTCCTCTCTTTGAGGAGGAGTAAGTTTATTGCTTACTGCCTGAGGCGCCCCTACCGGGGAATGCTGCCGGGGCTGCCCAGGCAATTTTTAAACTCCACTTTCCCGACCCGACCTTGGGTCACATCTTACTTGTGGGGGTAAGATAAAAACTGGCCTTGTGCCTAACTCCTGGAGAGGAGTAGATCAATACCCTACTATTTAACTCATACGTAGGAGAAGAATGGCTGGGTTCATACCTTTATTAATGTTGTTAATGATATTGGCGCAACAAGGTAACCCCGATTAGAACACGTTCATGGCCGTCATTTGCGCTGTTACCATTGAACTAATCAATTATCCTTATTCAATACCATCTTTTTAACAGCTACCCGAAGAAAACAGCAACTATTCTCTGATTTGTGTCCTGCTTCCTTTGCTCCAGCTCGTTTACTCGTTAGTCTAGTAGTCTTCATCAATTTTATGTTCGAGTATCTCGTTATAATACATCTTCGTATTCCCGTAGCTTCTTTCCAGGAACTTCAGGCCTTGTGTAACTCTCTTCCTTCTGACTGTTTCCTTCTTACCTATAGACTTAGTTATTTCAAGATTAATGGTTAATCTCTTGTGGTTGCGTTAACAATCGTCCGTCTTTTTTAGCTCCTTAAATCAAGTGGCTTCATGCCTAGTCTGTATTGACTTCTATACAAAGGAGAGGCCAGCTTCAATTGGCCTTTTTGCTAAGATCAAAGTGTAGTATCTGTTCCGATGGATACTGCACCCCATAGACTAGTATTGTCTTGGCCTTTGGGGCTTGATTTACGCCGGTTTATGGGTCTGTCCTGTACAGTTCTAGGAGGGCCACCCTCCCAGGCGTCGCCTCCTCTCTTTGGGGAGGAGTAAGTTTATTGCTTACTTCCTGAGGCGCCCCTACAGGGGAATGCCAACGGGGCTGCCCAGGCAATTTTTAAACCCCACTTTCCCGACCCGACCTTGGGTCACATCTTACTTGTGGGAGTAAGATAAAAAAAAACTGCCCTTGCGCCTAACTCCTGGAGAGGAGTAAATCAATACTCGAATAAAAAAAAAATCAAGAGAACCTGCTTCAACCTTGGTTAGGCATCTGAACGATCTATTTTACAGCATGAACTCGGCTCGTTTTATTCAATAAGAGTTTCAAGTTACAAGTGGTGGTGAAGGACTCAAGTGAACATTTCTAACCCTAACCCTTATCCTAACCCTAACCCTAACCCTAGCCCACAAGAAAGAAAGGCATATAATATACATAGACCCCATTGAAGGAGATATGCAATGCAACATATGTACGGCACCTGGATATTGACGGTAGGGGTGGAATGCCCCACCCAGACATGTTTAAACTTCAAACCCTTTCCTCACTACACTTCTCTTACCCACTTCTTTGGTCCATCAACTGGATACAGCTAGACTCATCAGTTTTTGACGTTGCGGTGTAGATAGGCGGGTACGGGCTGTTCGTTAACGAGGTTCTAGTCTTATGCGACTCCTGTTAGCGACGCAGACAATACACAGAGCGAACGAAATAAGTAAATGGTAACAACAGAAAATAAATATATGTAGAAACAATCACTAAAAGAAAAAGTAGTAATAAGTAAGAGGTTGACACTGTGGCAGGGGTTCGAAGCGTGCGACCGTCCGAGATTATCCCCCCTACACTGATGAGAGCGAAAACTTGAAACGCTGGCGTATGTATGTAAAAATAATTTGATATTATTTATTTAAATTACTATTGTCATATACAGGGTGTTTCAAAAGTCTTGGGAACATTTTAATTTTTAATAACTTGTAATGTTCCCAAGACTTTTGAAACACCCTGTGTATATATATTTTTTGTACATGTCTGTGTAAATAAAAATAATCATATATATATATATATATATATATATATATATATATATATATATATATATATATAATTTGTTTGTTATTCCATATATGCTTCTAGAGTTTTAAGGATGATTAGTGATGTATGAGGCATTTTATGTAAATATGATATCTTATTCTGATATTTCGGGCAGTCCTCTGCTCTTTGACAAAGAATGATACGAAATATATATATATTTATATATATATATATATATATATGTATGTATGTGTGTGTACGTGTGTGTGCGTGTGTGTGTGCGTATATATAGTTCGGTAGCAAGTCATTTCTTATGCAAGCGTAATTAAAGACCACGGAGTTCTCTCTCTTCACGATCTTTTTTGTTAATTTCTAGACCTGGCGAGCGATTCTTCGGTTTTCGGGCGTTAACCGGTGGAGTGTGGCACCTAGCATTGTGTCGAGGGCCATTCATATTCAGGTTGAATCAAAAAATAATCTTCTGCCTGATGAGACCTCAGCTCTTGAGAGCTGTAGATCGATAACATCGACATGCCAGTGTAGCAGACCTTGTACATGTTTGAATAAAAGCATTCACTATATATATATATATATATATATATATATATATATATATATAAGAAAGAAAACGCGTCTTTACAAAAATTGACCGTTCTTAAAGTGACACAGAATTAAAATAAAGATTTAATAAAAACAAGAAAGAGAAACGCAGACAACGTTTGGGTGGTTAGGGTTGGGGTTGCTAGAAGATGAGTGGGAAGAGCGGTCTGTTTTGAAACGTGCTTTTTCAAGTGTTGCTGTCAGAAAGTTCAACAAGTGCACTCCAGTAATTTTCTTTCGATGATGCGGGTGGTAGAAGAGGGGAAACTATATACGCTAACGACTCTAGGGTGGGATGGGGTGTTACCGATGTTATGGGTGGAGTGAAAGCATTTATCAGTGGATAAATATGAGCAATATTAGCTAGAAAAAGTATATATATATATATATGATGGACTCTCCCGTCGATTTCGACGTATGAGTGCCCGCCTAGGGCTGCTCGCGCGTGAATTTGTAATTGCAAGGGTTGCGCAATCCTCAACAACCGCTCTCCTGAGTCGGCATTGCTTGATTCCAATGGCAAGTAGTAGTACAAGACGACTGGAAACAATGCCGAGATAAGCAGAGAGCACATACAGCACCTGGTATTCCCAAATGGTCACCCATTTAGTACTGGCCAGTCTCGACGCCGCTTAATATATATATATATATATATATATATATATATATATATATATATATATATATGAGAGAGAGAGAGAGATAGAAGAAAAAAGAGTGATAAATATGCGACGATTGTCCAAATTTATTTCAAATTTCAATTGTTCAATGCAATAAACTCATAAATAATTCAGTAATAAACTACTGTTTATTATTTTCCTTAAGCCAAGACTTTTCAAAGATCGAGATCTTATCATCATCGTCGCATATTAATCACTCTTTTTTCTTCTATCTCTACAATTGCTCTATCTCGTATATTGAGCTAAACCTCTTCACTATAGGTTCCATCTACTAAAAGTTTTACTTTTGGTTTATATTTGATCTTATATATATATATATATATATATATATATATATATATATATATATATATATATATATATATATATATATGTTCCTTCAGCAGTTGAACACTCTTAACTACGGCTGACTTTGATAGGTGTAATCTCTCGCTGATTTATCAGGCTGTTTATAGTGGCCGTGTGGGCTAAAGCTTCGCAATTTGAATTAAAACATGACTCGTGTTCCGAGGTTCGAGTCCTGCGACCGATTCCAGAAAGGTTGAAACGTATACGTATGTAGATAGAAACAAGTATTATATATATATATATATATATATATATATATATATATATTATTAATTAAGTTCAAAATGAACAAAACCAATACTTTTCAAAAGTGCTCAATATATATTAGAGCTTTTTATATACAGGGTGGGCAAAAATAAGGGTCCTATTTTTAAAAATTCATAACTTTTTTATTTATTGATTTTTTTTTTAGAATAAGTAAAGGACCCCTTCCGAAGCAAGCATGAGCCGTATTAGCCCTAAGGAACGTACCCTCATTTAGAAAACATTATTTTTGCTTAAAAAACTCAAAACAGTGTAAAAAACAATACTTTAGTTTTTGTAAGTTTTAAGAAGTGTTTTTCGGCTAAAATTTGTTTTGTTTATTTCAAAAAATCTCGGAAGGGTCAGTCTACACACACATAAAGTTTGGTGAGTTTAACTTTTATTTTGTGGAAGTTATTCAAATTCAAGTTATTCAAATTTAAAGATAGGACCCTTATTTTGGCCCACCCTGTACTAATATACTTTTTAAGAAAAGGTTACAAGGAAGGGAACAAAAGAAACGTTCTGGTCTTCGGTGGTACCTAGTATCGTATGTTTCCGAGTGGTGTTTATTCGGCCATAACCATCGAGCGCTTTCGACCGTCGTTGTCTTCATCAGTTGTAGGTTTGTTTTTGTTTTATTTTTAATAAGACTTGGCTAATTGTCGTTTTTATACTTATTTTGTAGGTTTTTGGTAAAAAAAGGAAAGGGTGAGGTTGAGTCTGTTGTCTATTTTTTATTTTCTGTATTCATTACTTTTGTTAATTTTTCTTTATATATTTTATTATATTTATTTATGTATTTATATTTGTATATTTATTACTTTATTATTTGTAATTATGGAATATGTTTTATTTTTTAGTACCGGAATTAATATCTGTTCTGTTACTGTCAGGATTTTTCTTTTTAATAAATATTGCTTCTAGTATTGTAAGTCAATGTATGCAGTTATTTTTATATGTATGGTTTTGGTGTTAGCTGTTAGTATTTTTGTCTATCGGCCGACTGTAGTGTTTAGTAATGTGAAGTTATGTGGCGCTGAATACTACTAAAAAAATCATTGGATCTCTAATCAATCTAACGATAGCCTGTCACCTCGTTAATGCTATACTGTCTATTGACTATCAGTATGCACAATCTACAGCGGATATCCTAACGATCATCGCTGACAAGACAGGCGAAGCTTGGACTGTAGCGCTTAATATACCCAAAGCCTTTGACAAGGTTTGGCATAAAGGTCTTCTCATAAATATTAATTCATATAGTATTACTGGACGAATATTTAATATAATTAGATCCTTCCTACCGAAAAGAAAGCTCCAGGTTGTCCTCGATGGCCGTTCATCTTAGCCACAGGACATAAATGCAGGTGTACCCCAGGGATCCATCCTCGTACCTTTATTGTTCCTGATTTTCATAAACGACATCCATTATGACATTGTGTCTGAGATGGGTATATTTGCTAACCACACTACACTCTACTTTCGTCATGTGAGTAAAACGGACGCGTACATATCCGAGTCAATTGCTTAATCGTTAGAAATTGACCTCCAGTATGTAGTAGAATGGGGTCAGTCTGCTAAGACAAAGCTTCTTTCATTCAACAACTACAAGAAAACTCTTCAACCACCGGTTGCCATGGCTAATAACAACGTACGTGAGCATCAAACGTTCAAACTCCTCAGCCTAACATTCACAGGTAACATGAATTGGAACAAATACATAGAAGACATTGCCAAGGCTGCCGCAAAGGAATTGGCCTCCCTCTAGCATGCTATAAAACTTATCACGCCTGACAATATCCTATATCTCTACAAAGTCACCATCTGGACTCTCTCTCTCCCTCTCCCTCTCTTTCTCTCTCTCTCTCTCTCTCTCTCTCTCTTAAACAATGTCCAAAAAAGTATCTAATCTAATAGATCCCTCACTATCCACCAAGCTCTAGCCCCTGTCCCATTGCCGCAATGTTACATCATTGTGCTTGTTTTACAAGTACTTCAATTGAATGTGTTCCGATGAACTTGCTGCCCTAGTGCCCCCTTGACGTAAATACAATTTGCTAGATCACATCCATTCACTGTGGAGGTCCCCAGATACCGGAAAGTCTTTTACTCCAATAGCTTCTTTCTTCGAGCTGCCGGCCTTTGGAACTCCTTTCCTGTCCCTTGTTTCCCCGACTGTACCGACATGCATAAATTTAAACCTAATGTGAACAACCATCTCGCTGCACAGCTCCCAATTTAGGATGACATCCTAAAACTTTCACCCTAAGTCTCAGTAGCCTATAACGTCTACGGTGGCAACTTGTCTTGTTTGTGGTTAACTAAGTTAAATATATATATATATATATATATATATATATACGTATCCTAGGCTCGGTCTATCAGTCTATTTCACTAGCTATCCATAGTCACAGATCATCTATGCGTTTAGTGTGCTTTTATAACTATTAAAACACTTTTAATTTTAATGCCATACTCCCCCTCTTCTTCTCTCTGTCCATCTATCTATCTAACTATCTATCAATCTATCTCAATCTATATATCTATCTATCTATCTATCTATCTATCTATCTCACTCTCTCACTCTATCTATCTATTTGTCTATCCATTTATCAATCACTCCATTCATTTATCTATCTATCTATCTATCAATATATCTATCCATCTCAATCCATCTCAATCTATCTATCCATCTCTATCTATCTATATATCCATCTCTATCCATCTATCTATCTATCTATCCATCTCTATCTATCTATCTATCTATATATATATCCATCTCTATCTATCTATCTATCTTTATCTATCTATCTATCTATCTATCTATCTATCTATCTATCTATCTATCTATCTATCCATCTCTATCTATCTATCTATCTATCTATCTATCTATCTATCTTGTATTTTTGTTTCATTCAACTTTCCGAACATGTCTAAATCGTATCAGCCTTTTGTACAATCACCATCCTAACTCCAACATTAATTCATCGATTTACCCGAAAAATTCGCCAATCATATCCCCTCCCTTCCTGCAAAATTATTATTTTCCAAAGAAACTCCCGCGAAACTCTACCATCCATCGTTTTGACAACTGATTTATTGCAATGGACCTCCACCTATGCACTACAAAACACCGGCTCGTCTGTATGTCTCTTTCTCTATATGGTTGCCGACGGCTGGCTATCTCTTTCTCAAGCTTTCTTTTCGCGTTTATCTTTTTTTCATAGTTTACTTCCTTTTCTATTATTCGTTTTCTATTCTTCCATGTTTCCTTCTTTCTAAACGTCTATTGTGTTGTTTAAACTTAAATTCATTCTTCTTTTGTTCCCTTCATTGTAACCTTTTCTTCATTCTTCTTTTGTTCCCTTCCTTGTAACTTTTTCTTCATTCTTCGTTTGTTCCCTTCCTTCTAACCTTTTCTTTATTCTTCTTTTGTTCCCTTTCTTGTAACCTTTACTTCCTTCTTCTTTTGTTTCCTTCCTTGTAACCTTTTCTGTATTCTTTTTTTGTTCCCTTCCTTGTAACCTTTTCTTTCATTCCTTTTCTGTTCCTTTTCTTGTTTTTTTTTTCTTCTTTCTTCTTTTATTCTCTTTGTAGTAATTTTTTCTTCATTTCGCATTCTTGTCTACACTCATTCATGTATTTATTCCTTCCTTTCTTTGTTTATTACGTTCCGTCTTTCTTCCTCCTCTTTACATCTTTTTTGTTGTTTCTGTCATCCGCATCCATCTTCTTTTCTTCCATTCCTTTTTTATATCCTGTCCTTCCTCTTTTTTTATTTTTTATCTTGTTCCCCGTTTCTCCCCTACCTTTTTTTCCTTTTTTCATCTCTGACATTCTTCATCCTTTTATCTTTCTTTTATTTCCTTTGTTCTCTCCTTTCTTTTCACCACTTCTTTCTTTCTTTTCTTTTCACATATTCTGTCCTTTCTTGAATAAGACCTTAAAATGTATCCGGTTGTGAGGTCCCAATTCGGGAGCGTTGGAGAGTGTAGAGTTGGCCTTTAGTTACCATTACTCACAAGTCAACTTTGACCCGGAGGAATGGTAGTACCTGTCATGCCCCTTATCAACGTGTTAAATAGAACATGCCCCGGACTCGACAATAAACTTGGACAAGAAAACTTTCTATTCAAATAGCGTCATCCCTTGGAACGCTTGTCCTGTGATTTCCCTCACTGTTCCATATTTTCCCGACTGTACGAACCTGCAGAAATATTAATTTACTTTGCTACACAACTCCCCACTTAGGGTGCCTCCTAGAAACATGGCCCCTAATCACAGTAACCCCTTACGCCTTGTTTTGGGTGAAAAAAAGTTTTTAAAAATTAGGTAAAACTCTACACTGCCCACCATCCCGGAATCCATTTTATCCAACTCTTTCTACATTTTTTCTGACTACTCCATTTACTAGCCCTACCTATTGGTGTAAAGGTATAACACACCTCACAGCAATGATGGACTTAGTCCGAAAAAGACAATAAAAATATGTGATGTATTTGTTATATGTTATGTGACGTGGCGCAACGGATAAAGTGTTAAGTGTTAAGTGATAAGTGATGATCTTCTGGAGGTTAAAGGTTCAATCCTCAGTCGAGGCGATACTTAGAATACAATTAAGAATAACTTAAGACTTCTACCCGGTCATGGCTGACGGGACGAGAACAATCTAGCCCCGTGGATTAAATAAAAGGTTGAGAGTTCGAAATTCCGAATAGATTCCCGAGTTTAACAGAAACATTCCAGTGTTCGATAATATGCAACTTTTTATTATTATTATTTACTCACTAGGAGTTATCACACTGGTCATCGTCAGTGATCGCCCACTGCCAACAATCTGTGGTATTCCCTGGAGTCTGAGTGACAACAAGTCTCCTCAGGCTTCCAGTATGCTCCACCTCTTTTCGTTCATCACCGCTGATGACCTTGCGGTATCGCAACAGCCACCTACCACCGATTTCCCGCTGATAAGGTCGATTGGTCCCCTCTGGGGCCCGAGTGGCAACAAGCCTTTCCGAGGCTCCAAAGCTGCCCGCGCTCTTCCAGTGGAGGTCTGGTTTGCGCTTTCCCTCCTCGACCCTCTGTCCATAATTTTCGTGGTATTATTATTATTATTTTATAGTAATGTGTCATCGCTTATCAAGGCCAAAATGCCACTTGAGGATGTTGGTTAATGAGATTTTCAGTTGGCGATCAACAACACCTTGAGAGGATTATAAATGATGGGTTAAAGGTCATAAGTTCACTATTTAAGTAGGCGGTTCGACAATAATTTGTTAATAATCGAGTTAAAAAAACGACCATGTTGTATTCAGGTGGGAAGCAGTCCTGTAGTATTGTATTCAACAGATGGGAAGTTCTCACAAAGAAACTTTGTTCATGGAAGTTCCGTTTAGATTTCGATACACAAAGGAAGAAAGGAAAATTATTTACAGTGGTTGTAGTTAGACGAGTTTTTGATGTGAGTTTTTTACAGGGGAGAACTCAGTCGAGCTAAAGAAAGACGGTGTCCCATGTTCGATTCCAGTTTTTTCTCACATAAAAACTTTCACTTAGGATGTTAGCACCCTTCACATGCTTCCTGGTTCATTCAAAATGTTGTTTTCGTTATTTATTGACGTATATCTTTATTTATTTATTTCATCATATATTTCTCACTATTTCTGTATCCTAAAAATGCATGTTTTTTTTTTATTTATTGTGTTTGACTGGAAGTTTCTTACGATTTCATTATTGTTTTTCATTTCTTTCTTTTTATCTCTTTTTTATGTTGTATTTTATCTCGAATTCATTTTTCCTTTATTTATTTTATATTTTATTTCGAACTTATCTATTTTTAATTTATTTTTTATTTGTTTATTTATCATTTATTTCTTCGTTTTAACTTGCTTACTTCCTTGGTCCCTTTCTTCTGTATTCTTTATTTCTTTTTTTTTCTAATTTTCTTTTCTCTCTTTTCTTTTTTATTTTTTCATTTGTTTTTTTTTAAATATTTATTCTCATCTTTTCTCCCCCTTTTTAGAATTTTCTTACACTTTCTGTATCTTTATTCATTATTTTTTTCATCGTTTTAACTTGCTTACTTCCTTGGTCCATTTCTTCTGTATTCTTTATTTCTTTTTCTTTTTATGTTTATTTTCTTTTTTCTTTCTTTCATTTGTTTTTTTTTTAATTTATTCTTATCTTTTCTCTCCCTGTTTTTTTTAATTTTCTTTCATTTTCTGTATATTTATTTATTTTCTATCTTCATATATTTTCTATTACGTAATATTTGTTTTTCATGTGACCGACATTTCTCTGGTTGCTTTTTGATTCTCTCTGATATTTTATAACATTCTTTCTTTTTATATTCAGTTTTATTTTCTTCAGATTTGTCTAAGGTTTTTCTCTGTTTATTTATTTTGTATTTCTTATTTTATTACTTTCTTTTCATTGAATTGTTTCTTTCTTTTTTCTCTTTTTGCTTTTGTAAACCTTTTTTTTTTCTTTACGAATTATTATTTTCTTCGTTCTTTCTTTTTTATACGGATTTAGTTTTTATTTCATACACGCTTTTATTTCTTCGTTTCTTTCTTTTTCATGCATTTTCTTTTCATTTATTTCCTTCTTCTTTTGTTTGCTTTCATCCGCGTCTTCACTTTCTTTCTATATCTATTTCTCTTTCTGGTACTCTTATAGATGACGCACCATGTTTCCGTGACTTTGCGTCGTAAACATCCGGATAGGTCTCGGAAGCGCCCGAGAGTTGACGAAACTATTAACCAATCAGGTTTATAAACAGTTTTTTTTTTGTTAAAATAAGAAAATAAACAAAAAAAACTTAGAGACAGTTGTTTCGGTGTTTATGTTAACAAGAAAATAATTTTGTCAAAAAAATGTAAAAGAAAAGATTAAAATAAATTACAAAACAAAAACATTTTCTTAACAAATCAAACAAAATCATATTTTGAAACTTTCCGATGCGCACAAAAAATTATTTTTAAACATTTTCTTAACAAATCAAACAAAATCATATTTTGAAACTTTCCGATGCACACAAAACAATTATTTTAAAACATTTTCTTAACAAATCAAACAAAATCATATTTTGAAACTTTCCGATGCGCACAAAAAATTATTTTAAAACATTTTCTTAACAAATCAAACAAAATCATATTTTGAAACTTTCCGATGCACATAAAACAATTATTTTAAAACATTTTCTAACAAATCAAACAAAATCATATTTTGAAACTTTCCGATGCACACAAAACAATTATTTTAAAACATTTTCTTAACAAATCAAACAACATCATATTTTGAAACTTTCCGATGCACACAAAACAATTATTTTAAAACATTTTCTTAACAAATCAAACAAAATCATATTTTGAAACTTTCCGATGCACACAAAAAAATTATTTTAAAACATTTTCTTAACAAATC
>OY744519.1:210392932-210415432 GCA_963556195.1 Sepiola atlantica
GTGATGGACAAAATGTGTGAAAACATGACAGACGGAAAACAAGTCAAAGTGCAGGAGAAAAACAAAAAAATATATATAGTATCGGAAGTTTCTCAACCATTAAAACTATATAAGGAAAAAAGAACATTTTAGTCCCTAGTCGTTAGTAGAAAATCCCTCATGTAAGTCAATTTATCTTTTGTAGTTACTATATTAGTTTGCTTCCAAGAATTTACACTAGTCTTAACATTATTTAAGGGATCATCAAATGTTTACCATGAAAAACTGTTTCGGGAATTTAAAAACAAAACAGTATTTTATTTCATGGCTTCCCAGCAGAGTTGATCAGACCCCACTTCCCTTAAAAGACAAAAACATAAACGTTCCATATATTAGATGTAAGTTTTATTCCAGATAAATGTTTAGCTAACTTATATTAGTTATAAAGAAATCTCCTCCTTACCTGTGTTGTCCGTCTGTGCCTAATAGAATGTATCCGTTAATTACACAAATGTTGCTGTATTTTAAAGTGTTCGGACGAATCCATTACACTACTTTTTAGGTGAATCTATAGTTTAATGTAATTTTAGTGTTAGTTTTATATTAAAATATTAAAAAATAAAAATGTATATACATATTTACATGTATTTTATATATATATATATATATAAATATATATATATATATATATATATATATATATATATATATATATATATATATATATATATATATATATATATATATATATATATATATGAGAAAGGAAGGATGAGAGTAATCCGACGTGATGGGAAATGAAAAAGTAAAAAACCAAACAATATATATATTTTTTTATAGTTAGTATAATTTTGGTTATTCAGACTACCTTTCTCATTTCTCATCTTCAGTGTTATCACAGCCCCAGGAGTTGTTTTTTTTTAATTATAAGTGAGAAGACGTGAGTTGTTGTTTTTTTGAAGAGTGAATGAAGAAATAGAGATGGTGTAGTTTAGTTGATTATTATTTTATGTTTACTTTTGTCTTTTTATATTTTATTATATTTGTTTGGTTTTATCTATTTATTGATTTATGCCGCCTGAAACCCGAAAACCTTAAAAAAAGGTTATGCAGACGCGAAAATTCCGTGTTGTTCAAAAAAGCCTGTTTGAGTAATAACTTGCTGCCTAAATATACATATATATATATATATATATATATATATATATATATATATATATAATAACATTTATAAATAAATATTAATTATTTACACATATATATATACATATATATATATACATACATATATACATATATATATATATATATATACAAACATATATATATATATATATATATATATATATATATATATATATATATATATATATATATATATATATATACGATAACGGCTGTGTGGATTAAGACGTTGGAATTTGAGTTTTAAACATGACGATTCCCGAAAGGATGAAACGTATACGTATGTGAATAAAAAATTATATATATATATATATATATATATATATATATATATATATATATATATATATATATATATCATAAACTAAATGTGAATTAACGTTTATTTTCTCTTGTATGTATTTACGTCGAACCTCTAACTCTATGCTGATTCAACCACTCTATTATTACTTTATGGGTCCGAGCATTTAGAGAAAGAGTAAATCCCTTTTCTCAGTGTCGCTATCAAATGTATATACGAATGCAAATTACAACAACAACAACAACAACAACAACAACAACAACAACAACAACAACAACAACAACAACAACAACAACAACAACAACAACAACAACAACAACAACAACAACAACAACAACAACAACAACAACAACAACAACAACAACAACAACAACAACAACAACAACAACAACAACAACAACAACAACAACAACAACAACAACAACAACAACAACAACAACAACAACAACAACAACAACAACAACAACAACAACAACAACAACAACAACAACAACAACAACAACAACAACAACAACAACAACAACAACAACAACAACAACAACAACAACAACAACAACAACAACAACAACAACAACAACAACAACAACAACAACAACAACAACAACAACAACAACAACAACAACAACAACAACAACAACAACAACAACAACAACAACAACAACAACAACAACAACAACAACAACAACAACAACAACAACAACAACAACAACAACAACAACAACAACAACAACAACAACAACAACAACAACAACAACAACAACAACAACAACAACAACAACAACAACAACAACAACAACAACAACAACAACAACAACAACAACAACAACAACAACAACAACAACAACAACAACAACAACAACAACAACAACAACAACAACAACAACAACAACAACAACAACAACAACAACAACAACAACAACAACAACAACAACAACAACAACAACAACAACAACAACAACAACAACAACAACAACAACAACAACAACAACAACAACAACAACAACAACAACAACAACAACAACAACAACAACAACAACAACAACAACAACAACAACAACAACAACAACAACAACAACAACAACAACAATAATAATAATAATAATAATAATAATAATAATAATAATAATAATAATAATAAACAACAACAACAACTGAAGATGCCCTTCCCAAAAAAAAGCGATGGCACCAGCCTCTGCGGATACCACACAAAATAGTCGTGAAGGGTCAGGAAGGATGGAAAGACCGAGGAGGAAGAGCACTTACCAGACCTCCACTGGAAGAGTGCGGAAAGTGTTACATAACACTTGGAAATTAATCGTCTCGAAACCGAAAACAATACGAAGTCATATGAAAGTTTCTGAATGTTTATGAAAAGTCTTCAAGCGTTTTCAAACTTCTTTTATGCTCACTTTTAAGGCACTTTTAAACACATTTCTTTATGGCGTTTTAAGCCTTTAAACTGCTAGTCCTATTACACATTACCTTTTAAACACTACTCGTTATTAAAGCATTTTACTTTTTAAACATAAAATTAAGCATTTTAAACATAGTTCTTTTTAAAAATATTTCTCATTAAACACAGTTCATTAAACATTGTATCTCATTTAAACACTTTAAACATTGGGGGATGCGACTATGCACGGGGATTTCAAACATTTTTCGTGAAGCATATCAAATTAAACATGGAGCACTTTTTCATTCTGTTTTAGTTCTTTCAGTTTCAAGTCTTTCGAAGTCTAACAGATTAGGACCCAAAATGTTATGCACAAAAAGTTACCTTACATTTCTTTCGTCGTCTAGTTATGATCGCCGTTGGTGCCGCCAGTTTCCATTGCGTATCTCTGGCCGTGATCGATGTTGGTGATCTTTGATCTGTGGATACAACTTTATAGACAGGCAGAAGATAAATGCGGAGACAGTTTTTCCTGAGAGAGAGATTCAAGTCTTTTATTCTGGACTTCGTTGTGGAAGTGCTGTGTCCATTCGTTCGCTCGATTTTCATTCATCCTTCTCGCTGGGGGATGCGACTATGCATGGGAATTTCTGCTGGATCTCGAAGAGATCAAGCCATTACGACGAACGATTACATCGTCGACCTGACGCTATCACTTCCAAAGCTCTTCTCTTTAATTTGAAGACCCACAGAGAGGTCAACCGTCCGGCTCGCTTCCCAAACCGTCACTATTTTAAAAACCTTAGTTTCTCACGAAGAAGGAGTGACGTCACAGATCTACACGTGTGACAATCATGCAAATAATTTCATTCACTAAAGTTTTCTGACCTTTTCTGACCCGAAGTTGTCTGTGCCGGCGTCGAATTTGAAACTTTGTTATGGTCTTTCAAAAACATGATTGATTCATAACGGTTCCCTTCGGTGCATGTCAGCTTGACCTGCACCGAACTTGAACAAAGTTCACCCCACTCACAATCAAAACTAGTGGACCTACACGCTTGTAGGCATACAAGACCCCTCATAATATAACAAAAGTATCGGGGCGTTGGGTAGGCTTATTGCCACCCTAATCCCAGAGAAGACCAATGGTCGTTACCAGCGAGAAATCAATGGTAGGCGACTGATTATCGTAAAAAAATGAAGAGTACTGGAATTCTGGGGAGACTTGCTGTTACTCAGACTCCAGGAAACAATAATGGTTGTTGTCGGTGAGCAATCGCTGATGATGACTTGTGTGAGAACTCTTTGTGAGTGCATGATAATAAAAATAATATAGAAGTAATTGTTTTTTTTGTTATGCAAGAAGAATATCTTAAAACAACTGTCTGTTAATAAAATGAAAGTAGAATCAATAGACTCACGGGTTGGGGTCGGGGTCGGGGTCGGGGTCGGGGTCGGGGTTGGGGTTGGGGTGTGGGTTAGGGTTGGGGTTGGGGTTATGGTTATGGTCTGTCTATATCGATCTCTCTATATTTATCTATCTATACCGAATTTGAATTTCTTAACACACATACGAGGCCTGTTCGTCTCCGCCGTCGCGTTCCGCATCATCTTCTTTTTCGCACCCTCACAACAACAGCTGACCCTCCGAACAGTTTGGGACCTGCCAAAAACGCTGGTCACTCTTAGCTGATATGCGGCTATTTTTGAATCGGTTGAACCACACCTTAATTTCTGTTACACCCATCGCATCTTCTCTAAACACCTGCTGAATCTAACACGACGACGGAGATGAACACCATTCCAAAAGAAGACTTCCAGAGATGTTTCCGGCAGTGGATGGATCGGTAGGCTAAGTGCGTGCAAGTACAAGGGGCCTACTTTGAAAGGGATTAGGGTCCAAACTCCGTCACGTATTTTAAATATTTTTCTGGCCTACGGTCGGATACCTTTTAGACAGGCCTCGTATACCTATCTGTCTGTCTACCTACGAATCTCTCTATCTACATTCATGCTTATTAATTTATATATATATATCTATTGTTGTTACGAAGACGCAAAGAAAAAATAACTGGATATTAATAATATACATTAAAATGAAGAACACAAAAAAAATATATATAATCTCGGTGTAGAATTCGACGAGGGAAAACATTTATTGACACGAAATATAAGATGAGTTTCCAAGAGAAAATAAGCTTATATTTCAAAATGAAAAAAAAATTAATAAATGGATTGATTGCACAATATTTTTTTAACAATCAAAAACATAAAATATATTTCTGGTCGTGTAAAAAAAATATTAATTTTTCTTCTAATTTTTTTTACAAAATCAAAATAAAGAAATTCTTTCATTGTTCCGTTTAATATTTCTTTCCGTATAGAGTTTCTTCGAGATGAAAATGAAACTTGTTTGTTATAGCAATTGAATTTTTGTAACGACGTGTCTCTGTTTTTTTTTTTCGTTTTACTTCAGCAAGTTATCAGAAATCAAAGGGCCCCTTATGAGATGCATAGATATCTGAGTGGTCATTTTAGTTCAGTTAGCTCTTACAAATCACGGGACCCCTTCATGGGGCTAACACTTGATTTATTCATGCGATACATAGATATCCGTATATTTATTGAAGGGACTTGCCTACTTCCGAGATATTAAGTAAAGCTGTGAAGTTCTGAATTTTACTCTTCCCAATTGACCACTTAACTATGCTGTAGTTTATAGTTTCTTTGTCTGGCCGGATTCCAGGACAACAATTCATCTAGTCTGGTGGGATATTCAGCTCAGTGTTGTTATTTGAGGTAGTATCACTTTGAGAAGGTTTATCATTCCTCGCCTTGTATCAGTGTGTAGCCATGTCGATGGGATCTTATGTGGGCTTCGAATGCTATTTTATTTTGAATATTTGGTCAGGGTTTACTTGTAGGGCAAAATATTATGACCTCAGGGTCACGTGTTGCTTGCTAACGGAATACCATCCGCTTGGATAATTTTTGTCATGTTACCAGATAGATTCGAAATAAATTAATCAAAGTAAAAGACATGTATCAACTCTTAGTTAAGGAATGGATCCACTTTAGTTAAGATTTAATATGTACATGTGTAAATGGAAGTAGAAAGTGGATCTTGGGTTTACTTATTTTGTCCTTTTAGTCTTCACATTCCATTAGCGATGTTTGTGACAAAGGGGGAAGAATTGCTGTTTAGATAAAAAATGTACGAGCTATTCCATTTACGTTTGGCCGGTATTAATTGACGAAAGGGACATTCACCTTCTGCACCGCCCTCTTCGGCATTAATTGGCGAGAGGAGCTTGCGGCCTGAACACCGTTTTTTTTTTTAATCGACCGGTATGTGGGAAATCTGTCTGCGTCTGGGCCATTTAAAGTCTTTCTAACTGTCTTCCGTCTTTCAACCTGCCCATCACTCTGTGTAGATTCGTATCGATATAGGCTCCCTTTACCGGATTAGAAAACTTCACACACAAGCCAGGATCCTATATCTCTATAAAGCCACCGTTTTCCAATGCATGAAGTATTGTTACCAAATCTGGGCTAGTGCACCAATCATTTACATCTCTCTCTCTCTCTCTCTCTCTCTCTCTCTCTCTCTCTCTCTCTCTCTCTCTCTCTCTCTCTATCTATCTATCTATCTCTATCTCTCTCTCTCTCTCTCTATCTATCTCTCTCTCTATCTATCTCTATCTCTATCTCTCTATCTCTCTATCTCTCTCTCTCTCTATCTCTCTCTCTCTATCTCTCTCTCTCTATCTCTCTCTCTCTCTAAGTCTCTCTCTCTCTATCTCTTACTCTATCTCTCTCTCTATCTCTCTCTCTCTATCTCTATCTCTATCTCTCTCTCTCTGTCTATCTCTCTCTATCTATCTTTCTCTCTCTATCTCTCTCTCTCTCTATCTCTCTATCTCTCTCTTTCTCTCTCTCTCTTTCTCTCTCTCTCTCTTTTTCTCTCAGGGTGTAAAAAGGAATTTCTAACCTCATAAGACCCATACTGTCTGCCAAGCTCAATCTCTGTTGCATTCCCACAGTGTTGCATCTCTGATTTACATTATTTCCATAGAATATGCCGCGATAAGCGTTCTGCACTCGTAGCCCCCCCCCCCCAACGTAAATAACCCCGACCCACTTGACGAGTAACAAAATCACACCCCTTCAGTGTAGAGGTCTCTAGAGTCAGGAAGATTTTCTAATGTAAGAGCTTCTTTCCTCGGGCGGTTTTACTTTGGAATTCCTTCTCTGCTCTTTGTTTCCCCAACCGTACCAACCGTGCACAACTTTAAATGCAATGTGAATTTACTTTAATTCAACTCAACATATTATAAGTTTACTTTAGAAATGCTTACAGAAGTTGATTTGTTTATTTTCAGTTTTAACGTTGAATGAATATCTTGCGTTTACACTGGCGCTGAATACGTGCGCTCAGTAAATATTCTTTCACCAGTCAAACTCATGCTCCGAAACTTTATGGTCCAAGTGGCTGCTGCTGTTGCAATGTGTATGATAGAAGGTTCTCGTTAGTATTACCGAAGTTAAGCGACATCGAGCCTGGCCAGTATCAGATGGGTGACTATTCGGGAATTCTATGCGCTGTATGTCACTTTCCCATGTCCGGTATATACATGCGGCTGGGACCGCTCGTGAATTTAGTATTCCCTGTAAACTGCCTACTTCGGAAAAAGCCGGCATAGCCCGAGCAGGGATCAATACCACACGAGGCATTACCGATTCAACTATTATCATGTCAGCTATCTTCCTACGATTTCTACATTTTTATAGAGAAGAAGGGGAGATTACTACCACAATACAACCATTTATGGTTTCACATTTTTTCATATACACACATTTTTTTTAACATAGTTCACCCCAAACAAGACAGGCCGCCACTATAGACGTAAGGGACTACTGAGAAAAAGGGTGAAAAAAAAAATTGGGGGGGGTCAACCTAAATTAGGAGCTGTGAAGCGAGGTGTCTGTTTACATTAGTTTTACATTTCTGCATGTCACTACCGTCAGGAAAACAGGGGGCAGGGAGGGAGTTCCAGAGTCCAGCAGCACGAGGAAAGAAGCTTTTGGAGTAGAAAGCTCTTCGGCATCTGGGGACTTCCACAGTGAATATATGGGATTTAGCAGATGATCGGGTTGGTCTACTGAATTTGCGTCGTGGTGGCACCAAAGCAGCAATCCTTTAAGATCGTGATCACATAATGGTTCAGGAAAGGATCGACTGAAGAATAAACATGTATGTGTATCAACCTGTATTTTTATAGGAATCGTATAACTGTGGGCTGCAATCAAATCATAGTTTTATCGTGACCATTATAATGTTGGATATCTAGAGAAAGGAAAATAATTACCACAATACATAAAAATTAAATTTGCACGCGTGATTTTTGTTTTGTTTTCTTTTTTATTATCATCGGATATCATTAAGATTAAGCCACCACTTCTTTGCTCATAAAATTAAATTTGCATGCGTGATGATTGTTTCATTTCCTTTTTTATTATTATCAGATATTATTAAGTTTAAGCCATCACATCTAGTCTCATAAAATGAAGTTTGCATACGTCATTATTGTTTCTTTTTTTTATCAAATATTATTAAAATTAAGCCACCACTTCTTTGCTCATGACAATTAAATTTGAATACGTGATTATTTAAGCAAGCCGGACACCCGTACGTTCACTTTTATTATATGTAAGTGTATCTTCAAAACACGTTATATTCTTCATAAATTATTTCAGTATTAAATAATAATGTTACCGGCTCATGTGGCATCATAGTTAGAGTGTCTGTTAATGGGTCGGAAGACTGAGGTTCAATCCTCTGTTAAGTCAAACTAAAAGCTATTACTCAACATTATAACATGAGGATCAAGGCTAACTTGACCAATGGTTAGAGTGTTCGCTAATGGGTCAGATAACCGGGGTTCAATCTACAAAAGACTGTGGCCCTAAACACTACAACATAAAGATCGTGGCTAAATGGAGCAACTCAGAGAAAGGAGGGGTGACCTCCCCTACATCTCGACGTAGTAGCCAATAAAAGGTTAGACTTCGGGTCGCCCTCAACTACGGCCGTTCATTTTTTTATACATAAAAATATTAAATTTAAAAAAACTTTTGAGTTTCTTAAAGAAATTTTAGAATCTGTTTTAAAGTAAAGTAAATTTATATTTAAAAACTAATCTTAGAATATAAAAACATTACATTAAAAAAACTTTTGAGTTACTTAAAGAAATTTGTGAATCTGTTTTAAAGTAAATTAAATTTATATTTAAAAACTAATCTTAGAATATAAAAATATTAAATTAAAAACAACTTTTGAGTTTCTTAAAGAAATTTTAGAATCTGCTTTAAAGTAAAGTAAATTTATATTTAAAAACTAATTTTAGAATATAAAAATATTAAATTAAAAACAACTTTTGAGTTTCTTAAAGAAATTTTAGAATCTGTTTTAAAGTGAAGTAAATTTATATTTAAAAACTAATCTTAGAATATAAAAATATTAAAATTAAAAACAACTTTTGAGTTTCTTAAAGAAATTTTAGAATCTGTTTTAAAGTAAAGTAAATTTATATTTAAAAACTAATCTTAGAATATAAAACATTACATTAAAAAAACTTTTGAGTTTCTTAAATAAGTTTTAGAATCTGTTTTAAAGTAAAGTAAATTTATATTTAAAAACTAATCTTAGAATATAAAACATTACATTAAAAAAACTTTTGAGTTTCTTAAATAAGTTTTAGAATCTGTTTTAAAGTAAAGTAAATTTATATTTAAAAACTAATCTTAGAATATAAAACATTACATTAAAAAAACTTTTGAGTTTCTTAAATAAGTTTTAGAATCTGTTTTAAAGTAAAGTAAATTTATATTTAAAAACTAATCTTAGAATATAAAACATTACATTAAAAAAACTTTTGAGTTTCTTAAATAAGTTTTAGAATCTGTTTTAAAGTAAAGTAAATTTATATTTAAAAACTAATCTTAGAATATAAAACATTACATTAAAAAAACTTTTGAGTTTCTTAAATAAGTTTTAGAATCTGTTTTAAAGTAAAGTAAATTTATATTTAAAAACTAATCTTAGAATATAAAACATTACATTAAAAAAACTTTTGAGTTTCTTAAATAAGTTTTAGAATCTGTTTTAAAGTAAAGTAAATTTATATTTAAAAACTAATCTTAGAATATAAAACATTACATTAAAAAAACTTTTGAGTTTCTTAAATAAGTTTTAGAATCTGTTTTAAAGTAAAGTAAATTTATATTTAAAAACTAATCTTAGAATATAAAACATTACATTAAAAAAACTTTTGAGTTTCTTAAATAAGTTTTAGAATCTGTTTTAAAGTAAAGTAAATTTATATTTAAAAACTAATCTTAGAATATAAAAATATTAAATTAAAAACAACTTTTGAGTTTCTTAAATAAGTTTTAGAATCTGTTTTAAAGTAAAGTAAATTTATATTTAAAAACTAATCTTAGAATATAAAAATATTAAATTAAAAACAACTTTTGAGTTTCTTAAATAAGTTTTAGAATCTGTTTTAAAGTAAAGTAAATTTATATTTAAAAACTAATCTTAGAATATAAAACATTACATTAAAAAAACTTTTGAGTTTCTTAAATAAGTTTTAGAATCTGTTTTAAAGTAAAGTAAATTTATATTTAAAAACTAATCTTAGAATATAAAACATTACATTAAAAAAACTTTTGAGTTTCTTAAATAAGTTTTAGAATCTGTTTTAAAGTAAAGTAAATTTATATTTAAAAACTAATCTTAGAATATAAAAATATTAAATTAAAAACAACTTTTGAGTTTCTTAAATAAGTTTTAGAATCTGTTTTAAAGTAAAGTAAATTTATATTTAAAAACTAATCTTAGAATATAAAAATATTAAATTAAAAACAACTTTTGAGTTTCTTAAATAAGTTTTAGAATCTGTTTTAAAGTAAAGTAAATTTATATTTAAAAACTAATCTTAGAATATAAAAATATTAAATTAAAAACAACTTTTGAGTTTCTTAAATAAGTTTTAGAATCTGTTTTAAAGTAAAGTAAATTTATATTTAAAAACTAATCTTAGAATATAAAACA
Organism: Sepiola atlantica; assembly: GCA_963556195.1. NCBI lineage: Eukaryota > Metazoa > Mollusca > Cephalopoda > Sepiida > Sepiolidae > Sepiola > Sepiola atlantica. Next base: position 210,403,907 of record OY744519.1, read on the forward strand.
TTACATTAAAAAAACTTTTGAGTTTCTTAAATAAGTTTTAGAATCTGTTTTAAAGTAAAGTAAATTTATATTTAAAAACTAATCTTAGAATATAAAACATTACATTAAAAAAACTTTTGAGTTTCTTAAATAAGTTTTAGAATCTGTTTTAAAGTAAAGTAAATTTATATTTAAAAACTAATCTTAGAATATAAAAATATTAAATTAAAAACAACTTTTGAGTTTCTTAAATAAGTTTTAGAATCTGTTTTAAAGTAAAGTAAATTTATATTTAAAAACTAATCTTAGAATATAAAACATTACATTAAAAAAACTTTTGAGTTTCTTAAATAAGTTTTAGAATCTGTTTTAAAGTAAAGTAAATTTATATTTAAAAACTAATCTTAGAATATAAAAATATTAAATTAAAAACAACTTTTGAGTTTCTTAAATAAGTTTTAGAATCTGTTTTAAAGTAAAGTAAATTTATATTTAAAAACTAATCTTAGAATATAAAACATTACATTAAAAAAACTTTTGAGTTTCTTAAATAAGTTTTAGAATCTGTTTTAAAGTAAAGTAAATTTATATTTAAAAACTAATCTTAGAATATAAAACATTACATTAAAAAAACTTTTGAGTTTCTTAAATAAGTTTTAGAATCTGTTTTAAAGTAAAGTAAATTTATATTTAAAAACTAATCTTAGAATATAAAACATTACATTAAAAAAACTTTTGAGTTTCTTAAATAAGTTTTAGAATCTGTTTTAAAGTAAAGTAAATTTATATTTAAAAACTAATCTTAGAATATAAAAAGCAAACATGTTAACAGTTTTCATATTTCGTGGCAAAGCTAAAACCTCTTTATTGTAAGAATTGTAGTTTTGTGACAAATGTTATCAGAATGTGACTATTTTTCACAACTTTTCTTTGAAAAGATCCTTCTGAGCTAAAAGAAAAATCCAGGTCTATTCACTACGTGGATCTTACAACATCCCGGCTGGTGCACCAACCACTAGTCACCCCCTCTTGGACAGGGTTAAAAGTAAAATCTCTAACATAACAGGTTCCGCGCTGTCTACCAAGCTCAACCAGACTAGCAACAAAATCCCACACTTTCACTGTAGAGGTCCTAAGATTCCGAAAACGTAATAGTAAAATAGCTTCTTTCATCAGACATCTTGGCCTTGGAATTCCCTCCGGCTCCCTGTTTCCCCGACTGTATGAAACATTCACTAATATAAATGTAATGAGAACAAACATCTTTCTTCACAACTCCCTATTCACGGAAACCCCTTACGTCTGAGTGGAAATATGCCTGGTTTTGGGTAAAACAAGTTTTAAAAGAAGAACGGAAAATAAACAACTGCAAAGATTTCATCTATTCTCTCCGTCCGCAATTTTCCTCTCACTCATGTGATTGTTGCGTTTGACGACAAAGTTGTTCTTTAATCACGAAGAGAATCACATTTCCATGAAACTACAGGAAGAATCGATGAAAAAGGTTTAAATTCACCAGAAACTCGTTTATTTACTGGGTTTAGGTTTCGACGGAAGCTGAGCGAGAATTTACGGCCTTGAAAGGAGGACATAACTCGTATTATTTCTAAAATCTGGAAGTCAAATCTTCCTACCAAGATGGAAAGTGACTTCTTTAGGAGCCATTGAATGGCCGGTGGTTAAGTGGAGAACAACACGGACTGAAGACATGGGTGTTCCAAGTTCGAATCCAGTCGGTTCCACTGTACCACTTTCACTTAACGATGTTAGCAATCTTCTTGTGGTCCTTCCTGATGTATTTCCAGAAAGATTTCTAACTAGAAAAACACCGGGGAAACTAATGCCAACACCAGAATCATCTGATTCACACGAAAGAAGAAGAAGCCATTGTCACATGGGATCATATTTATGGAATCAGCACCTGTATTTTAACCCACAGAATCTAGAGGATAATTGACGGTGTGTACTCCAGAATGCTAACAGTTTCTTTTAACTTCTACTGAAGGCAGTACTCCCAAAAGAGAGCAACTCAGCGGACATTTTCAATTCATGGAGTATTTGTTTATATTGCATACGTTTTAACAACTTTTACAAATAATATTCTCTAACTACATAAATTTGTAGATAATAATTTTTTAGTGAAAATGACCAACGAAATAAGAAAAATATAATAGAGATCTCGTCTTCATGTCTGTAACGAAAATTACGTCACACTTCTCGAAGTTATCGCAAATGTACATGTAAATGCCTATATAAGTAAGAGCTGACTCTTATGTAATAAAAAAAAATGTTTTTTGAAAACCGCAGAGAAAAGTATACGAAGGAGGTGAGCTGAAAACAGGTCGGAGTAACTGGCAGAACGAATTTGTTGTTAGAATAGCCGAAATTCCTAATGACGCCAGGCTTCCATTTTACAAATGTATTTTAAGAGAGTGCGGATTAGTTTGCACACATGGCGAATGTTGGAGAACGGGCCCGCCGTCTTGAACAAACAGACTTCACCCGAATAATACTTTTGGGGTGGAAAACAAGAGCCGTCGACATGTAACCGATAAGAATCGGGTAGTTGAAATGTGGGGTAGAGAGGGTGACGAAAATTGACGACGACAACACAAGCCATAAAAGTGTCAAGGGTTTGAGTGGTCGTAAATATTGCATTTGTGACGTGTGACGCAAAGCTACAAAAGCTCGAAAAGAGCGAAACGATTCACTTTGATTAACTGCAATAAATCCTTCCGCTGCTGCTAAGAACGCAGATTGTATTCCGCCAAACAAAATAGTCCGGCAAATAAGAATAAAAAGGAAGGAAATAAAGAAAGAAAGAAAGAAAGAAAGAAAGAAAAAAAGAGTGAGATTTATGGAAAAGTACACATGAAAAATTAACGCCAGCATATTTGCATAAGAAACAACCAGAGAGATATATATCGCAGAACTTAATAGACCGAAATATAGATAGAAATATATATATATATATATATATATATATATATATATATATATATATATATATATATATATATATATATATATATATATATAGTCTCGGAAGTTCTTTTAACCTTCAAAACTGAAAAAAAAAATTTTCGTTGAAAGATTTTAGTCTAGTAAGTCAATCAATCTACTGCAATCACTATTTTAGTTTACTTCCAAGAATATACTCTAATATAAATATATTTTTATATATGTTTTTATATATAAGGGATCGTCAGTTGTTTACCATGAAAACTGTTCCGGATTTTAAAAACAAAACAGTATTTCTTTATCATGGCATCCCAGCAGTGTTGATCAGACACCACCTCCCTATTTAATAATTATTTTTTAATTTAAAAAGTTTACAAATATTTGATTTTATATATATATAAATATATATATATATATATATATATATATATATATATATATATATATATATATATATATATATATATATTGATTTTATTCCATTAGTTGCGACAAAACAAGTTTTGTTTCATTGGTGCAAATAGCGACCAACTCATCGGGCTGGCGAAGGAATTCAAATGGCATAAATTTTAACTTCAACTTTAACGGGAGATTGAAAATTGAAAATACATTGGAGGGGGAGAGGGACAGAGTTGGGGCTTTGTCTATAACGGTGACATGGGACATGAGAGGGGAGGGGGAGGACCCCAACAAGTCGTGTTTCAAATTATTACGTGGGAGGTTTTTCACGTGTCTGTGCTGTGATGATCTCAATTTCGGCCGGGGTAGGAGGAAGGGAGATGGAGCGACGGCCAGAGTGAGTTAAATTTAAAATGAGAATAAAATTATGATTATAACCGTCATTCTTATTTTATTTTAATTCTAATAAGTAATTATCATGTGGATAAAAATGTTTGATAATTTTAATTTAGGGTATTAATTGCTACTTTTGCATTTTATTTATTTTATTTTAATGTTTTGTTTATTATTTGTAGTGAATTTTGTTGTGATTATATATATTTTTTTTTTTTAAATTGTGATTATATTATACCGAGATCAATACTAGTGGAATCATTTTATAAGAGAAGTTTTCTGGTGTTACCAGTTTTATCATTAACAAAACCGATTATGACAATGTTAACGCCTGCCAATCATACCTACGATAGTCGCAGTGATAACAGCCTTAATAAAAGCCTTAATAAAAATAAAAATAAAAATAAAGATAAATATAAATAAAATTAGAATAAAAATAGAAATAACAAGTTTGTAAGAATATTAATGATAATAACAATAATAATAATAATAATAATAATAATAATAATAATAATAATAATAATAATAATAATAGTATTAAAAAATAATAATAATAATAATAATAATAATAATAATAATAATAATACTAATAATAATAATAATAATAGTAATAATGATAAATATCACCATCATTACCATCTTGCTACTTGTGAAGTCATTGAGCGAAATAAGTCGACAAGTGATGGTAGGCTTTTTTGTTCTACTACCAATGACAAGGACTAAGTACCAGTTAATAATTAAGTGTTCAAGGTAGTGATCGAAGGGTTAAGTAATTGAGATTAGATTAGTCCAAGTGATATCAGTGTTAATAGCTGTCCCAGTTATGGGTTTATGTTAGAATTGGTAGTATGGCTGAGAGGCTATTGAGGCTGTGCATTATAGGTAGTACGTAGAGATTTGATGTTATTGGTAGTTTAGAGGGGTGGTTATATATTTATAGATTCATCATGACTTGTTGGGGTGGGATTGGGTGGTAAATTTGGGTGGGTGGGTAGGGGGTTATAGTGTGTTTTGGGGTAGTGTAGTGTTTAATGTTATCATTAATTTTTGTAAAAAAAAAAATTAAAAAAACAAAAACACTTTAAATTTTACTTTAAAGTTATGTGGGGTTGGTGTGGGGTTAAGGTGGGGTATGTGGGTTGCTAAGGAGATGGAGTCTACTATGTTTACAGTTGATAGATGTCTCTTGTTTTCTATTTAAGAGTTTGTTTTTGTCCTTAAAGCGGATAATTTCCAGTTTTTCATTTAATCATAATCTACATGGAGAGTTTATTGATTTGCAGGTGCTGGATTTTTTCAAGATTTTCCACTTTATTATGGGAGTTTCTTTTTTGGTTTTATTTTGTGGTAGTGTAGTGAAAGTCCAGTTTGGCCAGGATGGTCTGGGTTGTTGAAGGAGAGTTTATGGTTGTAGAATCTTTCCTTGAAGTTGTTGCCTGCCAGACCAATATAATAGTTAGTCTGGGATGGGTTTTCAGTTGAGGAGATAGATGCCTCATAGACCACTTGGGTTGATAGGCACTTTTGATTTATATATATATATATATATATATATATATATATATATATATATATATATATATATATATATATATATATATATATATATATAAGAAGCCTGGAAGCAATGCAGAGTGCCGGATTGATGAGAAGCTGGAAAGAACCAAAATAATAAATACTATTTATTTTCTTTACAATCTTACATAACAGCAAGTATGGTGTCAGCTTTGTGTACTGTCCAGATGATATTTCGGGAAAATATTCCCCTTGTCAAAAATGGACACAAAAGAAAAGTCCGTCTGTGTGGAATTCACCAAAATGGATGTCACTCGCTGGCATAAAGTGTTTCGTTCGAAATTCTGTCCAAATTCCCAAGTTCGACAGAAATATTCCCAAGTTCAAAAAGATACACCTGAAGAAGGCCGGAGGTAACAGCGGCCGAAACGTTGTGATGATAACACTCAAGATGAGAACAGTAGTCCGAATAATCAAAATTATAAAAATTATTAATCCTCATTTAAAAAATTCAGAAGCATATAAGTTTTAATTATAAAATATCGGAAGAAGATCAAGGATTTATAATTTGTATGGCGGTAGAGTGATCCCAGGAATATTTCGGTCGAAATATTTTCAGCAAATATTAAGATCACGTGGATGTGTGAGTATAAACAGTTAAGTGTGCGTGTGTTTTCTTTTCTCGACGCGTTTTTTTAGGTAGATTTTATTTGCCATCGGGAGTATTGACGCCGTATTCTGCTGCGGTGACAATTTGTTGATACAGAACTGAGCAAAACTCAATGAAGGCAAATATATTTTTTTTTAATCTACAAAAACTTCACTCATAAATTTGATAATAAAATAAATCGAAATCAAAGAACTTCTCCAGAAAATTTGACTTGAAACGACACCTTTCAAAGTACAGTGCACGATAGAGATTATCAAGCCATATCACTTAACTTTATGTATCAAATATACAAAGTAAAGTCAGTCTCTTTACCGTTTCTTTGTTCCTTTCTTCATACAAAATCAATATTTGATTCTGATTCGTCAGCTTTCAAAGTACAGTGCACAATAGAGATTATCAGTTAACTTTGAGTATCTAATATATAAAGTAAAGTCAGTCTCTTCACCATTTCTTTGTTCCTTTCTTCATACAAAATCAATATTTGATTCTGATTCGTCAGCCTTCAAAGTACAGTGCACAATAGAGATTATCAGTTAACTTTGAGTATCTAATATATAAAGTAAAGTCAGTCTCTTCACCATTTCTTTGTTCCTTTCTTCATACAAAATCAATATTTGATTCTGATTCGTCAGCCTTCAAAGTACAGTGCACAATAGAGATTATCAGTTAACTTTGAGTATCTAATATATAAAGTAAAGTCAGTCTCTTCACCATTTCTTTGTTCCTTTCTTCATACAAAATCAATATTTGATTCTGATTCGTCAGCCTTCAAAGTACAGTGCACAATAGAGATTATCAGTTAACTTTGAGTATCAAATATATAAAGTAAAGTAAGTCTCTTCACCGTTTCTTTGTTCCTTTCTTCATACAAAATCAATATTTGATTCTGGTTCGTCAATTTGTTAATACAGAACTGGACAATATTCAAAGAAAGCAAATATATATTTTTAGATCCACAAAGATTTCACTCATGTATTAAAAAATATAATAAATCGAAAACAAAGTCCTTCTCCTGAGAATTTGACTTGAAACGACAGCTTTCAAAGTACAGTGCACAATAGAGATTATCAGTTAACTTTGAGTATCTAATATATAAAGTCAGTCTCTTTACCATTTCTTTGTTCCTTTCTTCATACAAAATCAATATTTGATTCTGATTCGTCAGCCTTCAAAGTACAGTGCACAATAGAGATTATCAGTTAACTTTGAACATCTAATATATAAAGTAAAGTCAGTCTCTTCACCGTTTCTTTGTTCCTTTCTTCCTAAAAAATCAATATTTGATTCTGGTTCGTCAATTTTTCTTGCAGATCGTCGTAGCATGTTGTTAAGAAAAACATAAATGTAATTCGATTTAATTCTTTGTATATTTAGTTTTATTTAATTAAACTCCAGAACCATTGACCTGATTTTGATGAGATTTAAAACAAAGATTTTATGTATTGGGTTTGGGTTAGGGTTAGAGTTAGGGTTAGAACTGCAACATTTGGTGCCATAAAGTTAAGAATTGAAGTACAAGAGGGAATTTGACACTATTGTTAAAATTTCACAAACATTAAAGGCATAGCAGCTGTGTTCCAAAATTGATAATAATCGGTTAATTAGTTTAGGAGTGAATCCTGTACATACAAATATATAAACATATGCACATGCCTAACTTTACATAAGCAAACATTATATATGTATATGTATGTGTTTGTTTATGTTTTGATGAAATTCTCAAAGAAAAAGTAAAAGTTACATTTTGAAATCTGAATATCTTTCGTTTGTCAGGAATTGAAATAGCAAAATTCTTGTATAACAAAACAGACATGAAGTGTTTTGGATTTTAAAAAATGAACACAAGATTCAAAGAAGCCAAAAGATATCTTTTTTTAACTTACAAAGATTTCAATCGAAGTCAAAGTACTTCTCGGAAGAATTGTACTTGAACTGACAGCCTTCAAAGTACAGTGCGCGTTTGAGAAAGAAGTTCTGAAGATATCGTTTGAAACATTTTTGTCAAAGGCCCGGGTTTATTTTCAGCCAACAAGTGGTCACAAAGCATTAAAATAAATTATAACTATCGTTTTTTCTTAAGGTGTATGATATTGTATCTGTATTGCAGTCCGTGTGTTGGGAGGTGACGGTGGTTAAGTGGATATTGACACGGACTGAAAACCTGGGTGTTCCAAGTTCGAATCCAGTCGGTTCCACAGTATGACTTTCACGTAGGGATGTTGGCAACCTTCTCGTGGTCCTTCCCGTAAGTACCCGATGTCTTTCTAGACAGGTTTTCTAACTAGAAAAACATCGGGGGAAACTAATGCCAACACCAGAATCATCTGATTCACACAAAAGAAGAAGAAGAAGAAGTCCGTGTGTTGTTTTTTGTTAATTGGCGAAACGATTCAACCCTCTACCGCAGTGAAATGAACCAGTCTAGATAGAAAAGCCTAACATGAAAATTCACAAATTGAAATGCTTATAAAAGATTGCGCTAAATACCGTACTACTTTCAGTTTGTAATTTATTGGTCACATTTTCCTGAAAGATTGGACGTTGCTTGGTTGGGTTAATGGATACGATTGCAGTTTTTGTCGACAGAAGAATGCATATCCATTGGTACGATTAGAAAGACGCTATTTTAGTGATTGAGTTCACTGCAGCCCGATGAAGGTTATTATTCCTGAATTTACACTTATTATAAATCAAAAGTAAAGGGAATTCGCTGGTGAATTTCTTCTTCCATAAACTTCTTAGCCAAGACTTCCTCTTTTAAACCTCATAACACGGCAGAAAACATGCGCAGACATAACGCAACTCCTACCCCCCACAATTACTTGCAACATCTGTGGAAGGCTGTTTCAGGCCAGATCTGATCTTGTTAGCCATAAACGAAAGTGTTACACTAGGATCAAAGACAGAAATCAATATTCGGCATCAACCTATGACAACGGCAACGCAATTTTTATGCAATAACGAATACAACACTCTTCGGTGAAAGCACAGAATAGTAAACAAAACCCCCTTCCCAATGTTAAGAATGACTTTCTAAATAATATTCTGCGGTTTACCGACCGTGCTGAAATAATAACGTTGTTATTTAGAAAGCCATTCTTAATATAAGGGATTTGTTAACTATTATGTACTTTTACCTAACAATTTAATAAATAAATTAATAAATTTGGGAAGCTGAAACTTTCGCTGGAAGTTATATTACGGAACTAAATTTGACCAAACATCGTTTGCTGCTGACTTTGAGTCGATTACTTTTCTGGTATGCTAAAATGCTAATAACATTTATAATGTCAATAATTGATGTATAATATCTTTTGTGATTGTTTGCCCAAATTATTTCTTTTGGGCGTATTATTGGTCGCATTGTTTCTAAAATGTTCGCTGAGAATAAAGGAATATTACGTACCGTCGTTAAAAAGTCTTAAATCGGTCAAATATCAGGGAAACATCTCGTTAGCAACCGAAATAAATAATAGTAGTTTTTTTTTAATGCTTGATTCTTTATAATATGGCCACATTTGTATATGTAATGTTTCGTATATTTCACATTGTTTAACGCATAGCAGACATATACGTGATCTCCAGTGAAGATCACTGGACTATAATTCTTTTTCGATTAAAATCAATAATAGTTACATAACGATGTGTCTGTCTCCGTTACAGGTATACAATACGAGTGATTGTGATTGTTTTTAACGGACGATAAACAACCAAACAGCTGTTAGAAACTGAGATCTCATAAGCCAGAATAAAAAAAAACGATCTTTCCCTGAGGTCATATTTTCTTTCCAAAGGGGAGGATCAGATTTTTATTCTTCCTGGTGAAATCTCAGTTTCTAACAGCTGTTGATCGATAACATCGACATGCCAGTGTCACAGATTGTGTACATGTATGTATAAATAAAAATAATCATATATATATATATAAGCTCTATTTGATATTGAGCACTCACTATAAGCCCGGGTTAAATTCTTTGGAATTGTATCCTGTGTATGTTTACTTTAAGTGGATTACTATCTCTCTCTCTCTCTCTCTCTCTATATATATATATATATATATATATATATATATATATATATATATATATATATATATATATGTGTGTGTGTGTGTAGGAGTGTCTTTTTTTACATACTATACAATTGAGATTCCATCATATGGTAATTGAGTTTCGCAAATCGATCCTAAACTAGTCCAAAGGTCTTGCAGGAAAAATATCCCTAAACGCTTGTCAGCCACAGATAAAGAATATAAAAGGAATAGAGAATTTAAACAAATCTCAACAGGATCCCATCAGCGCCGGTGCTTATGTTATATATTTACCTACCAAACGCGTATGAATCTTTTACACGTCCGCGACGTAGTTCAACCCAGTTGTGAACCCAGGTTGTTGATTTTCTGTGGAATACAATCACTCGGACGCCGATGTTTTTATAAAAGGTTTGTTTAAAAGGACAGTCACATAAACAACATTAAAGAGAAAAATTGTATACGCATGAGAAGGACAGACAAACTGACAGACATAGAGTCCATTTCGTTAAATCAGCCACAGCTCTCCCTCCCCCATTGGGGAGATAAGTACCTATTTAAACAAGTTATTGTATACGAATTATTCAACGAAAGTAATGTTCACACCATATTTTACCTACGTCCGCCCATCTATTTAAGAAGGTGTCTGTCTGACAGTTGTTTTGTTGTGGTTTAGTGTGAAATAGCACTTGCGTTAGTCTTTAACACTTAAGTGTAAAATTGTATTTTTAGATGACCCCATGCATCCCTATGAGAGGTTCCGTCTGTTGGTCTATCATTCCTTAGTTTCAAAAGACACTTTCCTCGTTAAACGCGCAGATTAAATGGACGCATTTTAAGAATATCCGTTCTTTTTTTGCCATAGAAAAAAAAATGCTTCTTCGTATCTTCTCACAGTAGCATTAATGTGTCTATATCCACAACCGGAACGATAAGATTTGAACGATTCATAGCTGATTCCATAAGGTACAACGGTATCCATTAGGTCAATCGCATCTGTGGAAGGCCGGAGAGTATCAGGACCGAAACCTTCTCAACAAGAGAACTGAACTCACCTTAAAAAGTTCATAACAAACGTTGGTAGCTATTACGTCTCTGTTAGACTATTCGCTTTTGTGTATTCAACATTCAAGGCCAGAGGTTCTCAACCTTTTTCTCGTTAAATACCCCTTGAGTTATAAAACCATCTTCCTGAACCCCCAATAATGTGACAATGAACATAATGGTAATTTATTAACTAACTTATTATACTACAATGATTCTGCAAAGGATATATATATATATATATATATATATATATATATATATATATATATATATATATATATATATATATAATTTTGCCTTTTTTGTCTCATTCGGATTTAAACCTTGAATGAGATTCTTCTGTTTTACTTGGCCCGGAAGTAAATCAAAAAAATGGCCTGTCTTCCTCTTCTCAACCTCCTTTAAGTGCATCTGGACTTACCTACATTTTGAGCCCTTCTCCAATCTGCTCCCACGCAAAGAGTGTTTCTTCACATTCTACAATTTCACCGGACTTCTTTTCAACGGAAATTTACCACCCGGACAATTTGCA
>OY744519.1:210420432-210437932 GCA_963556195.1 Sepiola atlantica
TATATATATATATATATATATATATATATATATATATATATATATAAGGTATGAAAATATATTCATAGCAATTTAGCTACACGATAGCTTTCGTGGGTAATCCCCCTAGGATATCGTCAGGTAAAGTGCACAGAATTCGTGTTACTCTCTGTTACTCTCTATCTATCTATATATATATAGAGAATAATATTAATTTAAAATAAATAATATTAATTTATTTTGAACTACATATGCCAGGATTTCAAGCTTTCGCTCTCATCAGTGTGGAGAATGATAATCTCATGCGGTCGTAAGATTCGAACCCGGTTATTGAGTCACCCCAGACTCCGCAAGCCAGCGTAATAACAAAACGGATACGAGGCATTATCACACCAAGATAGGGAATTTAAGTTCTATTTATGCGAATATATATATATATATATATATATATATATATATATATATATATATATATATATATATATAATATTTATTTTAAGTTAATATTAAATTATTTTACCTACATACGCCAGCATTTCAAGCTTTCGCTTACATCAGTGTAGGGAATGATAATCTTATGTGGTCGTAAGGTTCGAACCCAGTTACAGAATCAACCTAGACTATATATATATATATATATATATATATATATATATATATATATATATATATATATACGCAAGGGAGGCGCGAGAGCGCTCTATCCCTTAATAGACTTCAAAAACGGCCTATGCTAGAAATCTCGTTTCTTTTATCAATCATAACTCAAAAACCAATAAACCAAATTAGTTAAAACTTTGCACAAAAGTTTTGTTTTGATAGGTTCTATAAGTGTGTAGAATTTCAGCATCATTAGTCAAGGCAACCAAGAGATCCAGAAAGGTCAGGCATGATTTTGTGTTATCCATGTGTACATATGTGCCACCCTGTATCTCATCAACTATTTGATGGATTCAGCTGATTTTTGGCAGAGATAGAGGTTCTAGGGTCTAGTTGATGGCATTTTAATTTCAGTTTACCATATACCTAAACAATGACCATTGTATTGAGGCATAGCCTTTACAAAAGTATTGACATTCCATGATAAATGTCAGTATACTGAAATCATATGCCTTTAATAGGGTTATGATGAAAATTCATATACACTAAATGTACAAAAGCAAGGAAATTCCCAAATTGTTACACTTTTATTGTCATTAATTAAGGGTATGACTACATATCAACTAAACCATTTCATTATCACTACAGTATAAATCTCTATGCATGAGTGGATGAAGTGTGTGAGGTGCGCTGAAGAAAAATTCCTACCAGTAAAATACATAGCCCTGTTGTGCTCACATGCTCTTACTGACAATAAAAGTGTAAAAATTTGGGAATTTCCTTGCTTTTTTACATTAGTGTATATAGATTTCATCTTAACCCTATTAAGGGCATATGATTTCAGTATACTGGCATTTATCATGGAATATATATATATATATATATATATATATATATATATATATATATTGTGACGTTACTGTGTGAATGTGCATTTATGTTACATACCTCCCTTATTCATTCTTTGTATTTGCGTGCGTACATATATCGTAATCTATTCGTCGAAACATCGTTTTTTTGTCCTTCATTATTATTTTCTGTTTGTTTTTTCTTTGTTTTTTTCTTCTTACTCGTTGTTTGGCGGGGGGGGTCTGTATTTCAAACACTCTAACCCTAACCCTAACCCTAACCCTATTCTGCGTTAGAGAATGAGGAATTCTACGCCATGACCCATTGGCTAGCAACGGCTGACAGCGAGACGGACAAGAAAACACACACAAAAAAAAAACAGTCCCGGAGACGTGGGTCGCCATTCAAACGCTTCCCTCCTCCTCCTCCTCCTCCTCTTCCTCCCCTTCTCTTATTCATACCCTCACACACAACCTACGTCTAACCCAACACCAACACTCTAAAGAACAAAAGGCGGGAAAAATCGCAGACGCTGGTTGCAGAAAACAAAAGATGAGAAATAAAATACAAAAATAAAAAGGTTTTTTTTTTAAGACAGCAGCGAAAAAGAAAAAAAACAAACTGTCCAACTAGTTTTCTCTTTTCCTCTTCAAGATCGAACCGCAAAAAAACACCAATAGCTGACAGGCCTCCCCGATATATTTAAATGCAGTGAGTGGACTGCACTCACCCCCTGCCCTCATCCCCTGCCATATAACACGCAATTGTACCCTCCCTCCATTTTCTGTCTTTCTTTTTTTCTCTACTAAATAACAGCCGTGACCTCTTTATATAAAGCCTGTTTGAAACTTGATTGCATAACTTCAAGATTATGTGTTATATATATTGTACGAGGGTTAGGGTTGCGGTTGCTTTTGTAATAGGACTTCATAACGTCTAATTCCCTTTGCGGTCCATTTCTTCATTAACGTGGTCTTTGGTTTCTGCTGATTATATTTACTTACTTATATTTGGCCTGCTGTAATAGGCCGACATTCGCAGGATGACAACCGGATCCCTTACGTTGGCTATCAAAGGAAGCCCTATCGATCATGATGCTCATATCTTTCTTCTGAGCACCACTGCTTTTATATTTGTTTAGTGTCGCTGTTTTACAGAGATTTATTGATGTATCAGCGATTTATGATGTATGCAGCAACACCAGACCCAGGCTTATTTTACCTGTAATCCTGTCACAGGTATAACGTTTATCTATCCCATATGTAAAAATAAGAGTCCACTATCACACACACTGTATGTGCTAAATGTTTACAATAAAGAATTCTGATCGGTATTTGTTTCAATGGCCTATAACTCGGAAACCATGCGTTTCCCGACCTATATACGCACATAGAAAATAATCGCGAAGGGATGTCATCGATTTTCCAGACACCCGCTGTAGACAGTTTATTTCCTACTTAGTTCACCCCAAACAAGGCTCGTTGCCACTGTAGACGTAAAGGGACTACTGAGAATTAGGGTGGAAGTTTTAGGGGTCATCCTAAATGTGGAGCTATGCCGCAAGATGCTTGTTCACATGAGTTTTAAATTGATGCATGTTGGTACAGTCGGAGAAACATAGAGCAGGGAGGGAGTTCCAAAAGCCGGTAGCTCGAGGAAGGAAGCTATTGGAGAAGCAGGCTCTCCCGCATCTGGGGACCTCCACAGTGAATGGATGTGATTTGCTGATTGTCGGGTTGGCCGAGTATGTCGAGGAGGCACCAGAGCAGCAAGTTCATTGGAGCACATTGAAGTACTTGTAATCCAGGCACAAGGATGCAATATTGCGGCGATTGAACAGGGACTGGAGCTTGGTGAATAGTAAGGGGCTTATTAGATGAGATACTTTTTCTTTGACCTTGTCTAAGAGGGATAGATTGATAGATGGTGCACCAGCCTAGATGAGATAATGGTAGCTGTGTACAGATATAAGATACTATCAGGTGTGCACATATATATATATATATATATATATATATATATATTATTATTATTATTATTATTATTAAAGCATATTTAGACAGCAAACCTTTCTTTAGGCATGTTTAGTTGGACATAACCAACAGGAAAGTATTTGTTTTTTTGAGATAGCGATGGATAATTTGGATAATTTATATTGTTCGGACTACTGTTCTCATCTTGGATGTTATTCTCAGAACATTTCGAGCGAATAAAGGATTCCGTTTTAAATTCAGTACTGATTCCCGAGTTCGACATAAAGATTCCCGAGTTCGACAAGACGCACCTGAAGAAAGATAGAGGTTGCATCTGTCACCACGGTAATAAAAATCTGATAAGACAAACGCTTGGGTTGTCGCTTAAATAGTTAATGCTAGCAGCTGCTCGGCTCCCAGTGCAAGTCTTTTTTCATGTTCTCTCTTTCAACCTAGAAATAAAGGAGTAAAAAAAGTATTTTTTTACGCATACGCATTTCTTGTGTGTCTCTTTCCGTCTCTCTCTCTCTCTCTCTCTATCTATCTATCTATCTATCTATCTATCTATCTATCTATCTATCTATCCCTGATCCAGTCTTTATTTCTCTATGCATCTTTTTTTTATGGAAATCGCTCCAGACAAGGCATGAAATCACTTGATGTAAGCAGCTAACAAGAACGAAATATGATTATCACAAAGACAGGAGATACATATTGGAATTAGTCGTGAAAAGAACAAAGTTATAGATAGGAGGAAAACAGTCAGCAGGAAGAGAGTTCCACAAACCTGCGGTTGTTGGAAAGAGGCTACTGGAACAGGAAGCTGTATTACAATGAGGTATCAAAACAACGAATTGATGGAGACCAACGAGTCAAACGAGCTGGAACAAAAGAAGCAGGGAATAGATCACATAATTCTGAAAAACACATGCCATAATAGTATTTATAGAAAAGACTGAGACTAGCAATATCACGTCTGTAAAAGAGAGGGTGCAGAGAAGAAGAAAGGGTAGGATAAATCAAATCTATGTATCCGTCTTTCTATCTCTCTAAATCAATCTTAATCTATATACATGCGTGTTACTGCATTCCTCTCTTTCTCTCTGTGACTATATATATATATGTATATACATTATATATGTATATCCGTCTGTCTCTCTCTCTCTCTCACCCCCTCTCCCTCTAAGCCACCTTCTCGTCTTTTCCTCTTTCTCTTTATCATCCTTTCTCTCTCTCTATCTCCTTGTCTCTCCCTCTCTCTCTTTATCATCTTTTCTCTCTCTCTATCTCCTTGCCTCTCCTTTTCTCTCTTTATCATCCTTTCTCTCTCTCTCTTCCTCCCTCTCAACCTCTTTCTCGTCCCTCCACCTTTCTACTTATCATCCTTTCTTTCTCTTTCTCTCTTTCTCTATCTCTTTCTCTCTCTCTGTGACTCAGTTATATATGTATATCCGTCTGTCTCTCTCTCTCTCGCACTCCCTCTCCCTCTCAGCCTCCTTCTCGTTTCCCCCTCTCTCTCTTTATCATCCTTTCTCTCTCTCTATCTCCTTGTCTCTCCCTTTCTCTCTTTATCATCCTTTCTCTCTCTCTCTCTCTTCCTCCCTCTCAATCTCCTTCTCGTCCCTCCATCTTTCTACTTATCATCCTTTCTCTCTTTCTCTATATCTCTGACTCAGTTATATATGTATATCCGTCTCTCTCTCTCCCTCTCCCTCTCTCTCTCAACCTCCTTCTCGTATCTCCTTCTCTCTCCTTATCATCCTTTCTCTGTATCTCTTCCTGTCTCTCTCTCTCTCTCTCTCTCTCTCTCTCTCTCTGTCTATCTCCTCGTTTCTCCCTTTATCTCTTTATCATCCTTTCTCCCTCTCTCTCTTCCTCCTTCTCAATCTCCTTCTCGTCTCTCCCCCTCTCTACTTATCCTTTCTATCTCTCACTCTCTCTTTCTCTCTCTCTCTTTCTCTCTCTCTCTCTCTCTCTGTCTCAGTTATATATGTATATCCGTCTCACTCTCTTCCTATCTTCCTCTCTCTAACTATATGTCTGTGTCGTTCTACCTTCCCATCTCACTGTTTCATTAAGTATGTGTGTATCTTTCTGTTTCAATCTCTGTTTCTCTATACGTATCTATTGTTTCAATCATTTTTGTGTGTGTTTGTTTCTTTTTTTTTATATCCGCGTTCCTTCCTTGTCTCAATCTCTATCGATGAGTATGTTTCTCTAATCGCTTCTCTATCTGCCTCTCTGTGTCTCTCTTTCTCGGTGTATTTCTATCTATCTATGTGTCTCTCTTCGTATCGGCTACGGTGTGCGTGTGAGTCTCCATCTCTCTCTCTCTCTCTCTCTCTCTATCTCTCTCTCTCTATCTCTCTCTCTCTCTCTCTCTCTATCTCTCTCTCTCTATCTCTATCTCTATCTATCTATCTATCTATCTTTCTCTCTCCCTATCAATATCCTTCTCGTCTCTCCACCTCTCTTCTTATCATCTTTCCCTCTTTTACTTTCTCTATCTTCCTCTCTATCTCCTCGTCTCTCTCTGTCTCTCTCTCCTTACCATTATTTTTCTCTCTCCTTCCTAATCTCCTTCTTGTCTTTTATTCTCTCTCTCTCTCTCTCTTTCTCTTTCTCTCTCTCTCCTTGTCTGTGTGTGTGTCGCTCTCTTTCTCTCATACTCTCTCTCTCTCTGCCTATCAATATCCTTCTCGTCTCTCCCCTCCCTCTTTATCATCCTTTCTCTCTCTATCTCCCTTTCTATCTCCTCGTCCCTCCCTCTCCCTTCTGACAATTTTTCTCTCTCTCCCTCCCAATCCCTTTCTCGTCTCCCCCTCTCTCTCTCTTTATCATTTTCTTTCTCTCTCTCTCTCTCTCTCTCTCTCTCTCTCTCTCTCTCTCTCTCTCTCTCTCTCTCTGTGTATTCATGTTTGTATGTGGGTGTGTACGTATTTCGTAAGAAGTCCGTTCAAACATGTTTTTCCTTTCATTGTTTTTCTTTTTCTTTGTTGGGGTGGGGGGGTGATTGCGAAAAACAAGATGGCCGCCTCTTTCTTTCTTCATTCTCCATCAAAATCGAACCGCAAGAACACCAATAGCGCCCGATATTTTGAAATATGAAGAATAAGAGAAGGGGGGGGGAGGGCACCGCTCTCGTTCATGTTCCCTATAACACGAAACCGTACCCCCCCCTCCCCTCTTCTTTTACTCTACTAAACAACCGCCATGACCTGTTTGGAATCGACGCAAAGGGCTCCACTGGGTCTGGTTCCTACGAAGGCTTCTTTTTTTGCTTACTTGTTTCTACCTAGGAAAGAATTCATTCGACAGTATCGATTTTTTTGTCGTTGTTCCGGATCGAGTCGTGGGGGGGGGGTGTAGGGGCAGATGAACGTTGGTTGGGGGGTAGATAATAAAAGACAGTGAGGGGGATAGAGCGAGAGAAAGGATTATGGGGATAGTATGAGATGGCGGTAGTGGGGTGACGGGATGTGTTATGTGTATGGAGAAGGGTTAGAGTTAGAAAGTAGTTGGAGGGTGACGGTGGCAGCCCACCCACCCCCTTCCCCTCTCCCCAACCGGACACGAGGGAGAGGAGAATGGGGGTGAGTATTTCGTAAGCTTGGAGTCGCCACTCCGACAGAAGGCCGGCGACACCACGTGATTCAGCACGTGATTCATCGCGCAGCACACACTGGGATTCGATCTGTCTAACCCTAACCCTGAAAATTCAGTTGTTTTAAATTGCTCTCTCTCTCTCTCTCTCTTTCTCACTCTCTCAATTATTCTCTCTATTAATCTTCCTTCCCCCCCCCCTCTATTTCTCTCACTGTCAATCTCTCATTTAGTTTATTTATTCTTCTCCCTCATCCTCTTTCTTTCTCTTTCTCTTTCCGTCTGTATCCTGTTCTTTCTTTTCTGGATTTCTGTTTCTCTTTCTAATCGTCTATTGTTCTTGTGGATATTCCTTTTTTACTTTTCAATTACGTTCTTTAAGTTTCTACTTTGTCATTTTTCTTCTATCTTCGCCCCCTCTCTCTCTCTCTCTCTCTCTCTCTCTCTCTCTCTCTCTCTTTCTCTCTCTCTCTCTCTCTCTCTCTTCCCTCTTTCTTTTTCCTTTGCAGTTTTTTAATCTTCCTTTCTTTCTCTTTTTTTGGTCTTTCTTTTTAGTCCGTTCCTTTTTTTCTTTCTTTATTCATGTTCTCTCTTTTTTTATTATACCTGTATATCTCTCTCCTTATCTATCTATATATATATATAGAGAGAGAGAGAGAGAGAGATAGATAAATCTCTCTCTCTCTCTATATATATATATATATAGACTTATCTATCTATCTCTCTCTCTATGTATATATAGATTTATCTCTCTATCTCTCTCTCTCTCTCTCTCTCTCTCTATATATATATATATATATATATATATATATATATATATATATATATATTTGACGTTAATCCAACAAAAGATATAAGATTAATTAGTAAAACATCCGGATTTGATTCGCACCTTATTTTATTATTTCATTTATATATATATATATATATATATATATATATATATATATATATATATATAATTCTATCTATTCATCCATCCATCTATCTATCTATATAACAATCTATCTATCTATCTTTCTATATCTTAATCTATCTATTCATCTATCTATTTATCTATCTATCTATTAATCTATCTATCTATCTATCTCTCTATATATATCCATCTATCTATCCATCATCTATATATCTATATGTATGTTTATCTATCTATCTATTAATCTATATATCTATTTATCTATCTATTTATCTATCCATCTATGTATCTATCTATCTATTTATCTATCCATCTATCTATTAATCTATCTATCCATCATCTATCTATCTATATGTCTGTTTATCTATCTATCTATCTATTAATCTATATATCTATTTATCTATCTATTAATTTATCTATCCATCTATCTATCTATTTTTCGTCTTCCTCTATTTTTTCCTCTCTATCTATTTCTGCATTTCACTCCGTCTTCCAACCTCTCTTTTACCTTTTTTCGCCCTTTCTTTTTTTTTTCATTTACTGTTTTCATTGTTTCCTTTGATTTTCTTTTCTTTTGCGCTTTTTTTCACGTTTATCTGTCGTTCTTTTCATTTGATTTACTTTCCTTTGTTTATTCTTTGTTTTTCTCATTGTTGTCTTTCTTTTTCTCTCGATTTTTTTCGTTTTTTCTAAATTAAAACATGCTGCCTGAACACACACACATACAATATATATATATATATATATATATATATATATATATATATATATATATATATATATAATAGAAATATATATATATATATATATATATATATATATATATATATATATATATATATATATATATATATAAATGAAGAGAGATAAAGATGTGCGAATGGCGAATCTTATTTCATCTTCGATTGTTCAATGCAAGGTGTACTCGATAAAACATCTTTATTTTTCTTTCCTTAAGCCAGGCTTTTTAATGATTAAAATCTTCAAATCAGAGGAATTACATCGATGGATAAGTTGGTAAGGGAATAGCCAAAATTCAAAATTCGACAAATTTAAGAACCAATATAAAGTAATGGAAAGTAAGAGTGTGTGTATAAAAAGGTTATCAAAATATAGAGTCTGTCCAGTTGGGGAAATGTTCGTTGACAAAGTGTTCGGTAATGAAAGATTTAATATATATATATATATATATATATATATATATATATATATATATATATATATATGATAATTTCCAAATATGATTCTCTCAAAATATGATCTGAGGTTAAGATTGGATTCTAACTCTGCCTGATGAGATCTCAGTTTATAGTAACTATTGATCGATAACATCGACATGCCAGTGTCACAGATTTTGTACATGTCTGTGTAAATAAAATTATCATATATAAAGCTCTATTTTGATATTGAGCACTTTTTATAAACCCGGTTAAAATTCTCTGGATTACCACCCTGTGGATATTTTTACCTGGATTATTACCATTGTTATTATATATATATATATATATATATATATATATATATATATATATATATATATATATATATATATATATATATATAGTTTTAAATATAAGCGGAATTTTGTTAATCTCCATAAGTGTGATCTCGAGAGCTCTTTCGTTGAATATCTCATCAGGAGTAATCGTTTGAAAAAAACAGGATGAAATAAATTAATAGTGAGAAAAAACACTGGCATTTAAATTTATAAATAATATTACTATTTTTTAAATAAGGCAGACTATCTTTAGAAAAAGACCGAACAGCAGATCTTGTGCCAAAAACCAAACGTAAAAAAACAGACAGAGATTAACAAAATTCCGCTTATATTTAAAACTATTTATAAATTTTGTACCTCAAAACATATTTTTTATATATATATATATATATATGAAATTAAAAATGGAAAAGCGGAAGACCTTTTCGTTCAACGTTTCGCCCAAATTTCACGTGGGCTTTGTCAAGAGCGGACGAAGAATACAAAAATGACAAAAGACTTCGTATTCTTCGTCCGCTCTTGACAAAGCCCACGTGAAATTTGGGCGAAACGTTGAGCGAAAAGGTCTTCCGCTTTTCCATTTTTAATTTCATACCGTCGGATTATTTTTATCCTTTCATATACTCATATATATATATATATATATATATATATATATATATATATATATATATATATAGAGAGAGAGAGAGAGAGAGAGAGAGAGAGAGAGATATATAGAGAGAGAGAGAGAAAGAGAGAGAGAGTGAGATAGATAGGGGGAGAGATGAAGTATTTAAGTTTTAAAACTATATGTTACAGTTTGTGTAGGATGTACCCGTGTTTCATCGTTTTCAGTACTGTTCAGAAGGCAAGGACATTTTTCCTCTGGGTCTTCGCTTACTGAACAATGCTAAAGAGTTGGTTTGACACTATAAGCCGGTTACTACATAACACCTGGAATAGCCAATGTATTCAATGTATTTGTTCCAATTCATGTTACCTGTGAATGTAAAGTCGATGTAGGGTGGTGTTTGCCATGGCAATCGGAGCCAGCCATTGTCTCGGATATGTGCGTGTCCGTTTTGCCCGACATGACGAGAGTAGGGCGTGGTGTTGTCAGCAAATATACCCATCTCAGACTCAATGTCATCAGGGATGTCGTTTACTTCTTTTTGTCAACTGAACCATTCTCTATTCAAATGTTTATATCGACTAACAAAACAGGCTGCCGTATTGGAAATATGCCAGTGTGTCGGCTTTATCAGCATTACGAATCTTTATAATATGTTGCAATGGAGGGGGTAATTAACAATTTACTGGGATTTACTGGGATAATTTGTTCTATTCGGTGTTATCCGGGATTAAAGTAATAAAAGCAAAACAACAAAAGAAAACTGAAAAAACAAAAACAAAGAAAAAGAAAACAGAAAGAGTGAAAAAAGGGAAAAAGGGAAAAAATATTATAGAGAAAATACATTATAAAGGAAAAGACATTATAAGGGAAAATACATTATAAGAGAAAAGACATTATAAGGGAAAAGACATTATAAGGGAACGAATAATGATGGAATAAAATATAAACAAAAAAATAAACGTAAGAAAGATAATAAAAAAAACTGAAGAAACTTCGTACACCTGCCATAAGTCTATATCTCTACAAAGTTACCATTCGCCCATACATGGAGTATTGTTGACACACATGGGCTGGTGCACCAACCACTCTCTCTCCCTCTTTGACAAGGTCCAAAACAGAGTCTGTAATCTAATAGGTCTCTCACTATTTACCAAGCTCCAGCCCCTGTCCCATCGCCGCAATGTTGCACCATTGTGCTTGTTTTACAAGTACTTCAACGGAATGTGCTCCGATGAACTTGCTGCTCTCGTGATGTAAATTCACTAGACCAACCCGACAATCAGCTAAATCCCACCCATTCACTGTGGAGGTCCCCAGATGCCGGAGAGCCTTCTTCTCTAATAGCTTCTTTTCCTCGTGCTGCCGAACTCGGGAACTCCCTCCCTGCTCCCTGTTTCCCCGACTGTACCGACATGCAGACATTTAAAACCTAGTTGATCCCACACTGTCTACCATGTATCGCTGCAATGTTGGATACCTGTGCTTGCTTGGCATGTACTTAAACGAGATGGTCTCCGATTGGCTTGCTGCACTTGTGTCCGCTCAAATTAAATACTCCGACCAACACGACAAGCAGAAAAAGAAGACCCATTTACTGTAAAGCTCCCCCAGATGACGGAAGGATTTCTTCTCCAATAGCGTCTTTTCTCGACCAGTTTACCTTTAGAATTACCCCGCTGCTCCCTGTCTCCTCGACTGTACCAACATGCAGAAATCTAAATGTAATGTGAACAAGCATCTCGGTGAAACACTCCCCAACCAAAGATGGTCCTATAAATCTGGCCCCTAATTCACGGTAGGCCCTTAAATCTCATTGGCAGTGTACCTTGTTTGGGACACATAGAAGTAATAGAAAATCGGTTAAAAGTGAAAAAGAAAGAGAATAACAACTAAAAAGAGAATAACTTAAACAGAAAGAATGGAACCGATTTGGAAAGAACAGAAATCAGACAAGGAAAGAAAGAAAGAAAGAAAGAAAGAAAGAAAGAAAGAAAGAAAGAAAGATAGATAGAGCACAGGAAGGGAATAGTGATTTAATTAGGTTGAATAAAGAGAAGGAAAGGGAGAAAGAAAAAAAAAGAATAAAAAGAAAGAAAAAGATAGAATAAAATCAAAGAAAGAAAGAAAGAAAAGATTAAAAGAGTCAAGAACAATGGAACAGAGAAATGTACAGATAGAAAAAGTAAGTAATAGGAAAAAAGAATAAAAAAGAAAGTAAAAAAGAAAGAAAGATAGAATAGAAAGAAAGAAAGAAAAAGAAAATGAAATAGAGAAAAATAGACTAAAAAATAAATAAGGAAAGACAGAAAAATAAAAAAATAAAAAGTAAAATAAGGAAACAGAATTTAAATTTAGGGCATTTTTAACGACACCTAACAGAGCGAAAAAGGGGTAACAAAACAAATAAGGCAACAAATAAATGTTACCAAAGGCAAGATAAGTTACTGTTTTATTTGTGTTTTAACCTATTTTAAAGCGTTTTTAGTTCGCTTAAGAATTCAAGTCTTGACACCATATTAAAATTCAAAACACAAAATCGCCATATTTCATCACGTGACGTCTCGACACTAGTTTTAAATCGAACAAAAAACGCTTTAAATAGGTTAAAACACAAATAAATTTATCCAGGTAGGTAGAAGAGTAACTTATCTTGCCTTTGGTAACATTTATTTGTTGCCTATTTGTTTATTTCACCCTTTTTTTGTTCGATTAGCTGTCGTTATAAATGCCTAATTTTTTAAAAATTTTAATAAAGAAACAGAATTTAGAAAGACAGAAAGATAAAATCGAAACTTATCGAGACAAAAAGGTTCGATTATAGAATAATATATTAAATAAGATGCATTAAATTATAGAAAGAAATGGATAAAAGAAAAAATAGCGAACAAAGTTAATAAAAATGAAAAAATAACGAACAAAGTTTATTAAAAAAAATAACGAACAAAGTTAATAAAAAAAATAACGAACAAAGTTAATAAAAAAATAGCGAACAAACTAAATAAAAATGAAAAATATCGAACAAAGTTAATAAAAAAATATCGAACAAAGTTAATAAAAAAAGTAACGAACAAAGTTAATAAAAAAAATATCGAACAAAGTTAATAAAAAAAATAGCGAACAAAGTAAATAAAAAAAATAACGAACAAAGTTAATAAAAATGAAAAAATAACGAACAAAGTTTTAAAAAAAGTAACGAACAAAGTAAATAAAAAAAATAGCGAACAAAGTTAATAAAAAATAACGAACAAAGTTTTAAAAAAAGTAACGAACAAAGTAAATAAAAAAATAGCGAACAAAGTTAATAAAAAATAACGAACAAAGTTTTAAAAAAGTAACGAACAAAGTTAATAAAAAAAATAACGAACAAAGTAAATAAAAAAAATAACGAACAAAGTAAATAAAAAAATAGCGAACAAAGTTAATTAAAAAAATAGCGAACAAAGTAAATAAAAAAAATAACGAAAGAATAAGGAAAAGATTGAATTCATGTGTCATTGTTTTGCCGCCCTTTTGTGTGAAAAGGGCGCCAAACCTCGTCGTGAATATCGAACAGCCAATCACACGCCATCAACACACGCCATAAAAACAACCCGATACCCGGACAAACGTCACATGAGGACACAAACGCTGCCCGCTTTATGCGAGTAGACACATGAAAAGCCTTATGTAATATACAAAAGACTATAAAACTTGGGGTTTTAATACTTCGACAGACGCTGCATAATAAATTAGGGTTAATCTTATCGAAATTCACTCAATTGGCGCTAGACATTCTTTCAAAGGCATTGCTGATACTGATTACAAAGAAGCGAATAAAGAGAGGAAAATATGCGAATATTTAGGAAGTATTGGATTTTCTTGAATAAAAATAGAAAATTTAAAGATGAAAACAACAAATAAAGAAAGAAAACAATGAATGAAAGTATGAAAGAAAATCGATGAAGAAATAAAAAGAAAGAAAGAACAAATAAAAGTGAAATTGATAACTAAAATAAGAAGAAAGAAAGTTTTTTTTGCGACAGTTTTACGACATTTGACGAGTTGCCGAACGTGTCGGCAGTTGAGTTTTGCGGTAGTTTGCGACTCGGAGAGAAGACGATCAGGTTGGAGTCAACTTCGGGCAAAAGCAGATCGAGCCGAGCAAACGATAAGATAAACTGATCATCCAAACGACGGGGGTGAGACCGTCAAGCAAATGATCTCAGTTGGGTCTTAGCCGATATACATGAACTTAACATAAATGTCGAGGTTAGTGTTTGGGGGGGGGTCCCTTTCGGTATCACGCACAACCAGAGTACAACTAGCTTATACACAATGTATATGAGTTTGTGTTTTTTCTTGTGAGTTTGCTGTTACCTCGGCGTATCGCAGGAACGACACGACCAGAACGACGAGAGATGAAGATTAACAGAAAACGACGGCACTCACAAGCATTAGGGTCGGCGGTTATCGAGGGACGCACGTGGTCTTACAGTTGCACATAAAACACTATAACTATATAAACGAAATGATATTTTGGGGTTTTAGGTTTTGTTCGACCTGTTTAACGGCACATCAACACTTTATTGTGTTATTTAACGCCAGAAGACAATATCTATAATAAATCGTTAGTTATATACGACTAGTTCAATACAAGATACTATTTTTTTATTTGGACTTAACGCATGAAATGTATGAATAGTTGTCTATCTTCTATCAATGTTGTTTGGTCGGCACTCATGTCCCCGCAGGCAAAAGTAAAACACCAGCAAAAGCAGCGGCAACCAGGGAAGACAGCAGACAATTAATTAGTCATTAATGTTAGTTGTAAATCCACAGCCGATCTCGTATTGGTCAATAACGTACGCATGTCTGGTTTTGGATGACTGATGAAAACCGCCACGTCATCAGCGTGTGACTTGGGTGTTGATGGAAGGTAACGGTTCCCTTGTGAAGGGAAAGCGAAATAGTATGTGGGGGAATATTTAAGAGGATCAAGATTTGGCACCTTCCTATTAGTTTTCCCTGTCGGATTGACCGTGTGTCGAATATTGGTTAGGGAAGTTTGACTAAATTAAGTTCAATAAAATAGCGAATTGCCGAAGAGTGTTTAAATGAAATGCATTTCCCAGCATAACTCCAGATGGCGCTTGGGGATTAATTTGTAAACACGATAAATAAATACTCTAGAATTCATATATATATATATATATATATATATATATATATATATATATTTAAATGATTTCATATATATATATATATATATATATATATATATATATTAAATCATTTTAAAAAAATGATTTAAAAAATATTTCATATGTTTAACAAAATCTCGCGTCATGTTGGCTGATTGTAAAATTTCAAAATTATCGTTTCAACGGCGTTTCTAAGCTGTAGTAAAAAAAATTAAATATATAATAAGGATATAATGGCTACCTTTAAAGTAGACTCTACCATGAAAGAATTGATGCTCGATATACGAGATGGGGCAATTATATAAACAAAAGATAAGAATAAATATTGTAAAAATACAATATCTATGAAGTCATCATTTGTTTCAAATAGAAGTAATTTTATTATTCTTTCCTTACGCCATGGCTTTTCAAAGAATGACATCTTATCGTCAAAGGAACATAAACAGATACGTTGGTAAGGGAAATTATCAAAAGTCATAATTTGAAAAGATATAAATAAATTTTAAAATAAAAGCAAATATAAAAAATGTCCAATGCAAAGAGAAGACGTTAAAAATATAGGAAAAAGTTCACCGTTGAAGGCATCATTATAATATATATATATATATATATATATATATATATATATTAGTAGTAGTAGTATAGATTTATATGCATAGCAAGTAAGCAACGCAAAACGTTTATGTTTCTTTCCCGAAGGAAATCACCAGGCTTTGTCTGATGATTTACTTCGGGAATGAAACATAACCTTTCTGTGTAGCTTACTTGCCATAAATTCCATTCTACTACTAAATTCTATTCACATATTGAGCACTGTTAAAGTAAACACTAAAAACAATCTATGCAATATATTGTATTATTTATAATATATAGTAAATTATATATATATAAATATATATATATATATATATATATATATTTGTTATTGTTTTTATTATCTATGTACGTATACGTTTCGACCTATTTAATCTGGACTCATCAGTATAGAGATATGACTATTCACTACCGGTCATGCGATTCGAAACCCTGGATTACAAGCATTTTTCAACTCAAATCCAACGTCGCTAACCGCTCGGCCAATTTTAAATAGCTGATAAGCAATGATAATTTTAACACTTTTTTTAAAGCGGCTTGACGTCCAGGCATTCTACTTCTATTAGGGAAGGAATGGTGCATTATAAAGCAAGTGACGTCATGCTGTGTTAGTACTACCATTACAGTGCTCTACTGTTTTGACGCAGCTTTTGTGATTATTTTGACTGGCGATAGAACAATGGTGTGTTTTTTATTATTATTATTATTTTCGCTACCTTAAGAATATGCAGAGTGCTGCTTGCAGTCGCCATTAATCAGGAGAGACAAAAGCATTGATTGTATTATATGAATATTAAAATGAAATATTAAAGTATCTGTTTGTTGAAGATGAGATAAAAGAAATGAAAAAATCTCTGAAACATATGTACGCAATAATATTTGTTGATGTTGAAGTTTTCAGGGCATGATTACAAAATATTGATTATGTCATAAATGTTGTACTCTACTTGGTTATAAGTATATATATTATATATGTATATATGTATATGTATGTTTATATATGTATGTGTGTGTGTGTATTAGATTTGTATCAATGCATAATAACAGTGAATTTACTTGGATATATTTACACATAAATATATATTCAAATTGAATGGCCGTTTTGTGAGTCAAAATAAATAGACCCCATAATCAGGCTTATGATCACAGCGCCACCTACAGTGATTTCCATCTCGCATATTTTAAGATAAGACTAATCAGAATTTAAGTTAGGATTACGGACTTTGTAAGCACGCTGTGTAATTTGCAAGAATATATATATATATATATATATATATATATATATATATATATATATATATATATATATATATATATATATATAATAATGGTAATAATCCAGGTGAAAAATATCCACAGGGTGGTAATCCAGAGAATTTTAACCGGGTTTATAAAAAGTGCTCAATATCCAAATAGAGCTTTATATATGACAATTTTATTTACACAGACATGTACAAAATCTGCGACACTGGCATGTCGATGTTATCGATCAACAGTTACTATAAACTGAGATCTCCAAATATGATCTGAGGTTAAGATCGGATTCTAACTCTGCCTGATGAGATCTCAGTTTATAGTAACTGTTGATCGATAACATCGACATGCCAGTGTCGCAGATTTTGTACATGTCTGTGTAAATAAAATTATCATATATATATATATATATATATATATGTGGGGGGTGCGTGTCTG
>OY744519.1:210442932-210450432 GCA_963556195.1 Sepiola atlantica
ATAAGTCGACAACGGACATCTATTTCAATAGTCTTAGCCACTTGTCTAGCGAAGTTTCTTCCAGAATTAACCAATGAAATTGACGGAAATTACTAAGTGTTTTTCGTATGTTTTGGGGGTAATTTCATTGGTTTCTTTTCCGTGATATCATTCGGATTGACATAGAAATACGCTTCTTAACTGACTCGAGTGAATCGGAAAATGTCAAACGAAAGCGTGAATTCAAAGCAAAACTACAAATGATAAAAATAAACGTCGGCTGAACCCAGCCAATCAAATGGAAGAGGAAGGAAAAATGTCTGTCGAAACGATCCAATCAAAGCGAAACAAATTAGATAATGTTATTTGTTTGTTTTATCTTATTTCGTTTTCTTATGAAATGGAGTCATACACATTTGACATCACGTATAAAATCGTTTGTCAAATAACGCATTAAATTAGAAATTGTATAAACAATTCTACATACTCTAGGTGGGGAAATAGGGAGTATCTGTCCGTTAAGATGTATACGAAATAAATGAATTCGTGTGTGTGCATATATATATATATATATATATATATATATATATATATATATATATATATATATATATATAAAGTGGTGTACTAAAAGCGAACTTTTAGGAAAGGTAAAACCTATTGTGAAAAGTATACAGCTCAATATCCAGGATGCAATCGGACATTTGCTTGCATTCGGGCAGAGTTTTGCCCTGTGTTTCTTTCCCTACAACTTTTATTTTACTTTTTCAAATTTTAAATCTTGGCCTTTGCCAACTTATCTATCCCAGCGACTTCCTCTGATGATAAGATTTTGATCTTTGAAAAGCCTGGCTTAAGGAAAATTTAACTTGAATAAATTGCCTTTTTGCGGTATATACCTTGCTCTGAGCAATTGAATTGAAATTTGATTTGGCTTTTGCTTTTCTAATTCCTTTCAATTCTTCTTCATGACACCAGGAAAAACATTAACATAAAGTTGTTGAATGGTGCAAATGAATGGAAGGTATCAGTCGATATGTGAACACTCTCCAGATTCCATTGCACACCATGCAAACAATTCACCTCCCTGAAATGTTGGTGTGTTCTGACTACAGGAGATGCATTTTTTTGTGAAGTTAACTGTCGTCTTTAGGAGGCACATAAGTGAAAGGCAAATCGATATGAATCTCTTCAAGCTGAATACGCGGAGAAAAATTGAACATATAAAGTGCTACCATTCCAGGTTGGACAGCCTGGTTTCATTGGACGCTTAACTACTTCATTCCTATCTAGAATAGGCATGACTGGCTGGTCGCTAACTGCAACCATCAAATCGTCTTTAAATTCCCGAAACAGTTTTTCATGGTAAACAACTGATGATCCCTTAAATAATGTTAGAAGCCAACGAATATAATAACTGTAAAAATTAAATTGACTTACATGAGTGATTTTCCACTGAACGACTTGGGACGTAAGGTTTTTTTTTTGGGGGGGGGGGGTTCTTATTAAATTTTAATGGTTGAGAAACTTCCGAGACTATATATATATATATATATATATATATATATATATATATATATATATATATATATAAGGTTTATTCCGTATTCCAATAACCGTGTTTTGTATTTATTTTTTTTATTTTTTATTTTTATTTTTTCACATTTTTAAAATAACATAACATTTCTGTGATATGTATTTTTACGGCCGTTTCTTTTGCTGTGAGCCAAACAACTTTTTAATGCTAATATCTTCTCAGCAACATTACGAAACCATCAGAAAAATCCCAAAGTTCTTGAATTGAAATGTATTTTTTAAAAAAACATACACCACACAGTGGACGATTGTTGGAGAAACAAAGAAAAAACAAAGAAAAGACAAAACTTTGGAATTACTTTTAAATGAATGAATGTTTATTTTTAAAAATAAAAGGCATTTTTATTCCAAACCACTTTCTTACATTTAAATATACAATGGTGTTTAATATGAGAGTAATATATATATATATATATACATATATATATATATATATATATATATATATATACATATATATATATATATATATATATATATATATATATATATATATATATATATATATATAGTACATGTATTGTATTAGTTTCTGTAAATGTAAATCCGTAGAAACTCAAGTGTTTATAAAAAGTGCTCAATAACAAGTAGAGCTGTTTATAAGTATAAATTTGTATTTATACAAACATTATTGGTTACATATGTGCATACATGTTTCGGTTGCACTTTTCCCAGAAAGTCAACCTCATCAGACCAAGAATTTTCGAAAATTCTTGATCTGATGAGGTTTACTTTCTGGGAAAAGTGCAACCGAAACATGTATGCACATATGTAACCAATAATGTTTCTATAAATAAAAATTTATACTTATATATATATATATACATATATATATATATATATATATATATATATATAAACTGTTTTGTTGTATTACATTTAGTTGGTGTGGCTATACAAGTGCCTCGAGTCGGGCTCAAACCTCAACAGTTGAGCTAACAGTCGGCGCTTCCAACCCCTACGCTATCATCTGACACCTACTGAATATAAGTGAAATCTTCAATGTAAATATTGTCAAGTGCCTAGATCTCGAATTAGTTTTACAAAATGAGCAACGCCTTATATATATATATATATATATATATATATATATATATATATATATGAAATTAAAAATGGAAAAGCGGAAGACCTTTTCGCTCATCGTTTCGCCCAAGGAATCATCCGGTGTCTAGAATTATCTTGTTTTCACTAATGATTGCTTTTGATAGGTTGGGGGAGATATTGTAGAAGCCTGAGCTTTAAATTAAATATCCTTTGGACCCCTTTCTGCTCTTTATTTTCTCCTCTTCTTTTCCAATGCTACTTCTATGTATATTTGATATATATGTATGTATATGTGTTATATATATGTTTCGATCACATTCATGTGCATATATATATATATTTATTTCTCTTTTTTTTTTGCATACCCTTCATCTCAACATGAACCCAACCACTATATATATTCCCCATAATTTACAGACTTTCTCGTCTTTTGTCATTTTTGTATTCTTCGTCCGCTCTTGACAAAGCCCACGTGAAATTTGGGCGAAACGTTGAGCGAAAAGGTCTTCCGCTTTTCCATTTTTAATTTCATACTGTCGGATTATTTTTATCCTTTCATATACTCATATATATATATATATACATATATATATATATATATATATATATATATATATATATATTTATATATATATATAAGTGTGTATGTGTGTATGTGTGTGCGTTTGTGTGTGATAATATAAAAGATAGTTATCGCATATTGATCAGATCGATTCTTGTTTTTATATTCTAGCTTATATATATATATATATATATATATATATAGTAAAAAAGAAGTGTGGTAAATAAATACCATCAAAGCTTGTTATAGATGCAATATGTATTTTACAAAAAAGAAAAGACAAATCGAAGACGATTTTTTTTTTTTTTCCTCTTTTTATAAACTAACATTAAGTATGTATGTAGTTTATAGTTATACAGATATTTCGCTAATAAAATTAGCTTATTCATTGTAGTTGAAAATTCCGATGTAATTGGAAAGCCCGCTTCTGTTGGTGTGAGCCGGCGAGTGGGATGTTGTTTTTTTTTTTCCTCTCTCGTATGAAATCACGCAAGCACGTGGAAAGTTATAGTTTAAAGGTTCATACTTTTTTTTAATAAGCATCCGTTTGAAATTTAGTAAAAAAGAAGTGTGGTAAATAAATACCATCAAAGCTTGTTATAGATGCAATATGTATTTTACCTTCCACGTGCTTGCGTGATTTCATACGAGAGAGGAAAAAAAACAACAACATCCCACTCGCCGGCTCACACCAACAGAAGCGGGCTTTCCAATTACATCGGAATTTTCAACTACAATGAATAAGCTAATTTTATTAGCGAAAT
The DNA here is from genome assembly GCA_963556195.1 of Sepiola atlantica. NCBI lineage: Eukaryota > Metazoa > Mollusca > Cephalopoda > Sepiida > Sepiolidae > Sepiola > Sepiola atlantica. The sequence continues at coordinate 210,446,881 of OY744519.1, forward strand.
ATCTGTATAACTATAAACTACATACATACTTAATGTTAGTTTATAAAAAGAGGAAAAAAAAAAATCGTCTTCGATTTGTCTTTTCTTTTTTGTAAAATACATATTGCATCTATAACAAGCTTTGATGGTATTTATTTACCACACTTCTTTTTTACTAAATTTCAAACGGATGCTTATTAAAAAAAAAGTATGAACCTTTAAACTATAACCTTCCACGTGCTTGCGTGATTTCATACGAGAGAGGAAAAAAACAAAACAACATCCCACTCGCCGGCTCACACCAACAGAAGCGGGCTTTCCAATTACTTCGGAATTTTCAACTACAATGAATAAGCTAATTTTATTAGCGAAATATCTGTATAACTATAAACTACATACATACTTAATGTTAGTTTATAAAAAGAGGAAAAAAAAAAAATCGTCTTCGATTTGTCTTTTCTTTTTTGTAAAATACATATTGCATCTATAACAAGCTTTGATGGTATTTATTTACCACACTTCTTTTTTACTAAATTTCAAACGGATGCTTATTAAAAAAAAAAGTATGAACCTTTAAACTATAACCTTCCACGTGCTTGCGTGATTTCATACGAGAGAGGAAAAAAAAAAACAACATCCCACTCGCCGGCTCACACCAACAGAAGCGGGCTTTCCAATTACATCGGAATGTTCAACTACAATGAATAAGCTAATTTTATTAGCGAAATATCTGTATAACTATAAACTACATACATACTTAATGTTAGTTTATAAAAAAAGGAAAAAAAAAAATCGTCTTCGATTTGTCTTTTCTTTTTTGTAAAATACATATTGCATCTATAACAAGCTTTGATGGTATTTATTTACCACACTTCTTTTTTACTAAATTTCAAACGGATGCTTATTAAAAAAAAAAGTATGAACCTTTAAACTATAACCTTCCACGTGCTTGCGTGATTTCATACGAGAGAGGAAAAAAAAAAACAACATCCCACTCGCCGGCTCACACCAACAGAAGCGGGCTTTCCAATTACTTCGGAATTTTCAACTACAATGAATAAGCTAATTTTATTAGCGAAATATCTGTATAACTATAAACTACATACATACTTAATGTTAGTTTATAAAAAGAGGAAAAAAAAAAATCGTCTTCGATTTGTCTTTTCTTTTTTGTAAAATACATATTGCATCTATAACAAGCTTTGATGGTATTTATTTACCACACTTCTTTTTTACTAAATTTCAAACGGATGCTTATTAAAAAAAAAAGTATGAACCTTTAAACTATAACCTTCCACGTGCTTGCGTGATTTCATACGAGAGAGGAAAAAAAAAACAACATCCCACTCGCCGGCTCACACCAACAGAAGCGGGCTTTCCAATTACATCGGAATTTTCAACTACAATGAATAAGCTAATTTTATTAGCGAAATATCTGTATAACTATAAACTACATACATACTTAATGTTAGTTTATAAAAAGAGGAAAAAAAAACAAAATCGTCTTCGATTTGTCTTTTCTTTTTTGTAAAATACATATTGCATCTATAACAAGCTTTGATGGTATTTATTTACCACACTTCTTTTTTACTAAATTTCAAACGGATGCTTATTAAAAAAAAAAAGTATGAACCTTTAAACTATAACCTTCCACGTGCTTGCGTGATTTCATACGAGAGAGGAAAAAAAAACAACATCCCACTCGCCGGCTCACACCAACAGAAGCGGGCTTTCCAATTACATCGGAATTTTCAACTACAATGAATAAGCTAATTTTATTAGCGAAATATCTGTATAACTATAAACTACATACATACTTAATGTTAGTTTATAAAAAGAGGAAAAAAAAAAATCGTCTTCGATTTGTCTTTTCTTTTTTGTAAAATACATATTGCATCTATAACAAGCTTTGATGGTATTTATTTACCACACTTCTTTTTTACTAAATTTCAAACGGATGCTTATTAAAAAAAAAAGTATGAACCTTTAAACTATAACCTTCCACGTGCTTGCGTGATTTCATACGAGAGAGGAAAAAAAAAACAACATCCCACTCGCCGGCTCACACCAACAGAAGCGGGCTTTCCAATTACATCGGAATTTTCAACTACAATGAATAAGCTAATTTTATTAGCGAAATATCTGTATAACTATAAACTACATACATACTTAATGTTAGTTTATAAAAAGAGGAAAAAAAAAATCGTCTTCGATTTGTCTTTTCTTTTTTGTAAAATACATATTGCATCTATAACAAGCTTTGATGGTATTTATTTACCACACTTCTTTTTTACTAAATTTCAAACGGATGCTTATTAAAAAAAAAGTATGAACCTTTAAATTATATATATATATATATATATATATATATACAAGTATCATTAAAAATAACGGACATCTTGTGTCTGGATATTTTTTCTATGATCCTTTCCGTTTTTCTGATTAGGTCCTTAGTTTCAGACGGAAACTGGCTGATAAAATTGCCATAGCTTCCCAAAGCGCTTTCGGACCCTTCCAGGTCCATCGTCAGTGGAGTAATGTTAACCAGGCATAGACCTAGGAGTGAATATATATTCCATTTAGGCGGGAAAAATAAAGGACTGTGTTTAATTTAAATTTATATTTATAGGCATTTGAGTATATTAGTACTAATAGTATAGTTAATCTTGTTAATAGCTGGTTTTTCTGTTTTAATGTATAGGGATAGGGTCTGAAACTAAGAACCTAATCAGAAAAACGGAAAGGATCATAGAAAAAATATCCAGACACAAGATGTCCGTTATTTTTAATGATACTTGTATAAAAGAAAAGATGCTGCCAAGATACACACATATATATATATATATATATGCATATTTCATTTTTCCCAAATACCACCAGAGGGAAGGATCAAATTCTAATTTAGCCTTATGAGAGCTCAGCTTTTAACTGCTGTAGATCGATAACATCGACATGCCAGTGTCGCAGATTCTGTACATGTCTGTTTGAATAAAAACAATCACATATATATATATATATATATATATAAGAAAGAGAAAGAGAGAGAGAGACATAGTTTCAAACACACTATGACTAATACTGCTTGGTGATGAGTTTGTTAATTAAATCGAAAGTACTCGCGAAAAAAGAAAGAAAAATCGAAGAAGAAATTCACGGAACTAATTTTACCTGACTACTAAATGGTCTCATTAAACTAAAAAAAATGGTGTTATTTAATAACATTTGCCTGAATTAAACCATGCTGCCTAAATACACACATTTTAAATATTTATTATATAAACATTTGTGTGGCTTATACAGCTGCAGGAAGATTAACCAAATCAGATCGTCAATAGTGCATGGCTTGTGTTCGAAATACCCTATCTTCAAAAAAAATAAAAAAATTCCCGAAAAAGAAGTTCGTTGGTGTTCAATCAGGCGAGTGTAGTGGCCACTGGAAGCATCTTCGACGTTCGGTAAATCTGCTTGGAAATTATTCCTGAAGAAGCGCATGTACGGTGAATGGAAACTTTAGTAGTGCCTCATCTTGCTGAAAATACGAGTGGTCGTCTTGATACTGTTCACGTATATGTG
>OY744519.1:210452932-210602932 GCA_963556195.1 Sepiola atlantica
TTTCGGAGTTAAGAGACATCCCATAAATTCGAAAGTGACATTCTTGTAGTAGAAAACCATGTAATCTATTTGTAGAATTTGGTATATTCGGACTACTGTCTACTATTGTTTTTATCACAACGTTTTGGCCGATGTAACCTCCGACCTTTTTAAGGTGTACCTTGGTCGAACTCGGGAATCTGGACGGAATTTCGAACGGAACACTTTATTAAATCCACGGGGCTAGGAAGAAGTCTTCAGTAATTCGCAATTCTTCGTCTTCAAATGACTGTCACTTAGAACTAAATTTTAGTTAGTACTATATCCACTGCACCACAGATCCTTTCGAAAAATGTAATCTATGGTTTGGGATTTTAAATAAATTGTTTTTTACGCTATCCCGTTACTTTTCAGACACCCCGTGTCGATAAATAATTAAATATCGCATTCGTACCTGCACATGTCTTATATTTCGGAATTTTTAGATAAGGGTTAATAAGTTGTATTATTAGGACTACTATTCTCATTTTCACAGCATTTCAGCCTATGTAATCATCAGGGGAATTAAATTAAAATGATGTTGGACTCGGGAATCGATACGGGATTTTGAACTGAACCGTTATTTAATCCACGGGGCTAGATTGTTCTCGTTCCGTCAGCCATGACCGGGTAGAAGTACTAAGTAAGTTTTATTTTATTCTTAGCATCGCCTGTAGTGAGGATTGAACCTTCAACCTCGAGGAGACTGTCACTTAGAACTGATTGTAACTCAACGCCATTATCCGTTGCGTCACCTATACAGTTCTAATACAATATATCGATGCTAAAATAATCGCCAGTCTATTTTTCTTCTTTTTTTTTCTCTCTCGATTCGTTGAGCCAAAAACGTGGGTAAAAACTTCAGAAAAATAAGAGTATTTTATTTCGAATAGCTCACAAACATTCTATTTGTCAGATGAGATATTGTAAAAATAGAGAAATAAGTAAAACAATGAACAAATAGGAAATACGTGATGTCATCAATTTGGAAGGTTGTTTTATTTGCGTAATGCAATAATAACGTTCCGGTGTTTAACGTAAGGCCGTTATGTTATGCATCTTTATTGGCGCTGAGTGGCCAATAAAGCGGGGGAAGAAAGAAAGAAACGGAAGAAATAAATGACTATGATGTTGATCTGATGCGAAATAGGAGAATGGCCGGTAGAGTTTGGGGTGAAGATAGGTAGGTAGGTAGATAGGTAGGTGGGTAGGTAGGTAGGTAGGTAAGTAGGTAGGTGAGTGTGTAGGTAAGTTGGTTGGTTACTTCGTTGATATATAGATCGATAGATAGTAGATAGATAGATAGATAGATAGATAGATTGATAGATAGATAAGTATCAAGAGAGAGAGAGAAATATAGATAGATAGATAAATAGATAGATAAATATGTATCAAGATAGATATATAGATAGATAGATAGATAGATAGATAGGTATCAAGAGAGAGAGAAATATAGATAGATATATAGATAGATAGGTATGTGAGTATCGATCGAGATAGATAGATAGATAGATAGATAGATAGATAGATAGATAGATAGATAGATAGATAGATAGATAGATAGATAGATTAGTATAGATAGATAGATAAATAGATAAGTATGTAGGTATCGAGAAATAGATAGATAGATAGATAGATGTATAGATAGATAGATAGATAGATAGATAGATAGATAGATAGATAGATAGATAAATAGATAGATAGATAAGTATGTAGGTATCGAGAAATATATAGATATATATATATTTATATATGTATAGAGAGAGCGATATATAGATAGATAGATAGATAGATAGATAGATAGATAGATAGATAGATCGATAGATAGATAGTTAGATATATAGATAGATAGATAGATAGATAGATAGATAGATAGATAGATAGATAGATAGATCGATAGATAGATAGATACATAGATAAGTATGTAGGTATCGAGAAATATATATATAGATAGATAGATAGAATAAAATCCAAGATGGTTGACAAACTTGTATTGATACATACAGCTCAATGATAAAAAAACAAAATACGCTTTTTCCTAAACTTTGAAATATTTTTACTCAATAACAAGTCTGTATAACATAAAACGTTTTGTTTGTCTTGACACAACATTCTAATTTATTTATATAGAATTGAACTTTTATGCTTACCCTTCGACTGTCATAAAATAGCGGCTAAAAATTACATTAAAGCGTGCCTCTTTTTAAATAAGAAGAGAAAAGGTGTAACTGCATAAATCGTAAACTTTGTCCGCTACAAAATAAATACCTAACGAAAAGTATTGTATACCAAGCAATGATATTTGCCAAAAAAACACCAAATAACAAGAAATACTACGTGGGTGTGACCGCCTTAGATTTTAAGACCAGATACTATGACCACAAAAGCACATTTAAAAACAGAGAACGTCGAACTAAAACAGCACTAGCAAACCAATGTTGGGAGCTCAAAGATAATGGACACTCACCAATAATCGAGTGGAAAATAGTAAGACGGCCAGTACATGTAGAAATTTAGACGACCCGTGTAGATTATACCTGAATGAAAAATTTTAAATCCTACATTTTAAAGATCCGCGTAATGTATTAAACTCTAGAAGTTAAATAGCAAATAGCTGCTTACACAGAAATAAATTTACCTTAGGCTAACGATGAATAAATAAATAAATAAACAAAACCAAAAAGAACTTAACAATTTAAAAATTAAAACCTAAAATAGAAATACTAGGAACCACGTGTTAAAATAAATTCACCAATTATATGGACACAACAAAGGAAACAGGATATAGGTAAATCCATTGATAACAAAACAATAGGGTATTGGGAGTGACACCAACAAAGCCTTTGTTCGCGGGAAGCCCAACGATTGGCTGAGAGAACAACAAAGAATATGATTGGTTAACTGGCAAGCCGTGTATATAAAAACACCCGGCAAAAGTAACTCCATGCATTTTAGCCTGAAGATTCCCCCGGGGATGAAAAACGGGAGCCTCTGTGTAGCGTGATTGCCATAAATATATTTTCATAGCTTACTACCTAGCTCTACTTACGTATCGAGCACTGTTGAAGTAAATACTGAAAGTTGTATACATAAAAAATGATATCTCCTTATAAAATTTTTCAGTGGCCCCTTACGTCTACAGTGGCGGCCTGCCTTGTTTGCGGTGAACTATGTTAAAAAAAATGTTTATGTGGATACATGAAATACTAATATATATATATATATATATATATATATATATATATATAATCTCGGAAGTTTCTCAACCATTAAAACTATATTAAAAAAAACAAAAAAACTTATAGTCCCAAGTCTTCCAGTGGAAAATCACTCATGTAAGTCAATTTATTTTTTACAGTTATTATATTAGTTTGTTTCTAACACTATTTTAAGGGATCATCAGTTGTTTACCATGAAAAACTGTTTCGGGAATTTAAAAACAAGACAGTATTTAATTTCATGGCTTCCCAGCAGAGTTGATCAGACCCCACTTCCCGTAAAAGACAAATACATAAACGTTCCTTATACTAAATCTACGTTTTGTTCCATATAAATGTTTTGCTAACTTATATTAGTTATTTAAGACACAAAAAAAATTTTTTTTTTACCTGTGCTGTTCGTCTGTCTAATAAAATTTATCCGTTACTTACAAAAATGTTGCTGCATTTTAAAGTGTTTGGACGAATCCATGACACTATTATTTAAGTGATTAATGTTTTTTTTTTAGTTTTATATTATAAATATAAAAAACATCAACACATCAAAAAATAAAAAATAAATAAATAAATATGTATATATATATATATATATATATATATATATATATATATATATATATATACATACATACATACATACATATATATTTACCTTTAGTTCCTCCTTCTCTCCCTCGTCCTCTTTTGTTGTCCATCTCCCCGTTGTCGTCAACTTCAAATAAATATTAATCTTCCTTGTTCACTTACAGTTTTTCTAATCTGCGTTCACAACTGTCGATTTTTTTCTTTTCTCAGTGTTTCAAACCGGCGTCTATAAGTTAACCGTTAATTTGTTCTCTTTTTCTTTCTTTTTCTTCTTCTTCTTTGCCAACTCCCGGTGTTTAATATTGGCGTTCATAACTGTCGATTTTTTCTTCTTCTTCTTCTTCTTCTTCTTCTTCTTTTTTAACATTTCTTTCTTTCTTTCTACTGTATTTTTAGTGTTTTTCTCATTATAATTAGTAGATGTGTTATATATATACGTTCATAATATTCTACATTATTTCTATTTATATATCCTATGATTTGTTCTATCAGTTTATTTTGATTAATTTGATAAGATTTAAAAGCATCAGGATGGCGAGTAATTGCCTTATTTAATTGTCCAAATATTTTATTTTGATCGCCACCTTGGTTAATCATTCTTATTATTAGATCAGAAATTGAAGGCATGAAATCTACTAATTTTAAGGTAACACGAGCAATCCTCAGAAATTCAGACATAATACTCCCGTAAAATATATACACAGGGCTAGTACTATTTTTGTATGGCATTCGCACGATACGAAAAGGGAATGAATTTCTTTTATCAAACAGTTTATAGATTAATATTTCATCTTCAATTTTTATATCCAAATCAAGAAAAGTAGCTTTTGTTCCCTTATGTTCACAGTTTAATTTTAACTCTTTAGGATATATTAAATGTTTAGTATTTGCAAACTCTTCGCTATCATTAATGCAAACAAGGTCGTCAATATATCGCCTACATCCATGATAACTATACGCTCTAGATATATCATTTTTTATTAATGATGACATATATATATATATTCTAGTCTATGTAAATATAGATTTGCCCAAAATGGAGACGGATTCAACCCCATTGGAATACCTATTGTTCGGAGCAATAATTTATTCCCTATTTGAAAGTAACTCTCTTTTATAAGGTGACTTATAAGCATTATCAGATCAGTTTTGGATACACTCGTCTTACCATTTTTATTTTTACACCAAAAGGCTTTAGATTTTGCAAAGTCTATGTATTTACCTTTTCCTCCTGCAAAAGCTAAATCTACAGTATTACCTAATTATTTAATAAGTTCTTTATGTGGTATTTTTGTATATAATGTACTAAAATCATATGTCGAGATTGATTTAGCCTGTTTACGAGAATTAATACGATCTAATTTTTCTTTTACTAGATCGGAATTATTTACCACCCAAAATAAGTTTATATTACTATAGAATTTACTTTTTTTATGGAAATTATTTATTGGGTTTATAATTAGTTTAAAGATTTTAGACACAGCCTTACTTAAAGGTTTAGTGATGCACATTTTTGAGGCAACAATGAAACGGGCGCCAACTGGTGTTTTATGTATTTAGGTATCCAATACATAGATGGAAGCTTTTTGTATTTTTCTTCTAATTTTAATCCTAATTTTTCACAAATAACAGTATTGTTTATAATAATGTTATCGCTTTTATTATTACTTAATTTATAAGTATCTGAAACTTCACCTATTATTCCTACTTCTAGCAATAAGCGTTGTATATAATACTTTTTACAGATAAAAGCTATATTATTTGTCGCCTTATCAATAGGAACTATTACAAACCTATATTGAAGCATTTCAAGCTCCGTAGTTATTTGTGGATTTCTAAGGAGGGGATTCGTTCTTTTAGGGTGTTTAAATTCTTTTAAACGTTCTACTTTTTTATTTACGAATCTAAGTATATTATTTTTCCATGCGTCAAATGTAGAGTGTAATAGTTTATGTTTTTTTGCCATGGATGCAGTGAAATTATCTAACGCTTTATTTATTTCCTTAACACATTTTGCATAATTTAAACAATTAGGTTCTCTATAGTTTGGGCCTTTACTTAGGAGTTTTCTTAATTTAGAATTGTTAACTATCGCTAGATTACCAGTAATTATATGCCCTATGTCAGTATTACATAAAGGGGAGGTTTCACATTCACATGATGGTATATACATTTCATCATTATCATTAATATTTAAATTCTCTACAGTTTTTTTATAGGTAAAAACCTTATTCTGGATAGTTTGCCCTAGTTTATATGTTACTATTGGTTTCTGTTCCTCTTTTTTAAGTTCATTGGGCAGTGACTGAATGATTTCTGGATTATTAAATATTTTAGGCAGATTTATATCATCAAATCCTTTATTTTCATATAGGACTACACAAGCATTTCGAGGTTTATTTTTTATACCCTCAGCAGGTGACTTGTATAATTTTGTATCGATTATATCCATGATATATTCATACCATTGAGAAAGTTCTTCTATCCTATATATCATATCCGGGTTTAATAATATCTTAGATGCTATGTCTTTTAATACCTTTTTCTTGGTTTTATTAAGAAGTTTTCTAATGTAATTAAAAGACTCGGAAATATTAGTCATGATAATCTCTTTAGTTTTCTTTAAAAATTCTTCGCATGAAACGGCAGATTCTCTATTGTTCCTATTTACATGTGTTCTATCTCTAGTATATATATATGGGCCGCTTCGGGTCTGTCTCGCCTATAGTTTGAGTTGACCGACTTACTTAAGTGTCATGCAGCCTTAAAGAGGTAGACGTCAGGATGTCATCTTACGCAAAGGGTTGTCTCATCTGAATATTTTTAAATGTAATTTGTTTGTTTGTTTTTTATTTTTTTATAATTATGTATTAGAGAATCTAATCTTTGCCCCTCAGTATATCCCTGAGGAGGAACCGAATAGGTTCTGAAACAATTGTCGGATACTCAAACTATGTTTATTTAATATAAACAGCTCTAATATATATTGAGCACTTTTGAAAAGTATTGTTTGTGTTGATTTTGTTAATATTTGAAGTTAATTAATTAATGAAATTATATATATATATATATATATATATATATATATATATATATATATATATATATATATATATATAGTTTTTTCATATTTTATAATACTTACAAAATGCATCATTTACTCAGTGTTTAATTATTTATCTTTTTTTTTTAATTTTCCATGAATTCATAATTGCAGTTATGTGGTTTTTGGATAGGACCAAAGTAAGGACACGATCTACTCCCAAACCCTATTGTCCAATTTTTTTCTTTCCACTTAAGTCCCACATCTACATAGATAACAACCTTCTTATTTTAAGTCTTAAAACTAATTAGATTAACCAATCGGAAAACAGTTCCCAGCCTATTCTTGAGAAAGGGTTGGGAGGGTTTTACTAACCTTTGAGGGGGATGGGCGTGATCCCACTCCCCACTTCTAATCAATTTGTACATATCTAATATATAAAGTAGAGACGATTTTCCCCCTGTACCTTCTCGGAGAATAGGAAAATAACCACATGCATCACAGGTTACTAAAATCACCATTATATTACACTTATTCACTCGAGCGTTGTTTTAGTAAATTTGTTATTCTTTATTCCCAGCTAACACTAAATATTACATTTGGCCCGCCATCCACGACTCTCCAAAAAATCAACTCCATATAGGTGGTAGCAAAAACTTTCCTCCTTAGCAATTATGTACTGTCACTACACTCATCGACACCGGGAACTAATAAACACATTTTACTTTTCACAAAACAGTCCGTCCTTATTTATTATTTGCCTGGTATTAATTTACTACATAATATAAAGCAATACGCAAAGACTTAATGATCGCTCCCGTTCACTCCGATGATTTTCCGCGGATATCAGATTACGTTCTTTCTCATTCTACCTATGACTTGGCCTATTTTCAGATGTATTTTTAAGTCGAAACTGTGGCGCAGTGGTTAAGAAGGCAGTTTTCATGATCGACTGTTTCAGTGTTCGATCCCATTCGACGCAGCCACTTTTTTCTTTTTTTTTAATTCAAAACATTCGCCAACACGGTAACTATAAGCCGTTTTTTTTCATTCGACGTCATGCAATGGGTAGTACTTTCTCCCGTGCAACGCCAGGCGACGGGTTCCGCTAGTTTATAAATAAAATTTTAATTTTTAACACGATGGAGTTACTATCTTTTGACAGTATCCCTGATAAAGTTGACCATATCCTGTCTGCTCACCTTTCTGGTGACATTCACGTCTGTGGAAACTTGCTTAAGTTCGGAATAGTATGTCCACCACTAAACGCGTAAATTTAATAAACTCATCTAATTTACACGCGTCCGTCCATACATCTCTATAAGAATAACTGTCTATCGGTTGGTCTGTCACGCTTAAGTTTGAAGTGGCACATATAGCTAGGCTGTTAGAATGGTTAAAGTGAAGGCGAATAAATATATAAGACCATCATGAAATGGCTTTTTGCGTACACCTTGTTAAAAACAGTGAAACGAAGGTTCTTCGCGACGAAAACAGAGTAGGCAACGGTATTGTTATGTAAAAAAAATACCTTTTTATTTCGGCCGAACTGGGAAGAAATAAAAAGATAGACAATAGCAAATGTAATTGTCTGTATTTTTAGGATGAGGCGTTTTCAGTGTTTGGCCTTTTGGCTAAGATCAAAGTGTAGTATCTACATCCTATAGACTGGTGTTGTCTTGGCCAGCAGGGGCTTGATTCCGCCGGTCTATGGGTTTGTCCTGTGCTGTTCTAAGAGGTCCACCCTCCCAGGCTTTGCCTCCCCTCTTTAGAGAGGAGTAAGTGTATCGCTTACTGCCTGAGGCGTCCCTACCGGGGAATGCCGACGGGGCTGCCAAGGCAATTTTTAATGGCCAGAGTGCTCACCTTCTCGGGTGCTGGCTTTTCAAGTCCCACTTTCCCGACCCGACCTTGGGTCACATCTTACCTTGTGGAAGTAAGATAAAACTGGCCTTGTGCCTAACCTCCTGGAGAGGAGGTAAATAAATTCTACATCCTATAGACTGGTGTTGTCTTGGCCTGCGGGGCTTGATTCCGCCGGTCTATGGGTTTGTCCTGTGCAGTTCTAGGAGGTCCACCCTCCCAGGCTTTACCTTCCCTCTTTGGAGAGGAGTAAGTTTATCGCTTACTGCCTGAGGCGCCCCTACCGGGGAATGCCGACGGGGCTACCCAGGCAAGTTTTAATGGCCAGAGTGCTCACCTTCTCGGGCGCTGGCTTTTCAAACTCCACTTTCCGACCTTGTGTCACATCTCACCTATTGTGGGTAGGTGTTGAATAATCAGTGTTCGGACTGACTTACTCACCTTGGCTGCCATGCTCACAACGTTTCGGTCGTTCTGCCCTCCGGCCTTCATCAAATTCCTGTATCGAACTCGGGAACCGGCTGTCTTGACTCTCGAACCCAATCTTTTAATTGTCACGGGGGTACCACGCTCGGATTCGATTGTTTGGCTCTGGGTGTGATACATGTTAGTGAGGTCTAAGCCGTTGGTTTCTGAGCTCGATACAGGACACATGATGAAGGCTGGAGGGCAGAACGTTGGAAGAGCGAGCCACAGAATGACCGATTCGTACGACACCCGAATCCAATTGGTTGTGTAGCAGGAACATCTTGCAGGTTCGCGCTTTGAACAACTAGTGCAACAAACATGTTGTGTTTTGGGAGTTTAATTGTCATGCCTTGAGGTCTTTTTTGTAATTGTTGTTGTAGATTATTTTAGTATTGTCAATTAGAGTTTAACGTAATTTGTTGCTACTGAGGGTTATTATCTGATTCTTAATGGTGCTAGTGTCATTTAGGTGGTATGTTAGTCAACGGGAGTGAGTTGTTGTGATATAACATTGATTAAGTTTATTATGCGAGAGCCTCGAGATGAACATGCAAATTTATATACAACATTGGTTTCGTGGAGGGGGTAGTGCTGTTTCTGATGGTTAAGTTAGAGGTTTTAAATTTGGTGTATTATTAATTTAATATTTTTGTGTTGTTAGATTGGTTATATATATATTATTTTTTTCATTATAACTTTAAATAGGAGTATTAATAAAAATAAGAGATGCCGCAAAATGTATTTTTGATAAATAAGTTCAATTGTTGAACATTTATAGATATAGATATATATCTACATATTTTATTAGTCACCTATGAATATATCTATCAAGTACAAAATTAATATATTTGAAAAACAAACAAACAAACAAAAAAATTCAAACGCATACAACCACACATATTCAGAAAATCTCTAAAAAAATGTTTAGCTTTCTTCCAGAACTCAATTTCATATTTACTTCAAAGCTCTCTCAAGTTTTTGCCTATATATTTGCACATTCAGAACTGCATACATACAAATATGGAAAGCATATTTTAAGTATACATCTAAACGTATTTCGGTTGAGAATTAAATTATTAACTGCCCCCCATGAAAATTTTATTACATTGAACAAATTTCCTTTTTATTTTAGAGATCCACATTTTTTTAACAGAATCGCTAAACATGTTTGTATTCTATACAATTGATAGACCAATAACTCAGCGTTTTCTTGTCGGTTTACACCAGAAGAAAATAGTCCATCAACAGATGTGACTGCTACACGTTCATCGCAAAACGCGCTGATTGAATGGACGTATCCCAAAGATATCCTCGAGTCGCAACTCATTCCGACAAAAGTCAGAAATTACACGCTTCTGAAATTCATTTTAAGTTAAGCAGAAGGTCGACAGGAGAGGCGAAGTCTCGTCGTCGGCTAATAAGTTTCACACTTCTGTTCCCCGTTGTAAAAATAATTCCTTTTGAAGTGTATCTCATTTATCGACAATTATTCATAAATAATTCCTGTCTGTCGAAGATCGATAAGCGTTCGTTTTGTTTTTTGTTTTTTATCTTTTCATTAAATCGATCGAAATCATTCGCTAACAATTAAACGAAAAATAAATGGAATGCAAGGATTCAAAATGGCGAAGTAAAATGCAAAGTCAACTAATTTGAGAGTGTCTATCAATAAGATTGCCTCTTACAATATATATATATATATATATATATATATATATATATATATATATATATATATATATATATATATATAGCCTAAGAGGCAAACTGATGGATATATGTGTATATATATATATGTATATATATGTATATATATATATATATGTGCATATATATGTATATATAAATGTATATATATATGTATATATGTATATATATGTACATATGTATATATATATATATGTATATATATGTATATATGTATATATATATATATATCGACATATATGTATATATATATCGACATATATGCATGTATATATATATATCGACGTATAAGTATATATACATATATATCGACGTATAAGTATATATATACATATATATATCGACATGTATGCATATATAGCGACATATAGGTATATATATATCGACATATATGTATACATATAGACACGCGCACACACACACACACATATATATATATATATATATATATATATATATATATATATATATATACATATATATATATATATATATATATATATATATATATATATATATATATATAGCGCGCGTGGAAATCAATAGATAGTGTTTTCGTCTTCATTTGAATAGAAATTATAGAGTTTACAAACCCAGAACAACGCAGAAATATTTTTTTAATAAATATATATTTTTTTAAATCACCTTTTTTTAGACGGTAACACGTCATCAACGGATATAGAATCAATTTTAGTTGTTAGTGTCTTTTTCTGTGCTCGCAACATCATGCCACAGAGAAGGTAAAAGTCCGTATGATCTTAAACGGTGATATTTTCATTCAAATGGTCAGGAAGGAGGACCTGGCCTTGGCACGCGTGAAACACAACGCTTTAGAAGAGGACAAACACATATCTATGTTTCATTTAATTTTTTATCCAGTTTTTTTGTTAATAAAAACTAAATACAAAACCGCATTATATGTTGATGTGATTGTGATGTGATTGTACGTTTTGTTCCCGATTATTTCTGGATTGCGTGTGTATGTATTTAGTAGAGAGAGTGACTTTCATAGACACCCACGCCTCGAATCGTACAGCACTTTATATTCCCAAATGGTTACCCATGTAATCACTATCAAGGCGTAACTTTGCTTAACTTAAATGACACCATAACATCAATTTAATCTTATCTTTTTCTTTGAGGCTAAATGAATTAATTCCTTTTTTTCATCTCTTAGTAAATAAAGTTAGAATAGAAACAAGATTTCTTCTTTGATTTAATTTAAATAAAATTAAATTACTTTTGTGTTGACTTCAATAGATGATTCGTGACACTTATGCAGTTGAATTGGCCTTTGAAGAAAATGAAGATTAGAAACACAAGATTACCACCACCACCACCACCACCACCACCCAACCAACAACTACAACAACTCCACTTCCCTAAAGTATAACGTTTATTTAACGCTGCAGGGGCGGTGACAACGTGATAGCATAAGAGCTTTTTATATAACAAGGCTCTGGTAAAAATCCACGAGAGGTCTGCATCAGGATCCGTCGTCTTATCGTCGCCTCTACATCTGCACATCAAGAAATGTGAGAGTGGTAACTTCGCTTCTGCGTCATTTCTTGTGTGCGTTCTAGGCCAAACCTTCCCCAACTTCGCATGCAACCACTGAACCTTGCGATTCCCAGGGGTCGGTGGTAAACACCTGCAAAACCTCTACTGCATGAGTGTATATGCTGTGAAACAAATACTTTTCTGTTTCCTGGGATTTTTATTGTACGTTACATGCGAAGATGACCCATGGAGATAAAGGCCAGAAACACGCACCCATGCTTAAGACATTCATAGCTTTGACTCAGAGAAGTAAATGATATGAAAACACACACACGCACATAGTCATGTGCAGAAACGTCAAACTGTTAGAAACAAACAATTTTTCAAACGAAAACAATATCTGAAGAGAGCCAAGATGCTCGAAACGCGTTATAACATTATAAAATAATAAAATTATAAGCAACTATTTTAAAAAGTTTTTTTTTTAAATTTATACATGTTGGTAATCTTACTTCTTTAAAAATATACACTTTTCTCTCGTAGGAACCGCACTACGCTATACGCTCTCTCTCTCTCTCTCTCTCTCTCTCTCTCTCTCTATATATATATATATATATATATATATATATATATATATATATATATATATATATATATATATATATATATATGAGATGGATGTTACTACAGTTAGAAGCGCTGTTGAAATGATAAACTTTGAAAATTGAGAAACCAGACAACTTGACGCGAGATTTTATCAAATGAAACATGTATTAAATATTTGTTTTTTATATTTATCGGATATATAAGAGCCAAAACAAAAGTATTATTCAAAACTGAACATAGTTGTGTGTTTATTTCCTCATACTCTTAAACCTGGGTTTTTCAAAAAGAATTTTTTTCTCATCGGAGGGATAAGACATCCTGATATTTAATAAAAGACTGCTGCAAATATGTTTTGAAAAGTTTTTGTTATATGAATAACTCTCTAAAAGATTTCTCGGGATTTTTACAATCTTTTGAAAACATTTTGCCTTCTAATTAACCTTTATATGCACATTCAAGAATGCTTCAATAAATCTCTTATAAATATTTTTTTTTTTAAAATAATATATTGTTTATTATGATAGACATTCTATGTTTATTAGATTACAATCTTCGAAGCAATTAGTTTTTTGTGTATGACTTTTGCAGTTTTTTGTGTATTACTTTGGTAGTTTTTCGTGTATTACTTTGGTAGTGTTTTGTGCATTCCTTTGGTAGTTATTTTGTGTATGACTTTAGTAGTTATTTTGTGTATGACTTTAGTAGTTTTTTTGTTTATGACTTTTGCAGTTTTTTGTGTATTACTTTGGTAGGTTTTTGTGTATGACTTTGGTAGTTATTTTGTGTATGCCTTTAGTAGTTTTTTTGTGTATGACTTTTGCAGTTTTTTGTGTATTACTTTGGTAGTTATTTTTTGTATGACTTTGGTAGTTTTTTGTGTATGACTTTGGTAGTTTTTTGCGTATGACTTTGGTAGTTTTTTGTGTATAACTTTGGTAGTTTTCTTTGTGTGTTACTTTCGTAGTTTTTTGTGTATGGATTTGGTAGTTTATTTAGTGTATGACTTTGGTAGTTTTTTTGTGTATTACTTTCGTAGTTTTTTGTGTATGCCTTTGGTAGTTTTTTTGTGCATGACTTTGGTAGTTTTTTGTGCACGACTTTGGTGTTTTGTGTATGACTAGGGTAGTTTTTGTATTACATTGGTAGTTTTTGTGTATGACTTTGGTAGTTTTCTTTGTGTGTTACTTTCATAGTTCTTTGTGTATGACTTTGGTAGTTTTTTTGTGTATTACTGTGGTAGTTTTTTGTGTATGCCTTTGGTAGTTTTTTTGTGTATGATTGTGTAATTTTTTGTGTATGACATTGGTAGTTTTTAGTGTATGAATTTGGTAGTTTTTTGTGTATGACTTTGATAGGTTTTTGTGTATGACTTTGGTAGTTTTTTGTGTATGACTTTAGTAGGTTTTTTGGTATGACTTTGGTGTTTTTGTGTATAACTTTGCTAGTTTTTTTGTGTATGACTTTGGTGTGTTTTGTGTATGACTTTGGTTGTTTTTTGTGTATAACTTTGGTGTTTTTGTGTATGAGTTTGGTAGGTTTTTGTGTATAACTTTGGTAGTTTTTTTGTGTATGACTTTGGTGTGTTTTGTGTATGACTTTGGTTATTTTTTGTGTATGACTTTTGTGTTTTTGTGTATGACTTTGGTGTCTTTTGTGTATGACTTTGGTTGTTTTTTGTGTATGACTTTTGTGTTTTTTGTGTATGACTTTGGTGTTTTTCTGTGTATGCCTTTGGTGTTTTTTGTGTATGACTTTCGTAGTTTTTTGTGTATGACTTTGGTAGTTTTTTTGTGTATGACTTTGATAGTTTTTGTCTATTACATTGGAAGTTTATTTAGTGTATAAATTTGGTAGTATTTTTGTGTATGACTTTGGTAGTTTTTTTGTGTATTAATTTGGTATTTTTTTGTGTATGACATTGGTAGTTTTTTAGTGTATGAATTTGGTAGTTTTTTTGTGTATGACTTTGATAGTTTTTGTGTATTACATTCGCAGTTTTTTTGTGTATGACATTGGTAGTTTTTGTGTGTATGACTTTGGTAGTTTTTTTGTGTATTACTTTGGTATTTTTTGTGTACGAATTTCGTAGTTTTTTGTGTATGACTTTGGTAGTTTTTTTGTATGACTTTGGTAGTTTTTTTGTATTACTTTCGTAGTTTTTTGTGTATGCCTTTGGTAGTTTTTTGTGTATGAATTTGGTAGTTTTTGTGTATGACTTTGATAGTTTTTGTCTATTACATTGGTAGTTTATTTAGTGTATGAATTTGGTAGTATTTTTGTGTATGACTTTGGTAGTTTTTTTGTGTATGACTTTGGTATTTTTTTGTGTATGACATTTGTAGTTTTTTAGTGTATGAATTTTGTAGTTTTTTTGTGTATGACTTTGGTAGTTTTTTTGTGTATCAGTTTGGTATTTTTTTGTGTATGAATTTCGTAGTTTTTTGTGTATGACTTTGGTAGTTTTTTTGTGTATGACTTTGGTAGTTTTTTTGTGTATTACTTTGGTAGTTTTTTTGTGTATTACTTTGGTATTTTTTTGTGTATGAATTTCGTAGTTTTTTGTGTATGACTAAGGTAGTTTTTTGTGTATTCCTTTGGTATTTTTTTGTGTATGAATTTCGTAGTTTTTTGTGTATGACTTTGGTAGTTTATTTAGTGTATGACTTTGGTAGTATTTTTGTGTATGACTTTGGTAGTTTTTCTTGTGTATTACTTTGGTATTTTTTTGTGTATGACATTGGTTGTTTTTTAGTGTATGAATTTGGTAGTATTTTTGTGTATGACTTTGATAGTTTTTGTGTATTACATTGGTAGTTTTTTTTTGTATGACATTGGTAGTTTTTTTGTGTATGACTTTGGTAGTTTTTTTGTGTATTACTTTGGTATTTTTTTGTGTACGAATTTCGTAGTTTTTTGTATATGACTTTGGTAGTTTTTTTTGTATTACTTTCGTAGTTTTTTGTGTATGCCTTTGGTAGCTTTTTGTGTATGAATTTGGTAGTTTTTGTGGATGACTTTGATAGTTTTTGTCTATTGCATTGGTCGTTTATTTAGTGTATGAATTTGGTAGTATTTTTGTGTATGACTTTGGTAGTTTTTTTGTGTATGACTTTGGTATTTTATTGTGTATGACATTTGTAGTTTTTTAGTGTATGAATTTGGTAGTTTTTTTGTGTATGACTTTGATAGTTTTTGTGTATTACATTGGTAGTTTTCTTGTGTATGACATTGGTAGTTTTTTTGTGTATTACTTTGGTATTTTTTGTGTATGAATTTCGTAGTTTTTTGTGTATGACTTTGGTAGTTCTTTTGTGTATTACCTTGGTATATTTTTGTCTACGAATTTCGTAGTTTCTTGTGTATGACTTTGGTAGTTTTTTTGTGTATGACTTTGGTAGTTTTTTTGTGTATTACTTAGGTATTTTTTTGTGTATGAATTTCGTAGTTTTTTGTGTATGACTTTGGTAGTTTTTGTGTATTACTTTGGTATTTTTTGTGTATGAATTTCGTAGTTTTTTGTGTATGACTTTGGTAGTTTTTTTGTGTATGACTTTGGTAGTTTTTTTGTGTATTACTTTAGTATTTTTTGTGTATGAATTTCGTAGTTTTTTGTGTATTACTGTGGTAGTTTTTTGTGTGTGACATTTGTAGTTTTTTGTGTATGACTTTGATAGTTTTTGTGTATTACATTGGTAGTTTTTTGTGTATGACATTGGTAGTTTTTTGTGTATGACTTTAGTAGTTTTTTGTGTATTACTTTGGTATTTTTGTGTATAAATTTCGTAGTTTTTTGTGTATGACTTTGGTAGTTTTTTTGTGTATTACTTTGGTATTTTTTTGTCTACGAATTTCGTAGTTTTTTGTGTATGACTTTGGTAGTTTTTTTGTGTATGACTTTGGTAGTTTTTGTGTATTACTTTGGTATTTTTTTGTGTATGAATTTCGTAGTTTTTTGTGTATGACTTTGATAGTTTTTTTGTGTATGACTTTGGTAGTTTTTTGTGTATTACTTTGGTATTTTTTGTGTATGAATTTCGTAGTTTATTGTGTATGACTTTGGTAGTTTTTTGTGTATGACTTTGGTAGTTTTTTTGTGTATGACTTTGGTAGTTTTTTGTGTATTACTTTGGTAGTGTTTTGTGTATTCCTTTTGTAGTTATTTTGTGTATGACTTTAGTAGTTATTTTGTGTATGACTTTAGTAGTTTTTTAGTGTATGACTTTTCCAGTTTTTTCTGTATTACTTTGGTAGTTTTTTGTGTATGACTTTGGTAGTTATTTTGTGTATGCGTTTAGTAGTTTTTTGTGTATGACTTTTGCAGTTTTTTGTGTATTACTTTATTAGTTATTTTGTGTATGACTTTCGTAGTTTTTTGTGCATGACTTTGGTAGTTTTTTGTCTATGACTTTGGTAGTGGTTTGTGTATAACTTTGGTAGTTTTTTTTGTGTGTTACTTTCGTAGTTTTTTGTGTATGGTTTTGGTAGTTTATTTAGTGTATGCCTTTGGTAGTTTTTTTGTGCATGACTTAGGTAGTTTTTTGTGCACGACTTTGGTATTTTGTGTATGACTATCGTAGTTTTTTGTATTACATTGGTAGTTTTTGTGTATAACTTTGGTAGTTTTTTGTGTATGACTTTGGTAGTTTTCTTTGTGTATTACTTTCATAGTTCTTTGTGTATGACTTTGGTAGTCTTTTTGTGTATTACTGTGGTAGTTTTTTGTGTATGCCTTTGGTAGTTTTTTGTGTATGATTGTGTAATTTTTTGTGTATGACATTGGTAGTTTTTAGTGTATGACTTTTGCAGTTTTTGTGTATGACTTAGATAGTTTTTGTGTATGACTTTGATAGTTTTGTTGTGTATGACTTTGGTAGTTTTTTGTGTATGACTTTGGTAGTTTTTTGTGTATGACTTTAGTAGGTTTTTGTGTATGACTTTGGTGTTTTTGTGTATAACTTTGCTAGTTTTTTGTGTATGACTTTGGTGTGTTTTGTGTATGACTTTGGTTGTTTTTTGTGTATGACTTTTGTGTTTTTGTGTATGACTTTGGTGTGTTTTGTGTATCACTTTGGTTGTTTTTTGTGTATGACTTTTGTAGGTTTTTGTGTATAACTTTGCTAGTTTTTTTGTGTATGACTTTAGTGTTTTGTGTATGGCTTTAGTTGTTTTTTGTGTATGACTTTTGTGTTTTTTGTGTATAACTTTGGTTTTTTCTGTGTATGCCTTTGGTGTTTTTTTTGTATTACTTTCGTAGTTTTTGTGTATGCCTTTGGTAGTTTTTTGTGTATGAATTTGGTAGTTTTTTGTATGACTTTGATAGTTTTTGTCTATTACATTGGTAGTTTATTTAGTGTATGAATTTGGTAGTATTTTGTGTATGACTTTGGTAGTTTTTTGTGTATTACTTTGGTATTTTTTGTGTATGACATTGGTAGTTTTTTAGTGTATGAATTTGGTAGTTTTTTTGTGTATGACTTTGATAGTTTTTGTGTATTACATTGGTAGTATTTTTGTGTATGACATTGGTAGTTTTTTTGTGTATGACTTTGGTAGTTTTTTTGTGTATGACTTTGGTAGTTTTTTTGTATATCACTTTGGTATTTTTTTGTGTACGAATTTCGTAGTTTCTTGTGTATGACTTTGGTAGTTTTTTTGTGTATGACTTTGGTAGTTTTTTTGTGTATTACTTTGGTATTTTTTCGTGTATGAATTTCGTAGTT
Source organism: Sepiola atlantica (assembly GCA_963556195.1). Lineage (NCBI taxonomy): Eukaryota > Metazoa > Mollusca > Cephalopoda > Sepiida > Sepiolidae > Sepiola > Sepiola atlantica. The sequence continues at coordinate 210,471,661 of OY744519.1, forward strand.
TTTTGTGTATGACTTTGGTAGTTTTTTTGTGTATGACTTTGGTAGTTTTTTTGTGTATTACTTTGGTATTTTTTTGTGTATGAATTTCGTAGTTTTTTGTGTATGACTTTGGTAGTTTTTTTGTGTATTACTTTGGTATTTTTTTGTGTATGAATTTCGTAGTTTTTTGTGTATGACTTTGGTAGTTTTTTTGTGTATGACTTTAGTAGTTTTTTTGTGTATTACTTTGGTATTTTTTTGTGTATGAATTTCGTAGTTTTTGTGTATGACTTTGATAGTTTTTTTGTGTATTACTTTGTTATTTTTTTGTGTATGAATTTCGTAGTTTTTTGTGTATGACTTTGATAGTTTTTGTGTATTACTTTCGTAGTGTGTTTGTGTATGAATTTGGTAGTTTTCTTTGTGTGTTACTTTCGTAGTTTTTTGTGTATGATTTTGTTGTTTTTCGTGTATGACTTTGGTTGTTTTTTCTATTACATTGGTAGTTTTTTGTGTATAACTTTGCATAATTTAACAAAAGACTTTGACATATTGACATAGGTTTATATCATAAGGATCTACAAAGCGTTGGTGCGAACGATCCTCCTTTAAGAAGAGTGGAAGATGTTAGGCGATTGGAAACTTTCAATCACCACTGCCTGCATCGCATCCTTAATGTCCGATGGCAGCACTTCCTCTCAAACAACACAGTTGGTTTCCGCTGCAAATATAAGTGATTAATCACGAGACGTCTGCACTGGCTGGATCATGGCCGTCGTCGTCAACTAGGAGAGGTCACCTACGAAACAATTGACGCAGCTCTCCTACAAGGTTGGAAAAAAGTGTTTGGTGGACTGATGACGGGTAAAGATGACCTGGAACCCAACCTGGGCCCTCGAATCTACGGAGTTCACCGTTGAAACAGCGAATGGCTCGAGATCACCCAATAGTCGACTTATAATCGTCAGGCTTGGTCGGTCTTCGTGAAGGAGACAGTAGCGGGGATCGATGTAGTCGGCTCAACCCACTCCGGGTAAATGCTGTTTCAAGCACAAGCAAGGAAACAAAGAGACTGAAACACGAGTTTATTCAGGGGGGGGGCGGTTAATAATATAAATTACAATAGTGTTTATTACATTGCATTTTATTTTTGCAATTACAGAAATACTTACTATGATGAATATTTAAATATAATGTGAAAAAACGTCTTGCTGCCCAACTTCCCATTTAAGATGGCCCCTATGAATCTGGTCCGTAATCACAGTAGCTCATTACCTTTCAAAGGCAAATGTGTGCTTCGTTTGGGGTGAATACAAGTTTTTTTAAAAAGTATATCACGTTCAGAGGCTAATATTATCATCTGTCTGCTAAAACCAATGGTGTGACGAGCTTAATTCAATTTACACCTTAGATTCTTGTCGGGGACAAAACAAATATATTATTTTTATATCAAAAATAGTAATTTTATGTTCAGTTAGATTATTTCTCAGATATACAATGGAGGTTTGCGTAAATTCTGACCTCTATCCTGTCTATTTCTCTGTCAGATTCTCTTCTACTCTCACCCGATCGTTTCCTTACGTAAATTTCCATCAGTTCTGTCGTCGTTTTCATCTTTGTTCTAAGTAAAACCACATATATACTCTTTTGACTATAGTTTAGACCTACTGACAGAACAGACAAAGGAATGTTCTGCTTTACAATCTCCCTAAAAAATAACTCATTCTTTTTTCTTTTTATTTTATTAATTGTTAGTTATTTTCCATATGCGCCTTCGATTCAAAATGCCTACTGCCGGGTGTTGAATCTGTTCCCATCGTCGTGTATGTATGTTTATAATTACACCATGAAATACTAATTTGAATTCTACGAAAAATTGCCAGTATACTGAAATCATATGCTCTTAATAGGGTTAAGATGACACTTCATATACACTAAATGTACAAAAGCAAGGAAATTCCCAAATGTTTACACTTTTATTGTCATTAAGGGTATGCGAGCACAACAGGGCTATGTATTTTACTTGTAGGAACTTTTCTTCAGCGCACGTCACACACTTCATCCACTCACGCATAGAGATTTATACTGTAGTTATGTGATAATGAAATGGTTTGGTTGATATGTAGTCATACCCTTAATGACAATAAAATTGTAAAAATTTGGGAATTTCCTTGCTTTTGTACATTTAGTGTATATTAATTTTCTTATTAACCCTATTAAGGGCATATGATTTCAGTATACTGTCATTTATCATGGAATGCCACTACTTTTGTAAAGGCTATGCCTCAATACAATGCCTTCTCATAACTGATATAGTTGGTAGTTTGACTAATCAAGGTATATGGTCAACTGAAATTAAAATGCCATAAACTAGACACTAGAACCACTATCTTTGCCAAAGATCAGCTGAATCCATCAAATGGTCGATGAGATATAGAATAAAGTGTATCAATACTGGTCATTTTTAAGGTTTTTTGGAATTTTCTAGAAAACTACGGTATATTGTAAACAGAGATTAAAATGCCATCAACTAGACCCTAGAATCTCTATCTCTGGCAAAAATCAGCTGAATCCATCAAATAGTTGATGAGATACAGGGTGGCACATACATACGCACATACGTACGTACAGATAACATGATTTCATGATTGAACTTTGGATCTCTGGGTTGCCTTGACTAATAATGCTGAAATTCTACACACTTATATAACTTATCAAATAAAAGTTTTGTGCAAAGTCTTAACTAATTTGGTTCATTGGCTTTTGAGTTATGATTGATCAAAGAAATGAGATTTCCAGCATAGGCCATTCGTGAAGTCTATTAAGGGATAGAGCGCTCTCGCGCCTCCCTTGATTAACACGCGTTTAGATAACAATACATACGATGCATTAAATATTCCTTTTAAATAATATTTCGAGCATTGGTTATAAACATTCAGACATGTAATCGCTATTACAGTAAAATAAGCAAATTAAAATAAGCAAATTAAAATAAGCAAAGTAAAACAAGCAAATTAAAATAAGCAAATTAAAATAAGCAAAGTAAAACAAGCAAATTAAAATAAGCAAATTAAAATAAGCAAATTAAAATAAGCAAATTAAAATAAGCGATTGTTAATAATCTAATGTACATAAAATACCGGCTTGCCACACGTTTTATTTGTCAACTAAATGAAATTCGACACACTTAATTTTCTATTTTTTTAGTTCTTATATATATATATATATATATATATATATATATATATATATATATTTCAAAAGTTCATACTTTTTTGAAGCATCCAAATAAATTTTTAATAATGAGGATTGAGGTAAAATAAATACCTTCGAAGCATGTTAAGGATGCGATATTAATTTTATTTTAAAAAAGAATAGAAAAATCGAAACCGATTTTTCCTTTTTTTTATAAACTTTTATATTTAGTTTATAATGATACAAATGATTTCGCCAAATAGAATTGGCCTCTTCAGTGTGTTTGTAGATGCGATCTTATTTGATTGCCGGCTTTTCCACTTTCTGTATGAAATCACGCAAGCACGCGAGTTAGTTATAGATTTAAAAAGATAGATTTAAATACTTTTTGAAGCATCCAAATAAACAGAAGTTGTCGCTACTGTTTAACCAAACATGCATATATATATATATATATATATATATATATATATATATATATATATATATATACTATTTTTTCAATTTATTATTAACTTATGTACAATAATTTATATCCCAAACAAGTTATCTGGTTTTTATAAATTCAGGTATTCGAGTTATGTATATATATATATATATATATATATATATATATATATATATATATATATATATATATATATATTATTTTTATTTATACAGACGTGTACAAAATCTGCGACACTTGCATGCCGGTGTTATCGAACTACAGCTGAAAATCGATAACATCGACATACCAGTGTCGCAAATTTTGTACATGTTTGTATAAGTAAGAATAATCATCTATCTATCTATCTATCAATCTATCTATCTATCTCTCTATATATATATATGTAGGAATATATATATATATATATATATATATATATATATATATATATATATATATATATATATATATATATATATATATAACAGCTTTATTTGATATTGAGCACTTTTTATAAGCCCCGTTAAAATTATTGGGATTCCTATACTGTGGATGTTTACTTTACATTCATTACTATATATATATATATATATATATATATATATATATATATATATATATATATATATATATATATATATATATATATATATATATTAATTGGAAGACTGTGTTTCCCACTAGTAATTAAAAAAAACATACGTCGACTTGACTACCACAACTCTGTCGAGACGTTACATTATTAATCTATCTGACAATGTGAGCGTTATTATTAATAAAGTTATGTCTGTGTTCGGATAGGTTATAAATAAGTGCAGAGTTGAGAAATGTTAAACATTTTAATTAATCTCGTTACATTGCAAACACACCCGACACACACGCACAACCTTGTGACAATTAAATGGAATGTGTATTGTTTGATTGTGGGCGTGATTTTATTATATATTTTCACATTCTTACTTTTTGTTTATGTTTTCATTTACGTTTTAGCTTTATTTGGATTTCATCCCCCATCTCACCCTTTCCTTTAATATTATATATATATATATATATATATATATATATATATATATATATATATATATATATAGTAAGCAATGAAAGTATATATGGCAATCAAGCTTCTTTTCTTTTTTACTTACTAACTTTGTTGCTAATTTTTAGTTTATCTGTGATTTGTTTACTTTCAGTATTTATTATATCTATGTAGTTATGTTCGCTTGTATCTAGTTTTTTGTAGTTTTTTGTAATATTTTATGTTAGTAGTTTGTTATACTCTTGTTTATCTATTTTGTAAAAATTTCTAGTTTTGTCCCCTTTTACGAATATTTTGTTAGAGTTGTTTATGTTTTTAACGATGGTGTGTAATTGTTTTTGGAAATTATTCTGTTGTTTGTGAAATTCTAAGTTTTTAATAACATTTAAGAGGTCATTTTCAAAGCTAGTCATGAGATCTATTGGTTTAGCGTATTTTAGGCTTTTGAATCCGTAGGATTCTTTTGTATCTACGTGTTTATCTTTATTGTTAATGAAGAGGTGTGCTCACCATCGCATTCGGCGTATTAGTTCGTCCGTTTTTTTAATTAATTTAATAATGTATCCATGCTTGCTAGGTGTTGGGATATTCTTAAGTGATGTTTCTAAGTTAATTTTTTCCATATTATTTTTTAGTGGTGAAATAAATTCTTGTGAGAGTGCTCAACTGTTTGAGGAGCTAGATATTAGTACTTCATGTATCCACATAAAATATTATAAGGAGATATCATTTTTTATGTATCAGTTTTCAGTATTTACTTCAACAATGCTCGATACGTAAGTAGAGCTAGGTAGTAAGCAATGAAAGTATATATGGCAATCAAGCTACACAGAGGCTCCCGTGTTTCATCCCCGTGTATATATATATAGTATGTGTGTGTGTGTGTGTGTGTGTGTGAAGGTGAGAATTCCTAGACAGGAGCAATGCAATGTTGAAAACCGGAAAGTTGAATATGGGATGAAAAATAATAAATGACAGAAGACGGTATAAGTGTATAAATCTATAATCAATTTATTTATATTTCAAAAATTTTAAATACTGCTAAACATTTAAAGGTCCGGAATGGTAGAAACTTTAATCATTTCGAGAGTAACAACCTCTCTTTTACGAAAAGAAAACAAAAAATTGGACCAGACTGGTCAGATAAGAAAAACCAAGATGGACGCCACTCTTCAAAACATGATATTCGCAGAATGAAAGAAAGAGAAGGCTCGCAGAAAATTGTGACACGGAGAAGAAGATGAAATGCAATCGTTAAGTTATGTTATAAATTATCAAGATTAATTAATTTACTTAGTTTTTTAATATTTATATTCATATTTTAAATTTTTTTAGTTCATTTTATCGTATTATTTTTAATTAATATTTAGTAAAAAATAGTAGAATAACTAATATTAAAAAATAAAAAATATATATATTAATATTTTAAAGCTTAACTAAATTAATTAATCTTGAAAATTTATAACATAACTTAACGATTGCATTTCATCTTTCTTTTTCTTCTCTCTGTCACAATTTTCTGCGAGCCTTCTCTTTCTTTCTGCGGATCCTAATATAGTCAGAAGAAGTTAAAATGTTGGAATTAGTGTCTTATAAATATAGTTCAAATTTCATAAAAGTCGGATATACGTATTTGAAGTTTTAAGGAGGTTCTTTCTCCATGCGGCACGTTGATATTTAGCCCGTAGAGAGTAAACGTAGAGATTCGGGGCAACTTCCATTGTCTTCCCCGGTAAATTTTATACATATGATATAAATTGCATAAAAACAGATTATATTTGAAATTCTAAAGGATGTTCCGTCCCCATAGATTGCTTCGGGTTAGTAAGGCACTTAGAGATTCAGGGCCACTTTCATAATCTTACCAAGAAAATTGTATACATATGATTTAAATTTCATAAAACTAGGATATCATGTTTTGTTTATTGAATCCCTCCGGATTCTCTTGGTGATTTTCGATAACAGTTTTCGTTAAGCTTTTGGGAGCAACATGCTGTAAGACAAACAGAAAACGAGTCATTTATAATATATATTATATATTGTGTTTTGCCAAAAAAGGGTCGGTATGCCGTAAAACAGACAAAAGGTAAACAAAACACGTTAAGCTATTCAACAGCTAAATATGGTAGATTTCAAGTGCAATGGTCCAAGTACACACACCCTAACCTTAACCCTAACCCTAACCCTAACCCCTAACCCTAACCCCCAACCCTTAACCCTTAACCCTAACACTAACCCGAACCCCAAACCCTAACCCTAACCCCTTACCCCCTACCCCTACCCCTACCTCTAACCCTAACCCTAACCCTAATCCTAACCCTAACCCTACCCCTAACCCTAACCCCTTATCCCCTACCCCTAACCATAACCCCTAATTCCTAACCCCTAACCCTAACCCTAACCCCTAATTCCTAACCCCTAACCCTAACCCCTAACCCCTAACCCTAACCCTAATCCTAACCCTACTCTAACCCTATCCCTAACCATAACTCCTAACTCTAACCCTAACCCCTAACCCTAACCCTAACCCTAACCCTAACCTTAATCCTAACTCTAACCCTAACCCTAACCCCTAACCCTAACCCTAACCCTAACCCTAACCCTAACCCTAACCCCTAACCCTAACCCTAACCCAAACCCCTAATCCCAATACCTAACCCTACCCCTTAACCCCAGCCCCTAACCCTAATCTTAACCCTAACCCTAATCACAAACCTTAACCCCTAACCCCTAACCCCTAACTCTAATCCTATCCCCTAACCCTAACCCTGACCTTTAACCCCTAATCCTAACCCCTAACCCCTTACTCTAACCTAAACTAATGTTATTTAGTTTTATGTTTCTTGATTTCATGAGAAGGGCTTAATAATTCTGAAACGTTTTTATTTAATGTATGATATACATGTGTTATTTACGAACATTTTCGTGGTCGACTTTACAATTATAACAATTATATTAACAATTGTATAAATGTATACGGGATAAAATGATGCTAAGACTATCTCCCTCCACTCCAAAAATATCTCAAATTTCATGGATGCCTACTTCTGGATTTTTGTCTCGTGTACTTTGGAAATACAGGGTGATCCAAAAGTCTTGGCCACATTTCAAGTCCTCATATCTGCTGGACTATGAATGGCAGTAAGATGAAACGGGTTCTATTCTAAAGCTAAATTCATTACATTCTTTTGTAATGTTAATGATATTTATATATATTTGCAAGCCCAGTAATGGCGTCTACTCAACCAGAAAAGGCGTTTTGCGTTCTTGAAGTTTCAAAAACTGAATCATGGACACGTGTGCAACATGCATTTCGCATAACATTCCGAAAAGAGGGCATGTCCGAGAAAGCTGTCTACGGACCATTCTTCTGTGTGTGTATACTTATTTTAGATCATCCATAGAAAGAGACTGGATGGAAATTCGTAGAATAAAATTCCGAGAAATAGTAGGTAGTTGTTATTGAAGTGTCGTACCACAAGAACAGAACGTGACACTGTATATGTGGGTGAGGTCAGAAATGAACGCCTCTTGTAAGGTAACGGATAATCTCTAAACCGTTTCTCGGTCCCTTTGGAATTCCATCACCTTTAACACAACTGAGGGTGGCTCAGGCGACAAGTAAAGCACCTACCGGTTTTCATTCAAGATAATCTTTCAAAAATCTATTACGTTCGTTCTTCCTAAGTCTCTATGTGTCGATCGCTACAGGAAATACAACTACCCGTAAACTACCCGTAAATCATAGGGGGGGAGGGGGTTATAGTAGTTAGTTTTCTCTAGATCCGCCTTGTCCTGTCTATGCTTTTTTATTTACTTCCTGGTGAGGAAGTTAGATACAAGGTCAGCTAGAAGAAGCGCACTCTAGCCTACAAAAAATGCCTGAGCAGCCCCGGTAGTGACGCCGCGATAAACTAACCCCTTCGAAAAGAGAGAAAGTCAAACCTAGCAGGGTGGGCCTTGAAAGAAGAAACAGGACCATACATCGGCCCTACAGAAATAAGGCCACTGTCGAGCTGATTGTCTTCGACTGGAGTGAACTATACCTACTCAAACTCTTCCAGGTGTCGAGGCTGATTCAGATGAATTACCTTACTTCGTGAAAGGTGTGGCTTTTCGCTACACACGTGTAGTCATTACCTGTGGAGAGACTAACTGCAGACTATAGCTGCAAAAAAGTTCTTTGAGACGCACTACTTCAGAGAGTATCTGGGAGGTGACGGTGATTAAGTGGATATCGACACGGACTGGTGTTCCAAGTTCGAATCCAGTCGGTGCCACAGTACCACTTTCATTTAGGGATGTTGGCAACCTTCTCTTGGTCCTTCCCGTAAGTACCCGATGTCTTTCCAGAAAGATTTTTAACTAGAAAAACATCGGGGAAACTAATGCCAACACCAGAATCATCTGATTCACACGAAAGAAGAAGAGAGTATCTAACCTCTAACGTAGTCCTTTATCTGTATAAGAGCCAGATATAAGTCCTAAGATGGAGTATTGCTGTCATATATGGGGTGGTACCGATTAGAGCATTTTACTTGCCTTGAAGGAATACAAAACCAATTTCGCAATCTAGTGGGGGGTGGTCTCTTCTCTTCTCTACAGCTCCTTTCACACAGAAGAGATATTGCTAGCCTCTCTTCATTATATCGTTATGTCTATGGTAAGTGCCTGACTTAGCCCCAATAACTGGTCTCTCCTGTAAAACATTCACTGCAAGAACTCGTCTAGCTACAACCACAACAAAGAACTTTTCGTTTCTCTATCTCTCTTTGCCGAAAACAAAACAGAACTTCTAGCACACAAGGATAAGCGCAGTTTAACTTACAAAAAATGATTGAGAAGCCCGATCGGCATTCCCCGATATAGACACCTAAGGCGACTGGCAATAAACTAACCCCTTCCCAGAGAGAAGACAAATCCTGGGAGGATAGACCTTCTAGGACTGAGGAACTTTGTATCCTAATTATATGATATAACATATTAAGATATTACAATTATTTTAAGATGTTAAGAATTTAGTCATAAAAACTTTTAATAAGTCATACCAAAGACTCCAAAAATGTACGTGATGCCTCTTTGCTAAACACTCAACACTATAAGGTGCATATCAAGGGTAACTAAAGTAATCCATGGAAAGAAGTGACATCCTCCCCTACATCTTGACGTAATAGCCAATGAAAAAGGAGCTATCAGTTCGCCCACGATTACGGTCGAACTATTTTTTTAATAAATATTGATAATTAACTTAAAGAACAGTAACTGTTAGATATCGTTTTTCTACAACATCGAAAAAAAAACTGTCATTTCTCACGCCATGTGCCTAGTGTCAGGACAGATTTCCATAGATCTACCTTTTTTGCAAAACTGAAATCTCATTTTAATTTTTTTTTTATCATAAGATCAAGCAAATCAGAATCATTCCAGTAATTATAGGAGCAACCGGACTAATGAAAAAGAATTTTTTTTTAAATACCTGGCGAATATACCCGGTGAACCAAGTGCACGAGAGATACACACAATTGCACTTAAAGGGTCGGTTAGAATCTTAGAAAAGATCTTTTGGTTTGAGTCTCTGAAATAGCTGGTGAATGTCTGGCATCCGGTAGGATGACCCATTCCCAGCAAAAACAAAAGGATAAGAAAATTGAAAGAAAAATTAGACCATTTCTGACCCTGACAACCTAATCAAACATTCCCTAATAAATATCATATTCTATTTTGAAAATACTATATACGCTTAACTTTGAACCTTAACCCTAACCCTAACTTTGAGAACCTACTACTGCTAAAAGTCGTTTTGAGTTGAACAGCAAAAAGTAACAACCGTTATTTATTCACTCAGAATTCGAAGGAATTTCTGATATTTTAGCAATTTTAGTAAAAATGTCAAATTTCTTTATTATTTATTTAACTTTTTAATTTATTTTTCTTTCGTTGGTTTTTGTTCAGAAGTCTTTAAGTTTTTTTTTCTTCCTTTCGGATTTACTTTTTTTATTTTTTTATCCATTAATTTTTCTTTCTTTTTCTTTTTGTTGTAAACATGTTCGAAATGGGTATAATTTTAAAAGTGATGATTTAGGGTAAACGTTCAGATTGATAACATGAATAGTTTCTTCTAAAGGTTGAATAAAATTAGTGTATAGGTGATAATATATCTATCTATATAAAGTAGACTCGATTTGTCCCCTCAATTGCATCCTAAGGGAGCCGGAAAATGAATACACAGTACGCGAAGACAATCACACCTACCTTTATAAACTTCGACCAATCATGTTTCCAAAACTTTCCCTAAACTACATCATCGTGCATTAAAACCTATATTGAGACCTTTACATCTTACTCGCACAAAAACGTATTCAAATGAAAGGGTAGCAGCCTCATCGTTCTCTTTAAATTAATACCTCCTACAAAACCCATTTCACCGGTTATATTAGGGCGCACGTTATTTCACAGGAACTAAGCTGGAAAACACCGTATTCAATTATTTTTTTATAATCATAGGAGGTAAAAAGACGTTAATACTTTTGTTCGTCTTGAGCGATACAAAAAACAACATGGCGCCGGTTTTTTTTGTTAAAATCCCTATTATTCTAGCATAACATTTTGAACGTGTTTTTCTTCCGATTAAATATGTAATCCTAACTAAATCTTCACTCACAATGACCTCTCATTTAATAATATTTAAAATAAAACAACATAAAACAATTTTTTATCGCCTTCTGTTCATGACGTCAATCTAGTTGATTACCTCATTCAGGTAGAAAAAGAAAAGCCAACGCGATATTATGATATTTTTATGGATATCGCTCCAGACAAGGCATGAAGCCACTTGATGTAATGAGCTAAAAAATACTACTTCAATATCAAAACTAGTCAACGATAAGTGTTAGATTGATAGATTCCAACCCAGAAACAGCAATTCTCCCTCCTTTGTCAGAAACATTGCTTATGAAATGCGAAAACTAAAGGACAAAATAAGGGAAGCGAAAGTTACAAGGCTGCCGAAAGTAAACCCAAGATCCACTTTCTACTCTCTTAGATTTACTGATATCATGTGATGCAAGATTGTTCGTTAGTTCAAAAATTAACATCCGTTCATTATAGTAATGATTTCAGAAAGATTATACACATCGGATTTAAATACAGGGTGACCCCTCCCAAAACTGCCAGCCGTGGAATCGGTAATAAAATAATAAGAGGAATGTCATGCCCCAAATCGGATGAGTGCCAAGAGACGAGTGGATCAGAGTTACAAGGTTGATTCTCATTGAGTGTATAATAAAGTTAATACAGACCTGAGTGAAGATTTCGAAGCAAAGACCAATGTTCAGTGCAATGCTTCTGAATATATAGTCACCCATGGTCAAGTCCACAGAGAAAAAGGGGTTTAAAGTTATTCTATTACAGCATTTGGTACTCTTATAGATGACGCACCATGTTTCCGTGACTTCGCTTCGTCAATGTTCGGGCAGGTTACGGAAGCGCCCGAGAGTTGCAGTATTTTTCTATGTCTTTTTTTTCTCTTTTTTTTTACTTCTATATTTACGTTATTTTTATTTTTACTTCTTGTATACATTTAATTTATCTTCCTCCCACAGCGGTAAGATGTGACACAAGGTCGGGAAAGTGGGATTTGAAAAGCCAGCGCCGTAGAGAATGAAGACCGCTCTGGCCTACAAACAATGCCTGGGCAGCCCGGTTGGCATTCCACGGTAGGGGCGTCTCAGGTGATAAACTTACTCCTTCTTAAAGGGTGAGAAAACAAAGCCTGAGAGGGTGGACCTCGCAGAACTGCGCATGACAAACCCACAGACCGGCGGAATAAAGATCCGAAGGCCAAGACGGTACCGGTGTGTAGGAGGTAGTATCCATCGGAACAGATACTACACTTTGATCTTGGCCAAAAGGCCAAGATACATATTTTCATTTTTTTTAATTATCGATCTTTTTTCTTTCTTTCCTTTCCATTGGTGTACTTGTATTCTCTTTTTTTATTGTTCCCCCCCTCTCTCTCTCTATCTCTCTCTCTTTCTCTTCTGTGTTTTCTTATTCTATGGATCTTATCCATTTTACTTTCTCTCTTCCCCTTCTTTCTTTAGAGTACACATCGGCCATTCTTTTTCTATTTTTATTTTCCCCCATCAAAACGTAATACCGTTGTAATAACGTCACTCTTTTTTTACTCAGCCTCGACTCCATTTTCTTCTCGCAGGAAATGAGATTGGCGCCAAAGATACGTCGGCCATTTTGTTCTCATATCCGTCTTCGTCAGCGCCAACCGAACTGATGACGGAATGCCACACACCAGGAACCATTTTAATGACACATTCTTCGAGTTTCTTTTTTAAAACATTCTCTCGTATATACACATTATTTCTCTCTCTCTCTCTCTCTTTCTCTCTCTCTCTCTTTCTCTCTCTCTCTCTCTCTCTCTCTATCTATCTATCTATCTATCTCTATATACGCGTATCCCTCTCTCCTCACTTATTTTTCTCTCTGCATATCTTTACATATTCCTCATCAAACTATCTCTCTTTCTGACACTCAATAGAGTATTCTACCCTATCTACCATAGATTGTTAACATATATATATATATATATATATATATATATATATATATATATATATATATATATATATATATATATATATATATATATATATATAGTCAAAGTTACAGGGGGAATACCAGTCTACTTTATATTTATTGGAACAAATACATAGAAGACATTGCCAAGGCTGCTGCAAAAAAGTGGGCTCCCTCTGCCGTGCTAGAAAACTTGTCACGCCTGACAGTATCCTATACCTTTACAAAGCCACAATCCGTCCAATCTGCCCATACATGGAGTATTTTCATATCTGGGATGGTGCACCATCCACTAGTATCCTCCTCTTAGACAAGGTCCCAAAAAGAGTCGCCAACTTAATAAGTCCTTCACTATCCATCAAGCTCCAGCCCAATCGCCACAATTTTGCATCGTTGTGCTTGTTTTACAAGTACTTAAATGGAATATGCTCCGATGAACTTGCTGCCATGTTACCCACTCGACGTAAATACACTCGACCAACCCGACAATCAGCTAAATCCCATCCATTCACTTTGAAGGTCCCCAGATGCCGGAGAGCCTTTTACTCCAATAGGTTCTTTCCTCGTGTTGCCGGCCTTTGGAACCCCATACCTGCCTCTCCGACTGTTCCGACATGCATAAATTTAAAACTAATGTGGCCAAATATTTTGATGCACAGCTCCGAATTTAGGATGACCCCTAAAACGTTCACCCTAATTCTCAGTAGCCTCTTACGTCTACAGTGGCAGCTTGCCTTGTTTAGAGTGAACTAAGTTAATATATATAAAATGACGCAATACTGGCCAACTCTGATGATGGAATATTATTTCGAAATTAATAAGATTAAAGTAAAAAAAATAATTAATTAATCTTGCATTGATAAAGGCTTCTATTTTCAATTTTATAATACTGACCCACCAATGCTTTTGAATGAACGACCCATTTTCTTAAACTTCAAGCATGCCAATGCTTTCTTCGTTCTACAACCAGAATTTGAATTCATCACCGCCAACGACAACGAATTATATATATATATATATATATATATATATATATATATATATATATATATATATATATATATATATATATATATATATATATATATATATATATATATATAGCTGGCCTTTGTAATTTTCTCCCTGCTCCCTGTTTTCCGACTGTATCTACATGCAAATATTTAGATGTAATGTCAAAATCTTGTCGTCCAACTCTCCTACTTAGGCTTTCCCTATAAATCAGCCCCTTATGTGTGGCCTTGTTTGGGATGAGTAAAGGCAACAAAAAAAACAAATCAGCCTCTGTACAATTTTAATTAATAATTCTACAAATAAGTCGACAAACGCATGCCTACATTTTAGAACGCGACATTGTACTTCAGACATACATTTCATATCAGCCCGAAACCTTCTAAAGTACCGTCAAGTGAGTATGCTATGGATAGGTTTGGGGACATTCGTTTCTATTGGTCGTCGTCGTTGCGCAAAAAATAACTATTTTAGAAATGAATGACGCTTAGGCTTTGATCTTTTTAACAGCAAAAATAGACAACTTTTTCAGCTTTTTATACATTTTTATTGTACAAGAATTATCATAGCGGGGCGCCATAAAACATCATTATAAGACCTACCTTGTAACAAGGCATGTAAATATCAAACATGAAAAGATGACTAGGCACAGCTGAAATAATCAGTTTTTTGCTTTTCTGACACCAGGCGTAGATGGACGCGAAATAGAAACATCGCGCGATGAAATTGTTGTTCCTGGAGGTATATTTGGTCCACGTTTTTGTGATATTTTCTTCCTTTGGCGAAATATAGTCTTCAAGAATACTGTCAACCGCATTTCCAATAACTTCCTACATTGACTTAGTATTGGTGAGTAATATAACATTTATTACAACTTTATCATTCATGCGTTACACCCCAGTTTTAGGGGTCAAACAAATCAAGGTTGATTAAAAAAAAAAGCTAAAAATACAAGTTGACATGGGATTATCATAGTAGCCCCAATATCAAAGTAAATCGGTTAGCGGTTCATTTTAAAAAGAATATTTGTCTTGTATTTCAGATTATTTTTTTTTTAGATGAAGATTGAAAATTCGTATTATTTGGACAATTATTCTCGTCTTGGATGCTATTTTCACAACGATGTCATTTATGACCTTCTTCGGGTGCGTCTTGCCTAACTCGGGAATCTTTATGTCGAACTCGAGAATCTGCACATAATTTCAAGACCCATGGCGCAACGGATAAAAGAGATCAGTAATCAGTTCAAAGTGCAGCATTCTAGGGGGTTGAAAAATCAATGTTCAGTACGGGCGATACTAAGAATAACAATATAAGTTACTGAATACTTCTACCTTGTCATGACTGACGGAACGAGAGCAATCTATCTCCGTGGATTAAATCAAAATGTTCCGGTTTCCTCCCACGCTTCATCTTCACCTTCTCGTCCTACACTCGTCTAAATCGACATTTTAGTACCCTATCATTGTCGACTTTTCTACTCCAACGTTTTTCTTCACACCCTTCTTTTCTCCTCTCGTGACAGGGCCACATTTTAGTAGCCTATCATTGTCGACTTTTTTACTTCATCATTTTTCTCCGCACTCTTCCTTCTCTCCTCTCGTTACAAGGCCACATTTTAGTACCCTATCATTGTCGACTTTTTTACTTCATCATTTTTCTCCGCACTCTTCCTTCTCTCCTCTCGTTACAAGGCCACATTTTAGTACCCTATCATTGTCGACTTTTCTACTTTATCGTTTTTCTGGACACTCTTCCGTTTCTCCTCTCGTGACAAGGCCACATTTAAGTACCCTATCATTGTCGACTTTTCTACTTCATCATTTTTCTTCACACTCTTCCGTTTCTCTTCTCGTTACAGGGCCACATTTTAGTACGGTATCATTGTCGATTTTTCTCCTTCATCATTTTTCTTCCCACTCTTTTCTTTTTCTTTTCGTTACAAGACCACATTTAAGTACCCTATCATTGTCGACTTTTTTCCTTCATCATTTTTCGTCCAACTCTTTTCTTTTTCTTCTCGTTACAGGGCCACATTTTAGTACCCTGTCATGTATTTGACACGTTAGCACTTAATTAATTGCATTCAATAAATATATTTATTAAATAAAATTCTAGTCGCAATTGTAGAAACCCTTTAGGCGACAAAATAAAAAAAGACGAGACTTGTAGACGACGGCATCATATGAAACGTAATCACTCACTGTTTATGTTTTCTCTATAGACAGTGGGCAACATAGTCCAATAATAAAGCACATACACTCACACACATATGTGATAAAAGATACAGAGTTCCAACCTTAGTTAAAGTCAGTGTCTCTTATGATGCTGGCTTAAAGAGAAAAAAATACGAAATAGATAGGTCTTATGTACGACATGAAAAGAAACTTGAATTATAAGAAGATCTCCATCATCTCAGTAAGTAACTGGACTAATTAATCTTTTTTAATTACCTGGCGAATATACCCGGTGAACCAAGTGCAAGAGAGATACAAACAATTGCACTTTAAGGGACTGTTAGAATTTTTTTAAATCTCTTAGCTGGAGTATCTGAAATAGCGGGTGAATTTCTGGCATATATATATATATATATATATGTGTGTGTGTGTGTGTGTGTGTGTGTATGTCTGTGTGTCTGTGTGTCTGTGTCTGTGTCTGTGTCGGTGTTTGTGTCTGTATGTGAGTGTCTCCCCACTTAGAAACTGTCTAGCTTGTTTTCAGCCCTTAGAACACCCCAGAAAAAAGTGAGGTAAGACCTCTTCATCAAAAATGAGTGTTTTTATTTTTTATAATGAATAATAATTATTATGTTTGATTTTTTTACATTCTGTATTCACTATTTTATTATTAGGTTTACCGTTTGATTTTTTTACTTTCTATATTTTATATTTTTTATTATGTAAACCGTTCGATTTATTAATCTTTTTTACTATTTTATTATTATGTTTACTGTTTGATTTATTTAGTTTCTATATTCAATATTTTATTTTTATGTTTACCGTTTTATTTATAAACTTTCTATATTTAATATTTCATTATTATGTTCACCATTTTATTTATTTGTTTTCTATATTCAATATAACATTATTGTTTAATGTTTTATTTTTTATTTTCTATATTAAATATTTTATTATTATGTTTACCGTTTTATTTATTTATTTTCTATATTCAATATAATATTTTTATATTTATTGTTTTTTTCACTTTCTATTTCAATATTATATTATTATGTTTACCGTTGGATTTATTTACTTTCAATATTCAATATTATATTATTATGTTTACCGTTGGATTTATTTACTTTCAATATTCAATATTATATTATTATGTTTACCGTTGGATTTATTTACTTTCAATATTTAAGATTATATCATTATGTTTTCCGTTTGATTTATTTACTTTCAATATTCAATATTATATTATTATGTTTTCCGTTTAATTTATTTACTTTCGATATTCAATATTATATTATTATGTTTACCGTTTGATTTATTTACATTTAATATTCAATATTATATTATTATGTTTACCGTTTGATTTATTTAGTTTTAATATTCAATATTATATCATTATGTTTTCCGTTTATTTTATTTAATTTCAATATTAAATATTATATCATTATGTTTACCGTTTGATTTATTTACTTTCAATATTCAATATTATATCATTATGTTTACCGTTTGATTTATTTCTTTTCAATATTCAATATTATATCATTATGTTTACCGTTTGATTTATTTACTTTCAATATTCAATATTATATTATTATGTTTACCGTTTTTATTTATTTACTTTTAATATTACATATTATATTATTATGTTAACGTTTGATTTATTTACTTTTAATATTCAATATTATGTTATTATGTTTTCCGTTTGATTTATTTACTTTTAATATTCAATATTATATCATTATGTTTTCCGTTTGATACATTTACTTTTAATATTCAATATTATATTATTATGTTTTCCGTTTGATTTATTTACTTTCAATATTCAATATTATATTATTATGTTTACCGTTTGATTTATTTACTTTTCATATTCAATATTATATTATTATGTTTACCGTTTGATTTATTTACTTTCTATATTGTACATTTTATTATTATGTTGTCTGTTTTATTTATTTACTTTCTATATTCAATATTTTAGTATTATGTTTACTGTTTGATTGATTTAATTTTTCCATTTAATATGTGTTTTTATGTTAACTTGTTGATTACTTTATTTTTCAGTATCCAATATTTTATTATTATGTTTACTATTTAGTTTATTTACATTGTATATTCCATATTTTATTACTAGGTTCATCGTTTTATTTATTAATTTCTATATTCATTATTTAAAGAGATTGATTGTTGGATTAATTATTTTCTATATTCAATATTATATTATGTTTACTGTTGCATTTATTTACATTATATATTTAATATTTAATTATTATGTTTCTTGTTTGATTATTTAATTTCTATATTCAATATTTTATTATAATATTGTCTGTTTTATTAAGTGACTTTCTATATTCAATATTTTATTGTTATGTTTTCTCTTTGTATATTAAATATTTCATTATTATGTTTACTGTTTTATTTATTTACTTTCTATATTCAATAGTTTATTATTGTTCCCTTTTTGTTTGTTTAGTTTCTGTATTTAATATTATATTATTATGTTTACCGTTTGTTTCATTTCTTTTCCATATTTTATATTTTATTATTATGTTTACCGTTTTATTTATTTATTTTCTATATTCAATATAATATTTTTATATTTATTGTTTTTTTCACTTTCTATTTCAATATTATATTATTATGTTTACCGTTGGATTTATTTACTTTCAATATTCAATATTATATTATTATGTTTACCGTTGGATTTATTTACTTTCAATATTTAAGATTATATCATTATGTTTTCCGTTTGATTTATTTACTTTCAATATTCAATATTATATTATTATGTTTTCCGTTTAATTTATTTACTTTCGATATTCAATATTATATTATTATGTTTACCGTTTGATTTATTTACATTTAATATTCAATATTATATTATTATGTTTACCGTTTGATTTATTTAGTTTTAATATTCAATATTATATCATTATGTTTTCCGTTTATTTTATTTAATTTCAATATTAAATATTATATCATTATGTTTACCGTTTGATTTATTTACTTTCAATATTCAATATTATATCATTATGTTTACCGTTTGATTTATTTCTTTTCAATATTCAATATTATATCATTATGTTTACCGTTTGATTTATTTACTTTCAATATTCAATATTATATTATTATGTTTACCGTTTTTATTTATTTACTTTTAATATTACATATTATATTATTATGTTAACGTTTGATTTATTTACTTTTAATATTCAATATTATGTTATTATGTTTTCCGTTTGATTTATTTACTTTTAATATTCAATATTATATCATTATGTTTTCCGTTTGATACATTTACTTTTAATATTCAATATTATATTATTATGTTTTCCGTTTGATTTATTTACTTTCAATATTCAATATTATATTATTATGTTTACCGTTTGATTTATTTACTTTTCATATTCAATATTATATTATTATGTTTACCGTTTGATTTATTTACTTTCTATATTGTACATTTTATTATTATGTTGTCTGTTTTATTTATTTACTTTCTATATTCAATATTTTAGTATTATGTTTACTGTTTGATTGATTTAATTTTTCCATTTAATATGTGTTTTTATGTTAACTTGTTGATTACTTTATTTTTCAGTATCCAATATTTTATTATTATGTTTACTATTTAGTTTATTTACATTGTATATTCCATATTTTATTACTAGGTTCATCGTTTTATTTATTAATTTCTATATTCATTATTTAAAGAGATTGATTGTTGGATTAATTATTTTCTATATTCAATATTATATTATGTTTACTGTTGCATTTATTTACATTATATATTTAATATTTAATTATTATGTTTCTTGTTTGATTATTTAATTTCTATATTCAATATTTTATTATAATATTGTCTGTTTTATTAAGTGACTTTCTATATTCAATATTTTATTGTTATGTTTTCTCTTTGTATATTAAATATTTCATTATTATGTTTACTGTTTTATTTATTTACTTTCTATATTCAATAGTTTATTATTGTTCCCTTTTTGTTTGTTTAGTTTCTGTATTTAATATTATATTATTATGTTTACCGTTTGTTTCATTTCTTTTCCATATTTTATATTTTATTATTATGTTTACCGTTTGATTTATTTACTTTTAATATTCAATATTCTTTTATTATGTTTCCCGTTTATTTCATTTCTTTTCCATATTTGATATTTTATTATTATGTTTACCGTTTGATTTATTTACTTTTAATATTCAATATTCTATTATTATGTTTCCCGTTTGTTTCATTTCTTTTCCATATTTGATATTTTATTATTATGTTTACCGTTTGAGATATTTACTTTTAATATTCAATATTTTATTATCATGTTTAACGTTTGATTTTTCGATTTTTTAAATCATATATTATATTGTTATGCTTATTGTTTGATTTTTTTACTTTCCATATTAAATATTTTATGATTATTATGACCGTTTTATTTATTTACTTTTTACTTTCAATATTTTGTATTATGTTTACTGTTTGATTGTTTTAATTTCTACATTCAATATGTTTTTATGATGTTAACTGTTTGATTTCTTTATTTTTTATCATTCAACGTTATTATGTTTACCGTTCGATTTATTCACATTGCATATTCCATATTTTTTTATTATTTTATCGTTTGATTTATAAACTTTCTATATTCAATATTTTATTATATTTACAATTTGATTTATTTCTATCTTCAATATCATATTATTATGTTTACCGTTTTATTTATTTATATTATATATTTAATATTTTATTATTATGTTTATTGTTTGATTTTTTATAATTCCTATATTTAATATTTTCTTATAATGTTGGCAGTTTTATTAAGTGACTTTCTATATTCAATATTTTGTATGTTTACTTGTAGATTACATTAGTCTCTATAGTCAATATTTTTTTTCTGTTTAATTAATTTGTTATTATGATGTTTACTTTTTTATTTATTTACTTTCTACATTCGATAATCTATTATTATGTTGTCCGTTTTATTTATTAACTTTCTATGTAAAATATCATAGTATTATGTTTACCGTTAATTTTTCTTTGCTTTCAATATTGAACATTTTATTATTATGTTGTCCGTTTTATTTATTTACTTCTCTGTTTAATATTATATTATTATCTTTACCGTTTGATTTATTTTATTTCAATATTGAATGGCTTATTATCATGTTTACCGTATTATATATTTACTTTCTATATTCAATACTTTATTTTTATGTTTATCGTTTGATTTATATACTTTCTATATTAAATAATTCATTTTTATCTTTACTGTTTGATTTAGTTAATTTCAAGATTTAATATTTCATTATTATCTTAACTGTTTATTACTTTATTTTCCATGAACAATATTTAATTATTATGTTTACTTTTTTATTTTCTATATTCAACATTTTAATATTATGTTTACCGTGTATGTATTTACTTAGTATATTCAATATTTTATTATTATGTTTACTGTTTGATTGTTTTACTTTCTATATTTAATATTTTATTATCATGTTTACCGTTTGATTTATTTACTTACTATTTTCAATATATTTTATTATGTTTACCGTCTAATTTATTGATGTTCTATATTGAATATTTTATTATTATTTGTACAGTTTTATTTTTTAACTTTCTATATTCAATATTTTATTATTATGTTTTAAGTTTGATTTTTTAGTATTGTATATTTATTATTTGATTATTGTGTTTATCGTTTGACATACTAAGTTTCTACATTCAATGTTTATTTTTATGTTCATCGTTTGGTTTTATTACTTTCTATATTCAATATTTTATTATTATTTTTACCGTTTGATTTATTTACTTTCTATATCCAATTTATTTTCTGTATTCAGTATTATATTTTTATGTTAACCGTTTTATATATTTACTTTCTATATTCAATTTATTCGTTTGATTTTATTACTTTCTGTTGTGAAGTTGTCCCACAGTAAATAATAAATAAATGAAGTCAAGTCGAGGGTTGGTTTAACAAGTGTATTAACAAAGTAAGAAAGTGACTAGCTCTTGGCTAGACAGTTACAAGACTGTGCTTTGTCTTCTTTGTCTTGCACTATTTATAGTGACAACCGGTGTAGTTTCTCCTGTGTAAGAACGGTCGGTGTAACACTTTCTATATTCTATATTTTATTATTATTTTACCGTTTGATTTATTTACTTTCTATATCCAATATACTTTCTGTATTCAATATTATCTATTTATGTTAACCGTTTTATATATTTACTTTCTATATTACATATTTTATTATTATGTTAACCGTTTTATGTATTTACTTTCTATATTTAACATTTTATTATTATGTTTACCGTTTACTTTTTTATTCATTTACTTTTTATATTCAATGTTATATTTTTATGTTAACCGTTTTATATATTAACTTTCTATATTCAATATTTTATTATTATATTTACCGTTTTATGTATTTACTTTCTATATTTAATATTTTATTATTATGTTTACCGTTTTATGTATTTACTTTCTATATTTAACATTTTATTATTATTTTTACAGTTTACTTTTTTATTCATTTACTTTCCATATTCAATATGATATTTTTATGTTAACCGTTTTATATATTTACTTTCTATATTCAATATTTTATTATTATTTTTACCGTTTTATGTATTTACTTTCTATATTTAACATTTTATTATTATTCTTACCGTTTACTTTTTTATTCATTTACTTTCTATATTCCATATTATATTTTTATGTTAACCGTTTTATATATTAACTTTCTATATTCAATATTTTATTATGTTTACCGTTTTATGTATTTACTTTCTATATTTTACATTTTATTATTATTTTTTCCGTTTACATTTTTAATTCATTTATTTCTATATTCAATATGATATTTTTATATTAACCGTTTTATATATTTACTTTCTATATTCAATATGTTATTATTATGTTTACCGTTTTATGTATTAACTTTCTATATTAAACATTTTATTATTATTTTTACCGTTTACTTTGTTATTCATTTACTTTCTATATTCAATATTATATTTTTATATTAACCGTTTTATATATTTACTTTCAATATTCAATATTTTATTATTATGTTTACCGTTTTATGTAATTAATTTCTATATTTTACATTTTTTTATTATTTTTACCGTTTACTTTGTTATTCATTTACTTTCTATATTCAATGTTATATTTTTATATTAACTGTTTTATATATTAACTTTCTATATTCAATATTTTATTATTATGTTTACCGTTTTATGTATTTACTTTCTATATTTAACATTTTATTATTATTTTTACCGTTTACTTAGTTATTCATTTACTTTCTATATTCAATATTATATTTTTATGTTAACCGTTTTATATATTTACTTTCTATATTCAATTTACTTCGTTTGATTTTATTACTTTCTGTTGTGAAGTTGTCCCACAGTAGATAATAAATAAATGAAGTCAAGTCGAGGGTTGGTTAAACAAGTGTATTAACAAAATAAGAAAGTGACTAGCTCTTGGCTAGACAGTTACAAGACTGTGCTTTGTCTTCTTTGTCTTGCACTATTTATAGTGACAACCGGTGTAGTTTCTCCTGTGTAAGAACGGTCGGTGTAACACTTTCTATATTCTATATTTTATTATTATTGTACCGTTTGATTTATTTACTTTCTATATCCAATTTACTTTCTGTATTCAATATTATCTATTTATGTTAACCGTTTTATATATTTACTTTCTATATTACATATTTTATTATTATGTTTACCGTTTTATGTATTTACTTTCTATATTTAACATTTTATTATTATGTTTACCGTTTACTTTTTTATTCATTTACTTTCTATATTCAATGTTATATTTTATGTTAACCGTTTTATATATTAACTTTCTATATTCAATATTTTATTATTATATTTACCGTTTTATGTATTTACTTTCTATATTCAATATTTTATTATTATGTTTACCGTTTTATGTATTTACTTTCTATATTTAACATTTTATTATTATTTTTACAGTTTACTTTTTTATTCATTTACTTTCCATATTCAATATGATATTTTTATGTTAACCGTTTTATATATTTACTTTCTATATTCAATATTTTATTATTATTTTTACCGTTTTATGTATTTACTTTCTATATTTAACATTTTATTATTATTCTTACCGTTTACTTTGTTATTCATTTACTTTCTATATTCCATATTATATTTTTATGTTAACCGTTTTATATATTAACTTTCTATATTCAATATTTAATTATTATGTTTACCGTTTTATGTATTTACTTTCTATATTTTACATTTTATTATTATTTTTTCCGTTCACTTTTTTTATTCATTTACTTTCTATATTCAATATGATATTTTTATATTAATTGTTTTATATATTTACTTTCTATATTCAATATTTTATTATTATGTTTATCGTTTTATGTATTTACTTTCTATATTTTACATTTTATTATTATTTTTACCGTTTACTTTGTTATTCATTTACTTTCTATATTCAATATTATATTTTTATGTTAACCGTTTTATATATTTACTTTCAATATTCAATATTTTATTATTATGTTTACCGTTTTATGTAATTACTTTCTATATTTTACATTTTATTATTATTTTTACCGTTTACTTTGTTATTCATTTACTTTCTATATTCAATATTATATTTTTATATTAACCGTTTTATATATTTACTTTCTATATTCAATATGTAATTATTATGTTTACCGTTTTATGTATTTACTTTCTATATTTAACATTGTATTATTATTTTTACCGTTTACTTTGTTATTCATTTACTTTCTATATTCAATATTATATTTTTATATTAACCGTTTTATATATTTACTTTTAATATTCAATATTTTATTATTATGTTTACCGTTTTATGTAATTACTTTCTATATTTTACATTTTTTTATTATTTTTACCGTTTACTTTGTTATTCATTTACTTTCTATATTCAATGTTATATTTTTATATTAACCGTTTTATATATTAACTTTCTATATTCAATATTTTATTATTATGTTTACCGTTTTATGTATTTACTTTCTATATTTAACATTTTATTATTATTTTTACCGTTTACTTAGTTATTCATTTACTTTCTATATTCAATATTATATTTTTATGTTAACCGTTTAATATATTTACTTTCTATATTCAATTTACTTCGTTTGATTTTATTACTTTCTGTTGTGAAGTTGTCCCACAGTAAATAATAAATAAATGAAGTCAAGTCGAGGGTTGGTTTAACAAGTGTATTAACAAAGTAAGAAAGTGACTAGCTCTTAGCTAGACAGTTACAAGACTGTGCTTTGTCTTCTTTGTCTTGCACTATTTATAGTGACAACCGGTGTAGTTTCTCCTGTGTAAGAACGGTCGGTGTAACACTTTCTATATTCTATATTTTATTATTATTTTACCGTTTGATTTATTTACTTTCTATATCCAATTTACTTTCTGTATTCAATATTATCTATTTATGTTAACCGTTTTATATATTTACTTTCTATATTACATATTTTATTATTATGTTTACCGTTTTATGTATTTACTTTCTATATTTAACATTTTATTATTATGTTTACCGTTTACTTTTTAATTCATTTACTTTCTATATTCAATGTTATATTTTTATGTTAACCGTTTTATATATTAACTTTCTATATTCAATATTTTATTATTATATTTACCGTTTTATGTATTTACTTTCTATATTCAATATTTTATTATTATGTTTACCGTTTTATGTATTTACTTTCTATATTTAACATTTTATTATTATTTTTACAGTTTACTTTTTTATTCATTTACTTTCCATATTCAATATGATATTTTTATGTTAACCGTTTTATATATTTACTTTCTATATTCAATATTTTATTATTATTTTTACCGTTTTATGTATTTACTTTCTATATTTAACATTTTATTATTATTCTTACCGTTTACTTTTTTATTCATTTACTTTCTATATTCCATATTATATTTTTATGTTAACCGTTTTATATATTAACTTTCTATATTCAATATTTAATTATTATGTTTACCGTTGTATGTATTTACTTTCTATATTTTACATTTTATTATTATTTTTTCCGTTCACTTTTTTTATTCATTTACTTTCTATATTCAATATGATATTTTTATATTAATTGTTTTATATATTTACTTTCTATATTCAATATGTTATTATTATGTTTATCGTTTTATGTATTTACTTTCTATATTTTACATTTTATTATTATTTTTACCGTTTACTTTGTTATTCATTTACTTTCTATTTTCAATATTATATTTTTATATTAACCGTTTTATATATTTACTTTCAATATTCAATATTTTATTATTATGTTTACCGTTTTATGTAATTACTTTCTATATTTTACATTTTATTATTATTTTTACCGTTTACTTTGTTATTCATTTACTTTCTATATTCAATATTATATTTTTATATTAACCGTTTTATATATTTACTTTCTATATTCAATATGTAATTATTATGTTTACCGTTTTATGTATTTACTTTCTATATTTAACATTTTATTATTATTTTTACCGTTTACTTTGTTATTCATTTACTTTCTATATTCAATATTATATTTTTATATTAACCGTTTTATATATTTACTTTTAATATTCAATATTTTATTATTATGTTTACCGTTTTATGTAATTACTTTCTATATTTTACATTTTTTAATTATTTTTACCGTTTACTTTGTTATTCATTTACTTTCTATATTCAATGTTATATTTTTATATTAACCGTTTTATATATTAACTTTCTATATTCAATATTTTATTATTATATTTACCGTTTTATGTATTTACTTTCTATATTTAACATTTTATTATTATTTTTACCGTTTACTTAGTTATTCATTTACTTTCTATATTCAATATTATATTTTTATGTTAACCGTTTTATATATTTACTTTCTATATTCAATTTACTTCGTTTGATTTTATTACTTTCTGTTGTGAAGTTGTCCCACAGTAAATAATAAATAAATGAAGTCAAGTCGAGGGTTGGTTTAACAAGTGTATTAACAAAGTAAGAAAGTGACTAGCTCTTAGCTAGACAGTTACAAGACTGTGCTTTGTCTTCTTTGTCTTGCACTATTTATAGTGACAACCGGTGTAGTTTCTCCTGTGTAAGAACGGTCGGTGTAACACTTTCTATATTCTATATTTTATTATTATTTTACCGTTTGATTTATTTACTTTCTATATCCAATTTACTTTCTGTATTCAATATTATCTATTTATGTTAACCGTTTTATATATTTACTTTCTATATTACATATTTTATTATTATGTTTACCGTTTTATGTATTTACTTTCTATATTTAACATTTTATTATTATGTTTACCGTTTACTTTTTTATTCATTTACTTTCTATATTCAATGTTATATTTTTATGTTAACCGTTTTATATATTAACTTTCTATATTCAATATTTTATTATTATATTTACCGTTTTATGTATTTACTTTCTATATTCAATATTTTATTATTATGTTTACCGTTTTATGTATTTACTTTCTATATTTAACATTTTATTATTATTTTTACAGTTTACTTTTTTATTCATTTACTTTCCATATTCAATATGATATTTTTATGTTAACCGTTTTATATATTTACTTTCTATATTCAATATTTTATTATTATTTTTACCGTTTTATGTATTTACTTTCTATATTTAACATTTTATTATTCTTCTTACCGTTTAATTTTTTTATTCATTTACTTTCTATATTCCATATTATATTTTTATGTTAACCGTTTTATATATTAACTTTCTATATTCAATATTTAATTATTATGTTTACCGTTTTATGTATTTACTTTCTATATTTTACATTTTATTATTATTTTTTCCGTTTACTTTTTTTATTCATTTACTTTCTATATTCAATATGATATTTTTATATTAATTGTTTTATATATTTACTTTCTATATTCAATATGTTATTATTATGTTTATCGTTTTATGTATTTACTTTCTATATTTTACATTTTATTATTATTTTTACCGTTTACTTTGTTATTCATTTACTTTCTATATTCAATATTATATTTTTATATTAACCGTTTTATATATTTACTTTCAATATTCAATATTTTATTATTATGTTTACCGTTTTATGTAATTACTTTCTATATTTTACATTTTATTATTATTTTTACCGTTTACTTTGTTATTCATTTACTTTCTATATTAAATATCATATTTTTATATTAACCGTTTTATATATTAACTTTCTATATTCAATATTTTATTATTATGTTTACCGTTTTATGTATTTACTTTCTATATTACACATTTTATTATTATTTTTACCGTTTACTTTGTTATTCATTTACTTTCTATATTCAATATTATATTTTTATGTTAACCGTTTTATATATTAACTTTCTATATTCAATATTTTATTATTATGTTTACCGTTTTATGTATTTACTTTCTATATTTAACATTTTATTATTATTTTTACCGTTTACTTTTTTATTCATTTACTTTCTATATTCAATATTATATTTTTATGTTAACCGTTTTATATATTAACTTTCTATATTCAATATTTTATTATTATGTTTACCGTTTTATGTATTTACTTTCTATATTTTACATTTTATTATTATTTTTACCGTTTACTTTGTTATTCATTTACTTTCTATATTCAATATTCTATTTTTATGTTAACCGTTTTATATATTTACTTTCTATATTCAATATTTTATTATTATGTTTACTGTTTTATGTATTTACTTTCTATATTTAACATTTTATTATTATTTTTACCGTTTACTTTGTTATTCATTTACTTTCTATATTCAATATTATATTTTTATGTTAAACGTTTTATATATTTACTTTCTATATTCAATATTTTATTATTATGTTTACCGTTTTATGTAATTACTTTCTATATTTAACATTTTATAAATATTTTTACCGTTTACTTTTTTATTCATTTACTTTCTATATTCAATATTATATTTTTATGTTAAACGTTTTATATATTTACTTTCTATATTCAATATTTTATTATTATGTTTACCGTTTTATGTATTTACTTTCTATATTTTACATTTTATTATTATTTTTACCGTTTACTTTTTTATTCATTTACTTTCTATATTCAATATTGTATTTTTATGTTAACCGTTTTATATATGTACTTTCTATATTCAATATTTTATTATTATGTTTACCGTTTTATGTAATTACTTTCTATATTTTACATTTTATTATTATTTTTACCGTTTACTTTTTTATTCATTTACTTTCTATAGTCAATATGATATTTTTATATTAACCGTTTTATATATTTACTTTCTATATTCAATATTTCATTATTATGTTTACCGTTTTATGTATTTACTTTCTATATTTTACATTTTATTATTATTTTTTCCGTTTACTTTTTTTATTCATTTACTTTCTATATTCAATATGATATTTTTATATTAATTGTTTTATATATTTACTTTCTATATTCAATATGTTATTATTATGTTTATCGTTTTATGTATTTACTTTCTATATTTTACATTTTATTATTATTTTTACCGTTTACTTTGTTATTCATTTACTTTCTATATTCAATATTATATTTTTATATTAACCGTTTTATATATTTACTTTCAATATTCAATATTTTATTATTATGTTTACCGTTTTATGTAATTACTTTCTATATTTTACATTTTATTATTATTTTTACCGTTTACTTTGTTATTCATTTACTTTCTATATTAAATATTATATTTTTATATTAACCGTTTTATATATTAACTTTCTATATTCAATATTTTATTATTATGTTTACCGTTTTATGTATTTACTTTCTATATTTAACATTTTATTATTATTTTTACCGTTTACTTTGTTATTCATTTACTTTCTATATTCAATATTATATTTTTATGTTAACCGTTTTATATATTAACTTTCTATATTCAATATTTTATTATTATGTTTACCGTTTTATGTATTTACTTTCTATATTTAACATTTTATTATTATTTTTACCGTTTACTTTTTTATTCATTTACTTTCTATATTCAATATTATATTTTTATGTTAACCGTTTTATATATTAACTTTCTATATTCAATATTTTATTATTATGTTTACCGTTTTATGTATTTACTTTCTATATTTTACATTTTATTATTATTTTTACCGTGTACTTTGTTATTCATTTACTTTCTATATTCAATATTATATTTTTATGTTAACCGTTTTATATATTTACTTTCTATATTCAATATTTTATTATTATGTTTACTGTTTTATGTATTTACTTTCTATATTTAACATTTTATTATTATTTTTACCGTTTACTTTGTTATTCATTTACTTTCTATATTCAATATTATATTTTTATGTTAACCGTTTTATATATTTACTTTCTATATTCAATATTTTATTATTATGTTTACCGTTTTATGTAATTACTTTCTATATTTTACATTTTATTATTATTTTTACCGTTTACTTTTTTATTCATTTACTTTCTATATTCAATATTGTATTTTTATGTTAACCGTTTTATATATGTACTTTCTATATTCAATATTTTATTATTATGTTTACCGTTTTATGTAATTACTTTCTATATTTTACATTTTATTAATATTTTTACCGTTTACTTTTTTATTCATTTACTTTCTATAGTCAATATGATATTTTTATATTTACCGTTTTATATATTTACTTTCTATATTCAATATTTTATAATTATGTTAACCGTTTCATGTAATTACTTTCTATATTTTACATTTTATTATTATTTTTACCGTTTACTTTTTTATTCATTTACTTTCTATAGTCAATATGATATTTTTATATTAACCGTTTTATATATTTACTTTCTATATTCAATATTTCATTATTATGTTTACCGTTTTATGTAATTACTTTCTATATTTTACATTGTATTATTATTTTTACCGTTTACTTTTTTATTCATTTACTTTCTATAGTCAATATGATATTTTTATATTAACCGTTTTATATATTTACTTTCTATATTCAATATGTTATTATTATGTTTACCGTTTTATGTAATTACTTTCTATATTTTACATTTTATTATTATTTTTACCGTTTACGTTTTTATTCATTTACTTTCTATAGTCAATATGATATTTTTATATTAACCGTTTTATATATTTACTTTCTATATTCAACATTTTATTATTATGTTTACCGTTTTATGTATTTACTTTCTATATTCAACATTTTATCATTGTTTTTACCGTTTACTTTTTTATTAATTTACTTTCTATATTCAATATGATATTTTTATATTAACCGTTTTATATATTTACTTTCTATATTACATATTTTATTATTATGTTTACCGTTTTATGTATTTACTTTCTATATTTAACATTTTATTATTATTTTTACCGTTTACTTTTTTATTAATTTACTTTCTATATTCAATATGATATTTTATGTTAACCGTTTTATATATTAACTTTCTATATTCAATATTTTATTATTATGTTTACCGTTTTATGTATTTACTTTCTATATTCAATATTGTATTATTATGTTTACCGTTTTATGTATTTACTTTTAATATTTAACATTTTATTATAATGTTTACCGTTTACTTTTTTATTCATTTACTTTCTATATTCCATATGATATTTTTATGTTAACCGTTTTATATATTTACTTTCTATCCTCAATATTTTATTATTATTTTACCGTTTTATGTATTTACTTTCTATATTCAATATTTCATTATTATGTTTACCGTTTTATGTAATTACTTTCTATATTTTACATTTTATTATTATTTTTACCGTTTACTTGTTTATTTATTTACTTTCTATATTTAATATGATATTTTTATGTTAACCGTTTTATATATTTACTTTCTATATTACATAATTTTATTATTATGTTTACCGTTTTATGTATTTACTTTCTATATTAAACATTTTATTATTATTTTTTCCGTTTACTTTTTTATTCATTTACTTTCTATATTCAATATTATATTTTTATGTTAACCGTTTTATATATTTACTTTCTATATTCAATATTTTATTATCATGTTTACCGTTTTATGTATTTACTTTCAATATTTAACATTTTATTATTATTTTTACCGTTTGCTTTTTTATTTATTTTCTTTCTATATTCAATATTATATTTTCCTGTTAACCGTTTTATATATTTACTTTCTATATTCAATATTTTATTATTATGTTTACCGTTTTATGTATTTACTTTCTATATTTAATATTTTATTATTATTTTTACCGTTTACTTTTTTATTCATTTACTTTCTATAGTCAATATGATATTTTTATATTAACCGTTTTATATATTTACTTTCTATATTCAATATTTTATTATTATGTTTACCGTTTTATGTAATTACTTTCTATATTTTACATTTTATTATTATTTTTACCGTTTACTTTTTTATTCATTTACTTTCTATAGTCAATATGATATTTTTATATTAACCGTTTTATATATTTACTTTCTATATTCAATATTTTATTATTATGTTTACCGTTTTATGTAATTACTTTCTATATTTTACATTTTATTATTATTTCTACCGTTTACTTTTTTATTCATTTACTTTCTATAGTCAATATGATATTTTTATATTAACCGTTTTATATATTTACTTTCTATATTCAATATTTCATTATTATGTTTACCGTTTTATGTAATTACTTTCTATATTTTACATTTTATTATTATTTTTACCGTTTACTTTTTTATTCATTTACTTTCTATAGTCAATATGATATTTTTATATTAACCGTTTTATATATTTAAATTCTATATTCAACATTTTATAATTATGTTTACCGTTTTATGTATTTACTTTCTATATTCAACATTTTATCATTGTTTTTACCGTTTACTTTTTTATTAATTTACTTTCTATATTCAATATGATATTTTTATATTAACCGTTTTATATATTTAATTTCTATATTCAATATTTTATTATTATCTGTACCGTTTTATGTATTTACTTTCTATATTCAACATTTTATTATTATGTTTACCGTTTTATATATTTACTTTCTATATTCAATATTTTATTATTATGTTTACCGTTTTATATATTAACTTTCTATATTAAACATTTCATGATTATGTTTACCGTTTGAGTTATTTACTTTTAATATTTAATATTTTATTATTACTTTTATTGTTTGATTTATTTACTTTCTATTTTACATATTTTATTATTAAGTTTATCGTAAGGTTTATTTCTTTATATATTCAACATTTTATTATTATATTTACCGTTTGGTTTTTCTCCTTATATATTCAATATTTTATTATTATGTTTTCCATTTGATTTATTTACTTTCTATACTTAATATGTTATTATTATGTTTATCGTTGTATTTATTTACTTTCTATATTTAATATTGATTATTATGTTGACCGTTTTATTTTATTACTTTCCATATTCAATATTTTTGTATTATGTTTACCGTTTATTTATTTACTTTATATATTGAATATTTTATTGTTATGGATATCTTTTTATTTTATTACTATGTATATTCAATATTTTATTATTATATTTATATTTTGATGTTATTACTTTCTTTAATCAATATTTCATTATTATTTTTACCGTTTAATTTATTTATTTCTTATATAAAATATTTGTTTATTTTATGAATATTTGTATGTGTTTTATATGCTAACACTGTGTTTTTTTACAATTAATAATGTTTACGTTTTATTGTAGTTGTGATGTTATTGAAACTGTGCTGCAGAGAATACATAATAGAATTACTAAAAGAAAATTATACAAAAAATTGTTTTTTAACCTATCAATGCTTTAAAATACCAGCATGTCCCTATTCTTCTTTGTTTTACAACCAGTATTTGAATTTATAACCACCAGAACTACACCGTAGATAACAACCATTACACGAACGTTATATAAAACAGTGTATTTATTTTTAGAAAAAATGACACAATACTCGTCAACCCTGATGATGGAATTTTATTTCGAAATTGATAAGATTAAAGGAAAAAATAATTAATGAATCTTGCATTGATAAAGGCTTCTACACAAAATTTTAATTATTCTAACCTACCAATGCTTTCAAATTAACGACTTATCTATCTAAAATACCAGCATGCCCCATGCTTCTTTTTTCGACAACCGCAATTTTAATTTATAACCGCCAGAACAACACAGCATATACCAACCACTACACAGACGTTATATAGAAAAAAGTTTGTTTAATTTTTGAAAACATGACTTAATGTTAATTCTTTAAAGTGAACGACTTATTTGGTAATTCTCTTACCAACTTATTCATCTGGATTCCTCTGATGATAAAAATTCAATTCTTTGAAAAGTCAAAGTTTAAGGAAAAATAAATCTTTCGTTTTGAACAACTGAAGATGTAATAGGTTTTGTACTTTTACAATGTTTATTCTCTTCCTTTAATTGTCTTTATACAGGGTGTCCCAAAAGTCTTGGGCACATTTGAAGTCCTCATATTTGCTGGACTATGAATAGTAGTAAGATGTAACTGGTACCATTTTGAAGCTAGATTTCTTTAAGTTTTTTGTAATGCTACATATTTTTTCATATCTTTTCAGGCCCAGTAATGGCGTTCACTCTACCAGAAAGAGCGTTTTCCATTCTTGAATTTTCGAAAACTGAATCATAGACACGTGTTCAACGTGCATTTCGCACCAAATTCCGAAAAGAGGCCATGTCAAAGAAAGCTGTCTACGAACCATTCTTCTTTGAAGAGCAACAAAAGAACGAAAAATGACAAAGACAATCAATAACCCTTCCATAAACATTTAATGAACATTAAAACTGAGATCTTCACAACATGTCTCCACAAAAAAACTCTACTAGTTTAATAGGCTAGAAACAGAAATACATAACTCATTAATAACCTTATGAGACCGATTATTTCCACATCATACAAAATATATGACATACTTTTCTACTCCAAGACTTTTCAAAGATTTATCAATTTTTAATTTAAAATCCCTCTTCATCCCCCAGATATATTGCACATGCCACAACAACACACACATACCTACCAGTCCCAATATATCTTATTTATAACAAAATCATTAGATACCTATGATAGTTTTTAAAATATATAATATCTTACTAGTGAAACGCCTCATTAAATTAAAGAAATTATATACGACTAAGACTTAACCCTTTCCGTCTCACATAGACCTTACAATAAACATTAATAGATAAATCTTACAGAATTAACTAAATACAAGAATCCCACACGAATTAATATTGCAAGGATAATTAACACATTTCGATATCCCTTGGATATACCAGTTCACTGATAAGGATAAAACGTCCTTCAACATTCAGCCACTATATAGCAATTGATCCACTCAAATATAGACCTTCCATAAATATATATTTAACAGAAAAAACGAAAGCATAAAAAATAAATTTAAAAAAATAATTTAATATAAAATAAAACACTTAATAAATTGCACCCAGAACCGACCAACAAACTACGCAACGCAGTTATCCATTGATTACGATTAAGACCCATGTATTAATATATAACCCTGAACCCTTAACCCGTTGCTTCCTTCAAAAGGAACGCTTCGGAAATGCACAGTTTAACGGTGAATTCAAAGGCCATTTCTGTTTGCTGTTTTCATTTTGAGTCGCTGAAGATTCCTTATGTTCTAACGACGAATTTTAAAAGTTTAAAAAGTCAGTCTATCTGGATGAAACCGCGGTACACTTCTGAAATATGTAACATATAGTTTTTTAAATAAATAATTTGTATATAGCTCTCACTTTTTTTGCGATAGAACACTTTATTTATTTTTTTTCAACATAACCTGACGCACTATATATATAATATATATATATATATATATATATATATATATATGTATATATATATATATATATATATATCATTTTAACGTACATACATTTAATATATATGTCGCTCCCAATCTAGGCTGGGCACTGTAGTGAGTTGTATTAACACAGCCGTCGTCGTAGCTTTAATGCACGTTCCTTCATTAGTTGAACACTGGTGGCCGAGTGGATTAAGGCGTTGGAATTTGGGTTAAAACATGACCCGTGTTCTGAGGTTTTGACAGATAGAGCAAGAGTATTTGCTAATATGTATATATATATATATATATATATATATATATATATATATGTGTGTGTGTGTGTGTGTGTATATATATGTATATATATATGCATATGTAATATATGTATATGTAATATTATAATATATAATATATATATATGTAGTATGTAAAAATATGTAGTTATATATGCATATATATGTATATGTGTATATATGTGTATATATATGTATATATGCATATATATATATGTATATATGTATATATACATATGTGTGTATGAATGAAATATCACGAAATAACTGTTAAATAATTAATTCGTTTAAGTGCGGGGCGACAAGAAGGTTAGGTTTAATTAATTCCCACCAGCTTTTATTTAATTGATAAAAATAATGTTCTTAAATTCTGTAAATTAACGTCTTCGTCTAAAAAATAAAATGAAGAACAAAAACGTAAGCGAGACTCATTAGAAAAAGAAGAAGACGACGAGGAAGAAGAATAAGAAGAAGAAGAGGAAGAAGAAGAAAGAGTAAAAGAAGAGGAAGAAGAAGAAGAAGAAGAAGAAGAAGAAGAGGAAGAAGAAGAAGAAGAAGAAGAAGAAGAAGAAGAAGAAGAAGAAGAAGAAGAAGAAGAAAGAGTAAAAGAAGAGGAAGAAGAAGAAGAAAGAGTAAAAGAAGAAGAAGAAGAAGAAGAAGAAGAAGAGGAAGAAGAAGAAGAAGAAGAAGAAGAAGAAAGAGTAAAAGAAGAAGAAGTAGAAGAAGAAGAAAGAAGAAGTAGAAAGAATAAAAGAAGAAGAAGTAGATAAAGAAGAAGAAGAAAGAGTAAAAGAAGAAGAAGTAGAAAAAGAAGAAGAAGAAGAAAAAGAAGAAGAAAGAAGAAGAAGCAGAAATAATAAAAGAAGAAGAAGAAGTAGAAAGAATAAAAGAAGAAGAAGAAGAAGAAAGAGTAAAAGAAGAAGAAGAAGAAGAAGAAAGAAGAAGCAGAAAGAATAAAAGAAGAAGAAGAAGAAGTAGATAAAGAAGAAGAAGAAGAAGAAGAAGAAGAAGAAGAAGAAAGAAGAAGCAGAAAGAATAAAAGAAGAAGAAGAAGAAGAAGAAGTAGAAAGAATAAAAGAAGAAGAAGCAGAAGAAGAAGAAGAAGAAGAAAGAGTAAAAGAAGAAGAAGAAGAAGTAGATAAAGAAGAAGAAGAAGAAGAAGAAGAAAGAAGAAGCAGAAAGAATAAAAGAAGAAGAAGAAGAAGAAGAAGAAGAAGAAGAAGTAGAAAGAATAAAAGAAGAAGAAGCAGAAGAAGAAGAAGAAGAAGAAGAAGAAGAAGAAGAAGAAGAAAGAGTAAAAGAAGAAGAAGAAGAGGAAAAGAAGAAGAAGAAAGAAGAAGCAGAAAGAATAAAAGAAGAAGAAGAAGAAGAAGAAGAAGAAGAAGATAAAGAAGAAGAAGAAGAAGAAGAAGAAGAAGAAGAAGAAGAAGAAGAAGAAGAAGAAATATTAATAATTATTATTATTTAAAAAAATATTATAACTACCCGGGGTGAGCATTCCGGCGTGTGTATGTATGTATGTATGTATGTATGTATGTATGTATGTATGTATGTATGTATGTATGTATGTATGTATGTATGTGGTAGAAGAAAAACATCCTGAATTCCGGTGACTAATTCCATTCACACTTGGCTGAAATATCTGTAAATTGGATTTCGGAAAGCTGTTTCAAAGTCGCTCTCGGCGTTGCTTTAGACTTGAGGGTTTCTACTTTTAAATAAAAAAGACATTTCCTTTCACTAATCAGTCACTATTTATAAGGGTCAAAATACACTCGAGGATAACGGGTAATGAGATGGATGGATTGTCGCTTGAATGATGAAGAATATTTTCCCCTCTGTGGAAGACATTGCTACAGTAGTGCTTCCCTCTAGATTACAACATAATCGTCTTCAATTCCGATGTCCACAGACCCCTGTCATATACCATCTCCACAAGTAACCACACTTTATTCATTCACTTCACTCTGTTCTCATGAGGTTCTTAACCTTTCAACTAGTTGCCATTTCATATCATTAACCCTTATCCTCGAAGGGCTTTTGGCCTTGATATATGGTGACCCATCAATAAAAAGAAAAAGATAAGTAAATTCATATTTTCTACACAGGGCGTCTTAGTCTGATGGTAAAACGCCGAACTATAGACATCAATATCGCGTCTATGAACCAGAAACAGGTGTCCATGGATTACTTTTTTGAACGTCTTAAATGAATAAAACATATGTATATTAACGAAAAATACGCCCCATGAAGTAAAGGGCGACTAATAATTCAATTTTCTGCATCTTAATCACTTAGGAAGTGAAACAATCGAAATAATAGTGAGTAAAGAAACAATGAACGCTGCAATCACAAATAAAGATAATTACATCAAATAAATTATATATATATATATATATATATATATAAAACTGGCTTTGCAAACTCACTTTTTACAGGTCGTCAGTCCGCGTCGTTCCATTTATATATATATATATATATATATATATATATATATATATATATAATCTTTAACTGACTTTGCAAACTCACTTTTCACTTGTTCAAGCAATCCAACAAGAGCACAATGGATGCCCCAACAGGCCCCATTTATTTCTTATAGTATATAATAAATAAGAAAAGTAAAGTAAATACACTTGTATGAATCAGAATGGTACAACTTTGTTGACTGGTTTAGGTCTATTGTCAGCATTCTTGCATGAGGGGCCACATAATGGTTGCCAACACCCCTAGGTTAAAGTGGTATTATGGACTAGGCTCACCCAGGTCGTAAGTCCGCGTCGTTGTCCACCTAACTACCGTCATTTCCAAAAAAACTATTGAAACTAACGAATGGAATGAACACAATTTAATTACTTATTACATGACAAGTATTTGTTGCCATTAGATACAAAGACAGCCATGTTCGAGTCTGTAGGGAAGCACTCCTGTGATAATGTGTTCCACAGATACGATATTCACTTACGGATAGATATGCAATAAAGATGAGTTCACTTACCGATAGATATGCAATAAGGCTGAGTTCACTTACAGATAAATATGCAATAAGGATGAGTTCGCTTACCGATAGAAATGCAACAAGGATGAGTTAACTTACCGATAGATATGCAAGAAGAATGAGTTTTCTTACCGATAGATATGCAATAAGGATGAGTTCAATTACCGAAAGATATACAATAATGATGATTTCACTTACCGATAGATATGCAATGAGGGTGAGTTCCCTTACCAATAGATATGCAATAAAGATGAGTTCCCTTACCGATAGATATGCAATCACGATTAGTTCACTAACCGATAGATATACAATAAGGATAAGTTTACTTACCGATAGATATGCAATAGAGATGAGTGTTCTTACCGATAGATATGCAATAAGGATGAGTTAACTTACCGATAGATATGCAATAAGGATTTCACTTACCGATAGATATGCAATAAGGATGAGTTTACTGACCGATAGATATGCAATAAGGATGAGTTCACTTACCGATAAATATGCAATTAGGATTATTTCACTTACCGATAGATATGCAATAAAGATGAGTTCCCTTACATATAGATATGCAATAAAGATGAGTTTACTCACCGATAGATATGCAATAAGGATTTCACTTACCAATAGATTTACAACAACAGTGAGTTCCCTTACCGATAGATATCCAATAAGGATTAGTTTACTAACCGATAGATATGCAATAAGGATGAGTTTTCTTACCGATAGATATGCAATAAGGATACGTTCACTTACCGATAGATATGCAATAAGGATAAGTTTACCTACCGATAGATATGCAATAACGATGAGTTGACTTACCGATATATATGCAATAAGGATTTCACTTACCGATAGATATGCAATCAGGATGAGTTCCCTTACCCATAGATATGAAACAAGAATGGGTTACCTTACCGATAGATATGCGATAAGGATGAAGTAACTTATCGATAGACATACAATAAGGATTTAATTTACCGATAGATATACTACAACGGTGAGTTACTTACCGATAGATATACAATAAGGATGAGTTAACTTACCGATAGATATGCAATAAGGATACGTTCACTTTCAGATAGATATGCAATAAGTATGAGTTTTCTAACCGATACATATGCAAGAAGGATGAGTTCACTTACCAGTAGATATGCAATAAGGATGAGTTTACTTACCGATAGATATGCAATAGGGATAAGTGTACTTTCCGATAGATATACAATAAGGATGAGTTCACTTTCCGATAGATATGCAATTAAAAAGGGGTTCACTAACCGATAAATATGCAATAAGCATTAGTTTACTAATTTATAGATATGGAATAAGGATGAGTTTACCTACAGATAGATATGCAATAAGGATAAGTTCACTTTACGATAGATATGAAATAAGGATGAGTATACTTACCGATAGATATGCAATATGGATGGGTTCACTTAACGATATATATGCCATAATGATGAGTTTACGTACCGATAGATATGCAATAAAGATGAGTTTACTTACCGATTGATATGCAATAAGGATGAGTTTACTTACCGATAGATATGCAATAAGGATAAGTTCACTTACCGATATATATGCAACTAGGATAAGTTAACTTACCGATAGATATGCAATAAAGATAAGTTTACTTGCCGATAGATATGCTATAAAAATGATTAACTTACCGATACGTATACAATAAGGATGAGTTTACTTACCGATAGATATACAATCAGGTTGATTTTCTTACCGATAGATATGCAATCAGGATGAGTTCCCTTACCGATAGATATGCAATAACAATCGGTTCACTTACCGAAAGATATGCGATAAGTATGAGTTAACTTATCGATAGATATACTATAAGGATGGGTTTACGTACCGGTATATATGCAATGAAGATGAGTTACTTACCGATATATATGAAATAACTATGAGTTTACTTACCGAGAGATATACAATAAGGATGATTTTCTTACCGAGAGATATGCAATAATAAAGAGTTATCTTACCGATAGATATGCAATTAGGATTTAATTTACCGATAGATATACAACAACGGTGAGTTCACTTACCGATTAATATACAATTACTATTACTTTACTTACCGATAAATTTGCAATAATGAGGGGTTCACTTACCGATAGATATGCAATAATGATTCGTTAAATTACCGATAGATATGCAATAAGGATTAGTTTTCTTACCGATAGATATGCAATTATGATACGTTCACTAACCGATAGATATGCAATAAGGATAAGTTTACTTACCGATAGATATGCAATAACGATAGGTTCACTTACAGATAGATATGCAAGAAGGATTTACCTTACCGATAGACATGCAATCAGGATGAGTTCCTTTACCGATAGATATGCAATAAGAATGAGTTCACTTACCGATAGATATGCGATCAGGATGAGGTAAATTATCGATAGATATACAATAAAGATTTCATTTACCGTTAGATATACAACAACGGTGAGTTACTTACCGATAGATATACAATAAGGATTAGTTTACTGACCGATAGATATGCAATAAGGATGAGTTTACTTACCGATA
Source organism: Sepiola atlantica (assembly GCA_963556195.1). Lineage (NCBI taxonomy): Eukaryota > Metazoa > Mollusca > Cephalopoda > Sepiida > Sepiolidae > Sepiola > Sepiola atlantica. Next base: position 210,513,812 of record OY744519.1, read on the forward strand.
GATACGCAATAAAAATGAGTTCACTTACCGATAAATATGCAATAAGGATGATATCACTTATGGATAGATATGCAACAATGATGAGTTCACTTACCGATAGATATGCAATTAGGATGAGTTTTCTTACCGAGAGATATGATATGAGAATGAGTGCTCGTACCGATAGATATGCAATACGGATGAGTTTACTTAATGATAGATATGCAATAGGGATAAGTGTACTTTCCGATAGATATGCAATAATGGTGAGTTGACTTACCGATAGATATGCAATAAGGATGGGTTTACTTACCGATAAATATGCAATAAGAATGATTTTATTACCGATAGATATGCAACCAGCATGAGTTCGCTTACCGATAGATATGCAATATGGATGAGTTCACTTACGGATAGATGTGAAACAAGGATGAGTTTACTTACCAGTAGATATGCAAGAAGGATGAGTTCACTTACCGATAAATATGCAATAAGTATGAGTTACTTTAGGAATGATATGATAAAAAGATGATTTACTTACCGACAGATATTCAATAAGGATGAATTTACTTACCGTGATATATGCAATAAGGATGAGTTCACTTACCGACAGATATGCAATAAGGATGAGTTCACTTAACGATAGATATGCGATAAAGTTGAGTTTACTTACCGTTTGATTTGCAATAAGGAAGAGATCACTTACCGATAGATATGCAATAAGGATGAGTTTAGTTACCGATATATATGCAAGAAGGATGAGTTCACTTAGGGATACATATGCAACAATGATTAGTTCACTTACCGATAGATATGCAATAAGGATGAGTTTTCTTACCGAGTAATATGCAATCAGGATAAGTTCATATACTGATAAATATGCAATAAAGAGGAGTTAACTTACCGATAGATATGCAATAAGGATGAGTTCACTTACCGATTGATATGCAATAAGGATGAGTTTACTTACCGATAGATATGCAATAAGGATAATGTTATTACCGATAGATATGCAATTAGAAGGTATTCACTTACCGATTAATATGCAAGAAGGATTAGTTCGCTTACTGATAGATATGCTATAAGGATGATTTACTTACCGATAGATATGCAATAAGGATGAATTTACTTACCGAGATATATGCAATAAGGTCGAGTTAACTTACCGACATATATGCAATAAAGACGGGTTCACTTACCGATAAATATGCAATAAGGATAAGTTTACTTACCGATTGATATGCAATAAGGATGAGTTAACTTACCGATAGATATGCAATAAGGATGAGTTTACTTACCGATAGATATGCAAGAGGGATGAGTTTTCTTACCGATAGATATGCAATAAGGATGAGTTCGCTTACCGATAGAAATGCAACAAGGATGAGTTGACTTTCCAATAGATATGCAATAAGTATGAGTTTACTTACCGATAGATATGCCATAAGGAGGATTTACTTACCGATAGATAAGCCATAAGGATGAATTTACTTACCGCGATATATGCAATAAGGATGAGTTCACTTACCGATATATATGCAATAAGGATGAGTTTACTTACAGATGAATATGCAAGAAGAATGCGTTTTCTTACCGATAGATATGCAATAAGGATTAGTTCACTTACCGATAGATATGCAATAAGGATGAGTTTACTTACCGATTGATATGCAATAAAGATGAGTTCACTTTCCGATAGAGATGCATAAGGATGAGTTAACTTACCGATAGATATGCAATAAGGGTGAGTTTTCTTACCGATAGATATGCAATAATGATGAGTTCAATCACTGATTTATATGCAATAAGGATGAGATTACTTACCGATAGATATGCAATTAGGATGATTTACATACCGATAGATAAGAAATAAGGATCAGTTAACTTACCGATAGATATTGAGTAAAGATGAGTTCACTTACCGATCGATATGAAATAAAGTTTTCATACCGATAGATATGAAATAAAGATGAGTTCACTTACCGATAGATATGCAATAAGGGATGAGTTTACTCACTGATAGATATGTAATCAGAATGATTTACTTACCGATAGATATGCAATAAGGATTAGTTCACTTACCGATAGATATATAATAAGGATTTCACTTACGGATAGATATACAATAAAGATAAGTTCACTTACCGATAGATATAATATAAGGATGAGTTCACTTACAGATAGATATGCTATAAGGATGATTTACTTACCGATAGATATGCAATAAGGATTCATTTACTTACTGAGATATATACAATAAAGATGATTTACTTACCGATAGATATGCATCAAAGATGAGTTAACTTACCGATAGATATGCAATAATGATAAGTTTACTTACGGATCAGTAAGCAATAACGATAAGTTTATATACTGATAGATATGCAATAAAGATAAGTTCACTTACCGATAGATATGCAATAAGGATGAGTTCACTTACCGATAGATATGCAATAAGGATGAGTTTACTTACCGATAGATATGCAATAAAGATGATTTACTTACCGATAGATATGCAATAAGTATTTGTTCACTTACCGATGGATATGCAATAAGGATGAGATTTCTTACCGATAGATATGCAATAAGGATACGTTCAATCACCGATTGATATTCAATAAGGATGAGTTTACTTACCGATAGATATGCAATAAGGATGAGTAGACTTACCGATAGATATGTAATAAGGATTAGTTCACTTACCGATAGATATGCAATAAGGATGCGTTTACTTACCGATAGATATGTAATGAGAATGAGTTACCTACCGATAGATATGCAATAAGGAAGAGTTTACTTTCCGATAGATATGCAATTAGGATGATTTACATACCGATAGATAAGAAATAAACATCAGTTAACTTACCGATAGATATTTAGTAAGGATGAGGTCACTTACCGATAGATATGAAATAAAAATAAGTTTTCATACCTATAGATATGCAATAAGCATGAGTTTACTCACTGATAGATACGTAATCAGAATGATTTACTTACCGATAGATATGCAATAAGGATTAGTTCACTTACCGATCGTCATACAATAATGGTTGAGTTAACTTTCCGATAGATATACAATAAGGATTTAACTTACGGATAGATATACAATAAAGATAAGTTCACTTACTGATAGATATAATATAAGGATGAGTTTACTTACCGATAGATATGCAATAAGTATGAGTTTACTTACCCATAGATATGCAATAAGGATGATTTTATTACCGATAGATATGCAATAAAGATAAGCTAACTTACCGATAGATATGCAACAAGTATGAGTTTACTTTCCGATAGATATACTATAAGGATGATTTACTTACCGATAGATATGCATCAAAGATGAGTTAACTTACCGATAGATATGCAATAAGGATAAGTTTACTTACGGATAGGTAAGCAAAATCGATAAGTTTATATACTCATAGATATGCAATAAGGATAAGTTCACTTACCGATAAATATGCAATAAGGATGAGTTCCTTTACCGATAGATATGCAATAAGGATGAGTTTACTTACCGATAGATATGCAATAAGGATGATTTACTTACCGATAGATATGCAATAATGATTTGTTCACTTACCGATGGATATGCAATAAGAATGAGTTTTTTTACCGATAGATATGCAATAAGGATACGTTCAATCACCGATTGATCTGCAATAAGGATAAGTTTACTTACCTATAGATATGCAATAAGGATGATTTACATACAGATAGATATGCAAGAAGGATTAGTTGACTTACCGATAGATATGTAATAAGGACTTGTTCACTTACCGATAGATATGAAATAAGGATCAGTTTTCTTACCGGTAGATATGCAATAAGGATTAGGTCATTTACGGATAGATATCACATAAATATGCGTTTACTTAACGATAGATATGTAATGAGAATGATTTACTTACCGATAGATATGCAATAGGGAAGAGTTCACTTACCGATAGATATGCAATAAAGATTAGTTCACTTACCGATGGATATGCAATAAGGATGAGTTTTCTTACCGATAGATATGCAATCAGGATACGTTCAATCACCGATTGATATGCAATAAGGATGAGTTTACTTACCGATAGATATGCAATAAGGATGATTTACATACCGATAGATATGCAATAAGGATGAGTAGACTTACCGATAGATATGTAATAAGGATAAGTTCACTTACCGATAGATATGAAATAAGGATCGGTTCAATGGTAGATATGCAAAAAGGATGAGGTCACTTACCGATAGACATGCAATGAAAATGCATTTACTTACCGATAGATATGTAGTGAGAATGATTTACTTACTGATAGATATGCAATAAGGAAGAGTTTATATACCGATAGATATGCAATAAGGATTATTTCAGTAACCGATAGATATACACAAGGATGAGTTAATTTACCGATAGATATACAATAAGGATGAGTTAACTTACCGATTGATATGGAATAAGGATGAGTTCACTTTCCGATAGATATGCAATAAGAATTATTTCAGTAACCGAGAGATATACATAAGAATGAGTTCATTTACCGATAGATATGCAATAAGGATTTCACTTACGGATAGATATACAATAAAGATGAGTGCACTTACCGATATATAGGCAACAAGGATTAGTTCACTTACCTATAGATATGCAATAAGGATGAGTTCATTTACCGATAGATATGCAATAAGGATGAGTTAACTTACGAATAGTTATAAAACAAGGATGAGTTTACTTTCCGATAGATATGCAATAAAGAGTATTTACTTACCGATAGATATGTAATAAGGATGAGTTCACTTACTGATAGATATGCAATAAGGAGGAATTTACTTACCGAGATATATACAATAAAGATGATTCACTTACGATAGATATGCAATAAGGATTAGTTACTTACCGATAGATATGCAATAAAGATGATTCACTTACCGATAGATATTCAATAAATAGTATTTACTTACCGATAAATATGCAATAAGGATGAATTTATATACCGAGATATATACAATAAAGATGATTCACTTACCAAGAGATATGCCACAAGGCTGAGTTCACTTTCCGATAGATATGCAATAAGGATGAGGTTACTTACCGATAGATATGCAATAAGTATGAGGTTACTTACCGATAGATATGCAATAAGGATGGGTTCACTTACCGATATATATGCAACAAGGATGTGTTCACTTACTGATAGATATGCAATAAGGATGGGTTCACTTACCGATAGATATGCAATAAGGATGAGTTTCCTTACAGATAAATATGCAAGAAGAATGCGTTTACTTACCGATAGATATGCAATAAGGATTAGTTAACTGACCAGTAGATATGCAATAAGGATGAGTTTACTTACCGATTGATATGCAGTAAGGATGAGTTCACTTTCCGATAGATATGAATAAAGATGAGTTTACTTACCGATAGATATGCAATAAGGGTGAGTTTTCTGATCGATAGATATGCAATAAGGGTGAGTTCAATCACCGATTTATATGCCATAAGGATGAGTTTACTTACCGATAGATATGCAATTAGGATGATTTAAATACCGATAGATAAGAAATAAGGATCAGTTAACTTACCGATAGATATTTAGTAAGGATGAGTTCACTTACCGATGGATATGAAATAAAGTTTTCATACCGATAGATATGAAATAAGGATGAGTTCACTTACCGATATATATGCAATAAGGGATGAGTTTACTCACTGATAGATATGTAATCAGAATGATTTACTTACCGATAGATATGCAATAAGGATTAATTCACTTTCAGATAGTCATACAATAATGGTTGAGTTAACTTTCCGATAGACATGCAATAAGGATTATTTCAGTTACCGATAAATATACGATAAGGATTTCACTTACGAATAGATATACAATAATAATAAGTTCACTTACCGATAGATATAATATAAGGATGAGTTCACTCACAGATAGATATGCAACAAGGATGAGTGCATTTTCCGATGGATATGCAATAAGTATGAGTTTACTTTCCCATAGATATGCAATAAGGATGATTTTATTACCGATAGATATGCAATAAGGATAAGTTCACTTACCGATAGATAAGCAATAAGTATGAGTTTACTTTCCGATAGATATACTATAAGGAGGATTTTCTTACCGATAGATATGCAATAATGATTCATTTACTAACTGAGATATATACAATAAAGATGATTTACTTACCGATAGATATGCATCAAAGATGAGTTAACTTACCAATAGATATGCAATAAGGATAATTTTACTTACGGATTAGTAAGCAAAATCGATAAGTTTATATACTGATAGATATGCAATAAGGATAAGTTCACTTACCGATAGATATGCAATAAGGATAAGTTCACTTACCGATAGATATGCAATAAGGATGAGTCCACTTACGGACGATATGCAATAAGGATGAGTTCACTTACCAGTAGATAGGCAATAAGGATGAGTTTACTTACCGATAGATATGTAATAAGGATGATTTACTTACCGATAGATATGCAATAAGGATTTGTTCACTTACCGATGGATATGCAATAAGGATGAGTTTTCTTACCGATAGATATGCAATAAGGATACGTTCAATCACCGATTGATATGCAATAAGGATAAGTTTACTTACCGATAGATATGCAATAATGATGATTTACATATCGATAGATATGCAATAAGGATTAGTTGACTTACCGATAGATATGTAATAAGGACTAGTTCACTTACCGATAGATATGAAATAAAGATCAGTTTTCTTACCGGTAGATATGCAAAAAGGATGAGGTCACTTACCAATAGATATGCAATAAGGATGCGTTTACTTTCCGATAGATATGTAATGAGAATGATTTACTTACCGATAGATATGCAATAGGGAAGAGTTCACTTACCGATAGATATGCAATAAAGATTAGTTCACTTACCGATGGATATGCAATAAGGATGAGTTTTCTTACCGATAGATATGCAATAAGGATACGTGCAATCACCGATTGATATGCAATAAGGATGAGTTTACTTACCGATAGATATGCAATAAGGATGATTTACATGCCGATAGATATGCAATAAGGATGAGTAGACTTACCGATAGATATGTAATAAGGATTAGTTCACTTACCGATAGATATGAAATAAGGATCAGTTTTCTTACCGGTAGATATGCAAAAAGGATCGGGTCACTTACCGATAGATATGCAATAAGGATGCGTTTTATTACCGATAGATATGTAGTGACAATGATTTACTTACTGATAGATATGCAATAAGGCAAAGTTTACTTACCGATAGATATGCAATAAGGATTATTTCAGTAACCGATAGATATACACAAAAATGAGTTCATTTACCGATAGATATACAATAAGGATGAGTTTACTTACCGATTAATATGCAATAAAGATGACTTCACATTCCGATAGATATGCAATAAGAATTATTTCAGTAACCGAAAGATATACATAAAGATGAGTTCATTTACCGATAGATATGCAATAAGGATTTCACTTACGGATAGATATACAATAGAGATGAGTTCACTTACCGATATATATGCAACAAGGATTAGTTCACTTACCTATAGATATGCAATAAGGATGAGTTCATTTACCGATAGATATGCAATAAGGATGAGTTAACTTACGAATAGTTATACAACAAGGATGAGTTTACTTTCCGATAGAGATGTAATAAAGAGTATTTACGTACCGATAGATATGCAATAAGGATGAGTTCACTTACCGATAGATATACAATAAGGATTTCACTTACGAATAGATATACAATAATAATAAGTTCCCTTACCGATAGATATAATATAAGGATGAGTTCACTTACATATAGATATGCAACAAGGATGAGTGCATTTTCCGATAGATATGCAATAAGTATTAGTTTACTTTCCCATAGATATGCAATAAGGATAATTTTATTACTGATAGATATGCAATAAGGATAAGTTCACTTACCGATAGATAAGCAATAAGTATGAGTTTACTTTCCGATAGATATACTATAAGGATGATTTTCTTACCGATAGATATGCAATAAGGATTCATTTACTAACTGAGATATATACAATAAGGATGATTTACTTACCGATAGATATGCATCAAAGATGAGTTAACTTACCAATAGATATGCAATAAGGATAAGTTTACTTACGGATTAGTAAGCAAAATCGATAAGTTTATATACTGATACATATGCAATAAGGATAAGTTCACTTACCGATAGATATGCAATAAGGATGAGTTCACTTACCGATAGATATGCAATAAGGATGAGTTTACTTACCGATAGATATGCAATAAGGATGATTAACTTACCGATAGATATGCAATAAGGATTTGTTCACTTACCGATGGATATGAAATAAGGATGAGTTTTCTTACCGATAGATATGCAATAAAGATACGTTCAATCACCGATTGATATGCAATAAGGATAAGTTTACTTACCGATAGATATGCAATAAGGATGATTTACATACCGATAGATATGCAATAAGGATTAGTTGACTCACCGATAGATATGTAATAAGGACTAGTTCACTTACCGATAGATATGAAATAAGGATCAGTTTTCTTACCGGTAGATATGCAAAAAGGATGAGGTCACTTACCAATAGATATGCAATAAGGATGCGTTTACTTACCGATAGATATGTAATGAGAATGATTTACTTACCGATAGATAGGCAATAAGGAAGAGTTTACTTACCGATAGATATGCAATTAGGATGATTTACATACCGATAGATAAGTTATTAAGATCAGTTAACTTACCGATAGATATTAAGTAAGGATGAGTTCACTTACCGATAGATATGAAATAAAGATAAGTTTGCATACCGATAGATATGAAATAAGGATGAGTTAACTTACCAATAGATATGCAATAAGGATGAGTTTACTCACTGATAGATATGTAATCAGAATGATTTACTTACCGATAAATATGCAATAAGGATTAATTCACTTACCGATAGTCATACAATAATGGTTGAGTTAACTTTCCGATAGATATGCAATAAGGATTATTTCAGTTACCGATAGATATACAATAAGGATTTCACTTACGAATAGATATACAATAATAATAAGTTCACTTACCGATAGATATAATATAAGGATGAGTTCACTTACAGATAGATATGCAACAAGGATCTGTGCATTTTCCGATAGATATGCAATAAGTATGAGTTTACTTTCCCATAGATATGCAATAAGGATGATTTTATTACCGATAGATATGCAATAAGGATGAGTTCACTTACCGATAGATAAGCAATAAGTATGAGTTTACTTTCCGATAGATATACTATAAGGATGATTTTCTTACCGATAGATATGTAATAAAGATTCATTTACAAACTGAGATATATACAATAAAGATGATTTACTTACCGATAGATATGCATTAAAAATGAGTTAACTTACCGATAGATATGCAATAAGGATAAGTTTACTTACGGATTGGTAAGCAAAATCGATAAGTTTATATACTGATAGATATGCAATAAGGATAAGTTCACTTACCGATAGATATGCAATAAGGATGAGTTCACTTACCGATAGATATGCAATAAAGATGAGTTTACTTACCGATAGATATGCAATAAGGATGATTTACCTACCGATAGATATGCAATAAGGATTTGTTCACTTACCGATTGATATGCAATAAGGAGTAGTTTTCTTACCGATAGATATGCAATAAAGATACGTTCAATCACCGATTGATATGCAATAAGGATAAGTTTACTTACCGATAGATATGCAATAAGGATGATTTACATACCGATAGATATGCAATAAGGATTAGTTGACTCACCGAGAGATATGTAATAAGGACTAGTTAACTTACCGATAGATATGAAATAAGGATCAGTTTTCTTACCGGTAGATATGCAAAAAGGATGAGGTCACTTACCAATAGATATGCAATAAGGATGCGTTTACTTACCGATAGATATGTAATGAGAATGATTAACTTACCGATAGATAGGCAATAAGGAAAAGTTTACTTACCGATAGATATGCAATTAGGATGATTTACATACCGATAGATAAGAAATAAAGATCAGTTAACTTACCGATAGATATTTAGTAAGCATGAGTTCACTTACCGATAGATATGAAATAAAGATAAGTTTGCATACCGATAGATATGAAATAAGGATGAGTTTACTTACCAATAGATATGCAATAAGGATGAGTTTACACACTGATATATATGTAATCGGAATGATTTACTAACTGATAGATATGCAATAAGGATTAATTCACTTACCGATAGTTATACAATAATGGTTGAGTTAACTTTCCGATAGATATGCAATAAGGATTATTTCAGTTACCGATAGATATACAATAAGGATTTCACTTACGGATACATATACAATAAAGATGAGTTCACTTACCGATAGATATAATATAAGGATGAGTTCACTTACAGATAGATATGCAACAAGGATGAGTGCATTTACCGATAGATATGCAATAAGTATGAGTTTACTTACCTATATATATGCAATAAGGATGATTTTATTACCGATAGATATGCAATAAGGATAAGTTCACTTACCGATAGATATGCAATAAGTATGAGTTTACTTTCAGATAGATTTACTATAAGGATGATTTACTTACCGATAGATATGCAATCAGGATTCATTTACTTACTGAGATATATACAATAAAGATGAGTTTTCTTACCGATAGATATGCAATAAAGATACGTTCAATCACCGATTGATATGCAATAAGGATAAGTTTACTTACCGATAGATATGCAATAAGGATGATTTACATACCGATAGATATGCAATAAGGATTAGTTGACATACCGAGAGATATGTAATAAGGACTAGTTAACTTACCGATAGATATGAAATAAGGATCAGTTTTCTTACCGGTAGATATGCAAAAAGGATGAGGTCACTTACCAATAGATATGCAATAAGGATGCGTTTACTTACCGATAGATATGTAATGAGAATGATTTACTTACCGATAGATAGGCAATAAAGAAGAGTTTACTTACCGATAGATATGCAATTAGGATGATTTACATACCGATAGATAAGAAATAAAGATCAGTTAACTTACCGATAGATATTAAGTAAGCATTAGTTCACTTACCGATAGATATGAAATAAAGATAAGTTTGCATACCGATAGATATGAAATAAGGATGAGTTTACTTACCAATAGATATGCAATAAGGATGAGTTTACACACTGATATATATGTAATCGGAATGATTTACTAACTGATAGATATGCAATAAGGATTAATTCACTTACCGATAGTTATACAATAATGGTTGAGTTAACTTTCCGATAGATATGCAATAAGGATTATTTCAGTTACCGATAGATATACAATAAGGATTTCACTTACGGATACATATACAATAAAGATGAGTTCACTTACCGATAGATATAATATAAGGATGAGTTCACTTACAGATAGATATGCAACAAGGATGAGTGCATTTACCGATAGATATGCAATAAGTATGAGTTTACTTACCTATATATATGCAATAAGGATGATTTTATTACCGATAGATATGCAATAAGGATAAGTTCACTTACCGATAGATATGCAATAAGTATGAGTTTACTTTCAGATAGATTTACTATAAGGATGATTTACTTACCGATAGATATGCAATCAGGATTCATTTACTTACTGAGATATATACAATAAAGATGAGTTTTCTTACCGATAGATATGCAATAAAGATACGTTCAATCACCGATTGATATGCAATAAGGATAAGTTTACTTACCGATAGATATGCAATAAGGATGATTTACATACCGATAGATATGCAATAAGGATTAGTTGACATACCGAGAGATATGTAATAAGGACTAGTTAACTTACCGATAGATATGAAATAAGGATCAGTTTTCTTACCGGTAGATATGCAAAAAGGATGAGGTCACTTACCAATAGATATGCAATAAGGATGCGTTTACTTACCGATAGATATGTAATGAGAATGATTTACTTACCGATAGATAGGCAATAAAGAAGAGTTTACTTACCGATAGATATGCAATTAGGATGATTTACATACCGATAGATAAGAAATAAAGATCAGTTAACTTACCGATAGATATTAAGTAAGCATTAGTTCACTTACCGATAGATATGAAATAAAGATAAGTTTGCATACCGATAGATATGAAATAAGGATGAGTTTACTTACCAATAGATATGCAATAAGGATGAGTTTACACACTGATATATATGTAATCGGAATGATTTACTAACTGATAGATATGCAATAAGGATTAATTCACTTACCGATAGTTATACAATAATGGTTGAGTTAACTTTCCGATAGATATGCAATAAGGATTATTTCAGTTACCGATAGATATACAATAAGGATTTCACTTACGGATACATATACAATAAAGATGAGTTCACTTACCGATAGATATAATATAAGGATGAGTTCACTTACAGATAGATATGCAACAAGGATGAGTGCATTTACCGATAGATATGCAATAAGTATGAGTTTACTTACCCATATATATGCAATAAGGATGATTTTATTACCGATAGATATGCAATAAGGATAAGTTCCATTACCGATAGATATGCAATAAGTATGAGTTTACTTTCAGATAGATTTACTATAAGGATAATTTACTTACCAATAGATATGCAATCAGGATTCATTTACTTACTGAGATATATACAATAAAGATGATTTACTTACCGATAGATATGCATAAAAGATGAGTTAACTTACCGATAGATACGCAATAAGGATAAGTTTACTTACGGATAGGAAAGCAAAATCGATAAGTTTATATACTGATAGATATGCAATAAGGATAAGTTCACTTACCGATAGATATGCAATAAAGATAAGTTCACTTACCGATAGATATGCAATAAGGATGAGTCCACTTACGGACGATATGCAATAAGGATGAGTTCACTTACCAGTAGATAGGCAATAAGGATGAGTTTACTTACCGATAGATATGTAATAATGCTGATTTACTTACCGATAGATATGCAATAAGGATTTGTTCACTTACCGATGGATATGCAATAAGGATGAGTTTTCTTACCGATAGATATGCAATAAGGATACGTTCAATCACCGATTGATATGCAATAAGGATAAGTTTACTTACCGATAGATATGCAATAATGATGATTTACATATCGATAGATATGCAATAAGGATTAGTTGACTTACCGATAGATATGTAATAAGGACTAGTTCACTTACCGATAGATATGAAATAAAGATCAGTTTTCTTACCGGTAGATATGCAAAAAGGATTAGGTCACTTACCAATAGATATGCAATAAGGATGCGTTTACTTTCCGATAGATATGTAATGAGAATGATTTACTTACCGATAGATATGCAATAGGGAAGAGTTCACTTACCGATAGATATGCAATAAAGATTAGTTCACTTACCGATGGATATGCAATAAGGATGATTTTTCTTACCGATAGATATGCAATAAGGATACGTTCAATCACCGATTGATATGCAATAAGGATGAGTTTACTTACCGATAGATATGCAATAAGGATGATTTACATGCCGATAGATATGCAATAAGGATGAGTAGACTTACCGATAGATATGTAATAAGGATTAGTTCACTTACCGATAGATATGAAATAAGGATCAGTTTTCTTACCGGTAGATATGCAAAAAGGATCGGGTCACTTACCGATAGATATGCAATAAGGATGCGTTTTATTACCGATAGATATGTAGTGACAATGATTTACTTAGCGATAGATATGCAATAAGGCAAAGTTTACTTACCGATAGATATGCAATAAGGATTATTTCAGTAACCGAAAGATATACATAAAGATGAGTTCATTTACCGATAGATATGCAATAAGGATTTCACTTACGGATAGATATACAATAGAGATGAGTTCACTTACCGATATATATGCAACAAGGATTAGTTCACTTACCTATAGATATGCAATAAGGATGAGTTCAGTTACCGATAGATATGCAATAAGGATGAGTTAACTTACGAATAGTTATGAAACAAGGATGAGTTTACTTTCCGATAGATATGCAATAAAGAGTATTTACGTACCGATAGATATGCAATAAGGATGAGTTCACTTACCGATAGATATGCAACAAGGATGAGTTCACTTACCGATAGATATGCAATAAAGAGGAATTTACTTACCGCGATATATAGAATAAAGATGATTCACTTACGAAAGATATGCAATAAGGAGTAGTTACTTACCGATAGATATGCAATAAAGATGATTCACTTACCGATAGATATGCAATAAATAGTATTTTCTTACCGATATATATGCAATAAAGATGCATTTACTTACCGAGATATATACAATAAAGATCATTCACTTACCGAGAGATATGTAACAAGGATGAGTTCACTTACCGAAAGATATGCAATAAAGATGAGGTTACTTACCGATAGATATGTAATAAGGATGGGTTCACTTACCGATATATATGCAACAATGATGAGTTCACTTACTGATAGATATGCAATAAGGATGAGTTCACTTACCGATAGATATGCAATAAGGATGGGTTTACTTACTGATAGATATGCAATAAGGATGATTTACTTACCGATAGATATGCAATAAGGATTAGTTAACTTACCGAAGGATATACAATAAGGATTATTTACTTACCGATAGATATGCCATAAAGATTAGTTCATATACCGATGGATATGCAATAAGGATGAGTTTTCTTACCGATAGATATGCAATAAGGATACGTTTAATCACCGATTGATATGCAATTAGGATAAGTTTACTTACCGATAGATATGCAAAAAGAATGATTTACATACCGATACATATGCAATAAGGATTAGTTTACTTACCGATAGATATGTAATGAGGATTAGTTCACTTACCAGTAGATATGAAATAAGGATCAGTTTTATGACCGGTAGATATGCAATAAGGATGAGGTCACTTACCGATAGATATGCAATAAGCATGCGTTTACTTTCCGATAGATATGCAATAAGGGGTATTTACATACCGATAGATATGCAATAAAGATCAGTTGACGTACCGATAGATATGTAATAAGGATTAGTTCACTTACGGATAGACATGAAATAAGGATCAGTTTTCTTACCGGTTGATATGCAATAAGGATGAGGGCACTTACATATAGATATGCAATAAGGATGCGTTTACTTACCGATAGATATGCAATGAGAATGATTTACTTACCTAGATATATACAATAAAGATAATTCACTTACGAAAGATATGCAATAAGTCGTATTTACATACCGATAGATATGCAATAAGGATTAGTTGACGTACCGATAGATATACAATAAGGATGAGTTCATTTACCGATAGATATGCAATAAGGATTTTACTTAATGATAGATATAAAATAAAGATGAGTTCACTTACCGATAGATATGCAACAACGATGAGTTCACTTACCTATAGATATGCAATAAGGATGAGTTCATTTACCGATAGATATGCAATAAGAGTAAGTTAACTTACGAATAGATATGGAACAACGATGAGTTTACTTTCCGATAGATATGCAATAAGGAGTATTTACTTACCGATAGATATGCAATAAGGATGAGTACACTTACCGATAGATATGCAACAAGGATGAGTTCACTTACCGATAGATATGCAATAATGATGAATTTACTTACCGAGATATATGCAATAAAGATGATTCACTTACGATAGATATGCAATAAGGAGTATTTACTTACCGATAGATATGCAATAAAGATGATTCACTTAGCGATAGATATGCAATAAAGAGTATTTACTTTCCGTTAGATAGGCTATAAGGATGATTTACTTACCGATAGATATGCAATAAGGATGAATTTACTTACCGAGATATATACAATAAAGATGATTCACTTACCGATAGATATGCAACAAGGATGAGTTCACTTACCGATAGATATGCAATAAGGATGAGTTTACTTACCGAGAGATATACAAGAAAGATTATTTACTTACCGACAGATATGCAATAAGGATTTGTTCACATACTGATAGATATGCAATAAGGATTAGTTTACATACCGATAGATATGTAATAAGAATGATGTACTTACCGATAGATATGCAATAAGGATGCGTTCACTTTCCGATAGATATGCAATAAGGATGAGTTTAGTTACCGATAGATATTCAATAAGGATGATTTTATTACCGATAGATATGCAATAATGATGAGTACACTTACCGATAGATATGCAATAAGGATGAGTTCACTTACGGATAGATATGAAACAGGGTTGAGTTTACTTACCGATTGATAGGCAATAAGGATGAGTTCACTTACCGATAGATATGCAAGAAGGATGTGTTGACTTACCGATAGATATGCAATAAGGATGAGTTTACTTACCGATAGATATGCTATAAAGATGATTTACTTACCGATAGATATGCAATAAGAATGAATTTACTTACCGAGATATATGCAATAAGGATTAGTTCACTTACCCATAGATATGCAATAAGGATGAGTTCACTTACCGATAGATATGCAATAAGGATTAGTTTACTTACCGATTGATATGCAATAAGGATGAGTTTACTTTCCGATAGATATGCAATAAAGATTAGTTTACTTACCGATGGATATGCAAGAAGGATGAGTTATCTTACCGATAGATATGCAATAAGGATGAGTCCACTTACCGATAGATATGCAATAAGGATGAGTTTACTTACCGATAGATATGCAATAAGGATGAGTTCATATACTGATAGATATGCAATAAGGATGAGTTCACTTACCGTTAGATATGCAATAAGGATGAGTTTACTTACCGATAGTTATGCAATAAGGATGAGTTCACTTACCGATAGACATGCAATAAGGATTAGTTCACTTACCGATAGATATGCAATAAAGGTGAGTTTTCTTACCGATAGATATGCAATAAGGATGAGTTCAATAACCGATTGATATGCCATAAGGATGAGTTTACTTTCCGATAGATATGTAATAAGGATGATTTACATACCGATTGATAAGAAATAAGGATTAGTTGACTTACCGATAGATATGTAATAAGGATGAGTTCACTTACCGATAGATATGAAATAAAGATAAGTTTTCATACCGATAGATATGAAATAAGGATTATTTAAGGTTTTTCAGAAAGTTCCAAAATTCAGAGACTTTTAAAATTAAAGTTTTGACTAATAGCGGATCATGACGCTATGTATTTCAGAAATTTCCAAAATTCTTAGAATTTTAAAATTAAATTATAGGCGAATAGCGGCTCATTGCGTTAGTTTATTCAGTAATTTTTAAAATTCAAGTATTTTCTTAATTAAAAAGTTTCGGTTTATTACTTTTTTCAGAGTATTTAACATTTAATAGAATTTTAAACTTAGGAAATTGAAGTTTTCAACAGTTTGTTCATTGAGAAATTACTAGTAACGGCTGGTGCGAAAACACCAAGTCAGTTACAATAGTTAGAATTAATAGAGAGTACAGCAAATCTGAGCATACGTTTCATCACTCAGTTACCAAAGAAAAACAGGATTGTTTTTTGTCAGCGAGGGATCGCTGATAGCGACTAGCGTAAGATCTCCAAGCGGGTATATTATAAAAGAAAGTAGTAAGATAATCTGGACCCTTCATAAGCTGGACTAAACAAGAACTCAGACACCTGAAACAAAGAACTAGGTGACTAATGATCATGCACAACGCATTGCACCCGAAGAATGACCCTAACCGACTCTATGTATTTAGAAACATAGGATGGGGAGAGGACTTATAAGTATAGAAGACTTAAAAAAACGGTATAGAAGACTGCGTGGATTATGCGATAAAAAAACAACTGTTTCACAAGATGTTCGATTTCGTTATACATACGAGGTCAATAAACATAAAGGCTTTCATCTTTGTCATTCTGGGATGTCTTGTAGGAACAACATTTATTGTTTTCTCTAGTGATGCAATTTGCATAAATGGTGGAGTTATTACTATGGAAACTAATCTTTTGATATTGAAGAGCACAGTTGGTTTCTGGCCAGTAAAGAGTGAACAGTGAACAGTAAGCAGTAAAAAGTGAGCAGTTGACAGTGAACAGTGGAGATTGAGATTGTTGGTGTCGGTGACACCGAAAGAAAGTTTATTTAATTCCTTTATCGGATTACAATTAAGATTAAGCCTCCTTTCTTTTCTTTCATAAAAAATGAATTTGCATACTTGATTGTTAAAACAAGCCGGACACACGTACGTTCACTTTTACTTTTAAGTATTAAAATGTGTTCTCCTAACTTAAATCAAGTTTATGTGTATAATACAGACGTGTATCCGTTAGTTGATTGGTTTTAGAGTCAGAGACAGGTTTTCGATTGAAGATTATTATTATTTACTCACTAGGAGTTATCACACTGGTCATCGTCAGTGATCGCCCACTCCAACAACCTGTGGTATTCCCTGGAGTTTGAGTGACAACAAGTCTCCTCAGACTTCCAGTATGCTCCACCTCTTTTCGTTCATCACCGCTGATGACCTTGCGGTATCGCAACAGCCACCTACCACCGATTTCACGGTGATAAGGGCCATTGGTCCGCTCTGGGGCCCGGGTGGCAACAAGCCTCCCCAAGGTCCCAGAGCTGTCCGCGCTCTTCTACTGGAGGTCTGGTTTGCGCTTTCCCTCCTCGACCCTCTGTCCATAATTTTCGTGGTGTCAGCCTATGCTTGCGCCTCTATCGTGCGGTTGTATTTTCCTCGGTTCTGTTTTCTTGTGCTTCCATGTGTTTGTTCTCCATTCGTTGCTTATGTGGGTTGGTTTCCGCATTCGAGAACATTTCTCAGGATTGTAGCTGTTTTGATCATTACTGTCCTTTGTATAGTCTCAGTTATCCCTTTGATTCCTATTTATCCTAGTCTTTTCTCCATGTTTTTGGGGACTGTTCCTAGTGCTCCTATGATTATTGGTGTTATACTGACTATCATTATTATTATTATTATTATTATTATTATTATTATTATTATTATTATTATTATTACGAGGAACACGTTCGTCTACAATGTGCGGGGCCATGAACAATTAAACCTTGATGATTTGTTCTTGTATGCGTTTCATATCTGCATTGGATGGGGAATGTGGGGAAAGTTAACAGACACACAGACGATGTTGTCTTTTATATATTAGAATAACTGTCTGCATTTGATAGTAAAGAAAGCCTCCTTTTCTGAAAGAGAGGGTTTCAATGTCTACTAGACACTATGTAAGTGTTTTCGGTCGACATAGGTACAAGGGGTTGTCAGGACAACCTGACATGAGGATATTTCGCCCTACAAGTAAACCCTGACCAAATATTCAAAATAAAATAGAATTTGAAGTATAATTAAGATCCCCTCGGCACCGCCACGTACTGACTCATGCGAGGAATGATACGCCTTCTACTAGTGATTGTATCACAAGTAACAACACTATGTTGAATATTACACCAGACCAGATGAATTCTGGTCCTAGAATCCGACAAGACCAAGAAAAAGCCAGAATAAAGATATATTGTACCTCAACTCAACGTTTAGGAGGTAGAAGAGAATCTTATGTTTCTGAATATTTGAGATGAGGATGGATAATGTGTATAATTTGGATTATTCGGACTACTGTTCTCATCTTGAGTGTTATCATCACAACGTTTCGGCCGCTGTAACCTCCGGCCTTCTTCAGATGTATCTTTTCGAACTCGGGAATCTGGACGGAATTTTGAACGGGGGTAGCATGCTCTTGTTCTACTAGCCATGACTGGGTGAAGTCTTCAGTAATTCGCAATTCTTCGTATCGCCCGCACCGAGGATTGAACCTTGAACCTTGAACTTTCAGCCTTAAGATGACTATCACTTAGAACGGTTCCCTGCGGACTGTTCTAGTATGAATTTCGGAGCTTTAAACCTATTCTTGTTTTAATGTGTCGTGTGTGATAGATAGTAAGACTACACATTAAAAACAAGAATAGGTTTTAAGGCTCCCAAAATTCATACTAGAACTGTCAGCAACTGGGATATAGTACTAAGTAAAAGTTATAGTCATCTGAACGTTGACGGTTCAATCCTCTGTGTGGGCGATACGACGAATTGCGAATTACTGAAGACTTCTCCCAGTCATGGCTGACGGAACGAGAGCATGCTACCTCCGTGGATTTAATAAAGGGTTCCGTCAAGATTCCCGAGTTCGACAGAAATATTTCTCGAGTTCGAAAAGATACACCTGGAGAAGACTGAAGATTACACTCAAGATAAGAATTAAAATTACACAAGACAATCTTAGTTGAACACTAAATATATATATATATAAGTGTTCAACTAAGCGTGAGCGACGTCTTCGCTGGCTGGGTCATGTGTGCAGGATGGATGATAGGCGCATCCCTAAAGAACTTCTCTACGCGAGCTTGCCTTAGGCTCAAGAAAAAGGGGTCATCCCCATCTCCGCTTAAATGGTTGTCTGCAAGCAAGATATGAAGGCTTGCTCAATTTACATTAATACATGTGAAGTCTCTGCAGCTGACAGACCTGCCTGGAGGAAACAGATACGCCAGGGAATGATCATCAGAGAGAACACCCTCCCCCCCCCCCTTCACGATGAAAACGCTGCGAATGGAGCTAGGAGAAGAGCAAGCCTACAGGAAGACCAACAAGCCGAGGTGACACATTGCGCAACAGCTTTCGTATGTCAAGGCTGTAGTAGACCATGCAAATCAAGAATTGGTCTCTACAGTCACACAAAAAGATGCACACAAACAACATCCCAATACGGTGCTGATCCATAGTCGTTGCGACTGAAAGATGCCAATACGTTATAATACGTTATATATATATACTTCATATAAAATTCAAGTATTAGCCGCAGGAATGGGCCCCTTGATTTCTGAGAGCTATCTGAAATAAAATAAAAAATTTAAATATTTCATTATTCTGTTAGACTTATTTTCTTATCAAAATATCGTCTGCACCTAAGATTTACGCCCAGTTCACTGTTAAATTATGACTACGACCATGTTTATTCCAAATCTCTTTTTTGTTGGTGCTTCCATACCAAGATTTAGTAAATAAGGGTGTTACTTTTAACGAGGCTGAATTCCTTGACACGCCTCATCTATCCACTCAGCCTTCCCTCAGTTTTTCGCAATCTCGTTATGTTACCGGCCTCTATATGTTCGACCTTTAAACTTTTCAACGATTCAGTACCGCCCAATTGATGGCAAGGTTACCGTCAACTAAAGAGGATATGATTTCCTAGTCATTACCTTGATAATTAGGAAATAATACGGAGTTATTAGATTAATTGGTGGGCGATCTAGTCGCTGACACAGTTGCTGTATTACCCTGCCGGAATAATATGCCCCCCCCCCCACTTTTATAAATCGCTTCTATTGTTATTTACAATCCACCAGCGGGATGACACGTGGAAATTCCGCGGTGCTGTCTACATCAATCTGTATAATTTACTGTTAATAATAATATTGCTTTTGAAATAATAAATGTCTGTGAGAATCAATACTAGTAAAGAAAGTATTACTCCTTAATAAATAAAAGAAAGAAATAAAGAAGACAGATGATATATTTTTTTAAAGAATGAAATTGCTAGAATTTTAAATAAATAAATAAAAGAAATAAATAAAGAAGAAACATATACGTTTTATTTATTTAAAGAATATTTACTTGAAAATGACCATTATTTTTATGGAAGACAAAGTAGTAATCTTTTCCTTCCGTAAAAATAATTGTCATTTTCAATTAAATATTCTTTAAATAAATGAAAAGTATATATTTCTTCTTTATCTATTTTATTTATTTATTAATTAATTTATTTGAAATCCAAGCAATTGCATTCTCGTAAAATCAAAAAATATTATCTGTCTTCTTTATTTATTTATTTTATTTATTAAGAGTAATATTTTTCTTTATAGTATTGATTTTGAAAGACATTTATTATTATATTATTATAATATTATCTGTCTTCTTACCGTGAAAATAATGTTCAGCTAAATATTCTTCAAATCAATAAAAACGAATGCTACTTTTTGAAATCTATTTATTGTACTACTATAGTTGAGGTGACGCCATAATTGGATTTTGGAACAATCAATTTTACAATCGAGTAAAGTCTGAATTTTGTACCTTAGTGACATTAGATTAGTCACCAATCACTACCTTTACTGATTGGAGGATCTCATTTTTTATGTGTATTAAAGGTGATAAAGTACCTACGAATTTTCAATAGTCTTAGGGTACTATTATTATAATCCATGAAAAATAAACTAAAATAATTTAAATTCATTCGAGCCGCCACTAACGTTCGCCCCCACTTCCTCCTCATTTATTGCAATAGCTCCCCACTTCCTAATAGTTTTATACTCCAACCGCCGCTTGCCACTGCCACCATCTATTTGTATCTCATAATTTGATTTTTTGCTTAAGCGGCCGACAACCGCCACCACCTATCCATTTCAAACATTTTGTACTTGTGATGTTTTCTTCACACAGCATCCTGAGGAAGTTTTATAATAAAGACGAAACGTTGATGAACACATAAATGATATTGTTTGTTTTTCCTTTTTCAATTTATATATATATATATATATATATATATATATATATATATATATATATATATATATATATATATATATATATATATATATATATATAAACTATTTTCGCTGTAAGGGACAAATTCCACCCACCCCCTTAGCTTCGCAAACTTACTACTTAAGTGAAGAATTCTGGGTAATTAATCTTATCTTAATATTGATTTAAACGATTTGTAAATAGATACTAAACATCTTCCACAAAAACACCGAACTATAACAATCTTAATAGTTTCTTGAATGGATGGCTGAGTCTATGAAACTGGCTCTAAACTGTTGAAATTAAAAGAGACCAGCTCCATTGTCAGCTTCGTATCCAAATGACCTAAATAGACATCTGAAGGCTAATTGATGTAACTTTAGAAAGTAAAATAATTACCCTCAGTGAATTAGAATTTTTATAAATAAATTATAGATCTTATTAACTATTTTAAGAAAATTTATAAATGGCCACACAACTTTTAGGATGTACTAGCTTTGAACGAAAAAATTCAAAATGGCGTATTAGTGAGTTCTCCACGTGTGAGTTTGCTCTTTTCAACCACTGTATATTGTAGGTTTTTCAAGACACTTTAATCCAAGAACTTTTTACTCTTTGTGAATTTTTCTGATGATTTTGTAATGTTGCAGAGACGATATTGACATAATAATGTTGTTTGACACAAGACAAATGAAACGGACCGTAAAAATATATTTCACAGAAATGTTGCTTTTTTGGGAAATAGTGAAAAAATAAAAATAAAAATAATAAAATAAAAACGTGGTTATTGGAATATAATATGAACCTGGCTTATATTTGCTCTGTTGTCACTAATTGACAATTATCGAGCTGAATCTTTTAAGGGGACTGCAAAGTAAAAGGGCACTGATAGTATATGCTAATACATATATTGCCATTAATAATTATATATATATATATATATATATATATATATATATATATATATATATATCCTGTCCATCTCATTGTGTTTTATCTTTCTTGCTTTCTAACTTTTCCCTCTTCCTCTTTTTCTCTCCCCCTTCAATCTCTCCCTCTGGCTCTCTCCCTCTCACTCTCTCTTTCTCGCTCTGTCCATTTCCTTCTGTGTCCTTCTCTGTGTTTGCACCATATGATCCCTGCAGATAATCCAAACGTTGTTCGTAATTGTTATCGTGCCAATCACAGGCAGTTCCAAATTGACGTCCTTTCATCTGGAAAACCTAAAGAGTAGTCTTGGAGAGAAAATGGTGAGAATGGAATTATACAATGTGTTAGAGACTCTTCAATGAAGCCGGTGAACGAATCTTGTTTGACTCTCGTGAGTCGGTGGTTAGAATTTCCGTGAACACCCTTTCTCGGATAGCCGAATGTGTGCAATAATACCCGCGTCCGACTATCCGACCACACCAACGTCCGTGCGTTGGCTTTCTTCTTCTGTATCTTCTCGTTTGTTTAGCCGTGTCGATTCTAGTGTGGTCGATAGCCAGAGACCTAAATGTGACCGGGACAAAGCATTTTTTAAATCTTTTGTTTAAACCTAAGTTTTTAAATTGTTACTACACATTTATTATAATTGTTGTGTTAATAACACTAGATATATATATATATATATATATATATATATATATATATATATATATATATATATATATATATATATATGATATTTATAAATAAATATTAATTATGTATCTCCTACAGACAACGCTGTTTCATGCTTACGCAATCTTCAGTGTAGGAAGCTAATTCCCGACGGTCGACGGGCACGAACTCCGATCACAAATCGCCACTGATTCGCTGAGTCTTACCCGTCGGCCACCGTAAATTAGCTTGAAAGTTAGGAGGAATTTAACTTTGTAAATGCCAAGTCGGCGGGTATTTACAAGGAGCAGTGAATAGTGATCAACAATAACAAATCGTGTTGGATCTCGCAATGAATCTAGTGGTACTGCTTGTTATTAAACTTACTCAGAGTGCCCGGCCTTAGTAAAGGGGGCTATAATAATATTTATAAATGAATATTAATTATTTATTATCTACAGACATCGATGTTTCATGCTTACGTAATCTTCAGTGTAGGGAGTTGATTCCCGACGGTCGGCGGGCGCGAACTCCGATCACAAATCTCCACTGATTCGCAGTCAAGAGTCCGTTGGTATATATATATATATATATATATATATATATATATATATATATATATATATATTAGTACTTCATGTATCCGCATAAAGTATTATAAGGAGATATAATTTTTTATGTGTCCGTTTTGAGTATTTACTTCAACAGTGCTCGATACGTAAGTAGAGCTAGGTATATATACATATATATATATATATATATATATATATATATATATATATATATATATATATATATATATATATAATTCTAATACATTAGGCAATTTATTTATTTCATTTTGTTCATTAAAGCTAAACAAATAGATTAACAATACCAACACTAGTATTTTCTGGATTTTAAAAGGATCCCATCTGCCTGTCGAGACCATTCTATGTTGTCTCCTCTAAACAACCAGCTTCACCTAAATATATCTACCTTCGACCGGAAATTCTAAATATCCGTTATTTTCAAAGTTACTCCCAGCTGACTAACGGAACTAGTCACCGCCGCTTTTCTTCAGCTCACTCTAAACGAAAACTCGATATATCCACCAACTCCTTAGCCCAATTTCTCAATCGCTATTAATCCACTCAGAAAGTTAACAACCTACCGTCATGGCGTCACTGGTCTGTGTAGCACAATGAGTCAGCCAGTCATTTATATTGTGATTCAATTTCGCAGTATTTTTTCCGGTAGTTCCGGCCGTGGGAGGGTGTATACTATCAAAAGTGATTATCTTAGTTTTCATTTTACGGATTTTTCGTATGTCTCACTGCCATATTAGATTGTACGTTTGTGGATTTTCTATCTTATTTACTTTTGTTCGATAATCGATGGCATAAGTTTGAGATTCTATATCGATCTAAAAACACTTGTTACAGACTATTCAAAAAATACTGATCGACACTCTTTATTTTAACAGTCAATCACGTATCATGTGTGCGATAGTGCATTGTTACTTCTATATATGGGATACAGAAACATTATCCCTATGACAGGATCACAGGTAAGATTCACATAAGCCTGGTCTTCCTACATACACCGCTATAACCATGAAAAAATGACACCCAACCAAATATACAGTCCGTGAGGCTCAGAAGAAAGATATGAGCGTCATGCTTGGCAGGGGCTCCTTTGATATCCAACATGAGGGGGTTCCAGTCGAGATCATACGTATGATGGCTTTTCTTATTTCAAATAACAGAATACCACACTTCGAACAAAAATGCATACAATTTAAAACTTAAGCATGACAGACCGACGCAATTGCTATTAACAACATTCGTAACAGACCGCTGAACGTACTTTTTTCATTTTTATTCACGCATATTGCTGCTGAGACGTAAGGAGCTACTGTGATAATGGCCAGATTTATAAGGGCGCAACATAAGCGAAGAGTTGGTTAGCAAGATGTTAGTTCATATTACGTTTAAATATTTGCGTGTTGGCACGTTTGGCGAAACAGGGAACAGGAAGGGAATTCCAATTACAAGCTGTTCGATACCAGAAGCTATTTGAGTAGAATTTTTCCGGCATCTGGGGACCTCTACAGTAAATGAGTAAACTGTTACTGCTAGTCGGATAGGCAGGAGGCATTTTCGCCCAGGCAGTAAAATTACCCCTCTTCAGTGTAGACGTCCCCAAATACCGAAAGACTTTCTTCTCTAATAGCTTCTTTCCTCGAACGGCTTGCCTTTGGAATTCCTCCTTGCTCCCTGTTTCCACGACTATACCAACATGCAGAAATTTAAATGTAATGTAAACAAGCATCTCGCTGCACAATTCTCCATGTAAGATGACCCTACGAATATAGACCCTACTTTCGGCAGCCTCGTAACTCTCACTTCCCTTATTCTGTCCTTTAATCCTCACATCCCATGAGCGATGTTTCTGAAAAAGGGGAAAGAATTGCTGTTTTCTGGGTCGGAATCCATCCATCTTACACTTATCGTTGGCTAGTTTGTTTTTTTTACCTTGAAGTAGTATTTTTTTAAACTGCTTACATCAAGTGGTTTCATACCTAGTCGGGAGCGATTTTCATTTTTTTTTAAATTAACATTAGCTCCGTACGTCTCAGTGGCAGTGTGTCTTGTTTGGAGTGAATTGAAGTAAGAAAAAAAATGCAGTATGTTCATCTGAGCAAATTTGCGTGGAAGTACTTGTAAAACAAGCACAGCGATGGGACACTGCGGCGATGCGGCAAAGGCTGGAGTTTGGCAGACAGCACGGGACCTATTTGGTTAGAGACTCTTTTTTGCACCTGTTCAAGCGGCTAGTGGCTGGCACACCAGCCCAGATGTTCTATGTCAAACATAAGAGTAAGTATCTGAAGAAAATGCTATTTCAAACGGAAGTGTGACAGACTAAAAATATACTATTTCAAACTTAAGCGTGACAGACCGACGAAAGTTCTATTTCAAACATAAGGCTAATAAACTAAATAAAACATGGTACTGGTACAGATTTTGAACCAGACAAAACCGATTTTTTGTTCGACATCTTCTGGTTGTTTACGTAAACAGCCGGGAGATGCCAAAGTCCTTAGCCAATCAGAAGGCTAGATAAGCAGACAACAACTCTGTGTTTTCGGAGGATATGACACCGCAGAGTGTTTCCTGGTGGCAGTGCACATCAGGAACGCCGAAATCCTTCTTCCTACGTCTGCGCTAACTCCAAACGTAAAATCTGCAAAATTTTCGAAATTGACTAAAAACTATTTCCCCACCACCAAAAAAAAAAGAAGCTCGTACAGCTTTTGAACCGGACGAAAACCGAACTGTATTTTTTTTTTAACCCTAACCCTAACCCTAACCCTAACCCTAACCCTTACTCTTACATTAACCCTAACCCTAACCCTAACCCTAACTCTAACCCTTACTCTTACATTAACCCTAACCCTAACCCTAACCCTAACCTAACCCTAACCCTTACTCTTACATTAACCCTAACCCTAACCCTAACCCTTACTCTTACATTAACCCTAACCCTAACCCTAACCCTAACCTAACCCTAACCCTTACTCTTACATTAACCCTAACCCTAACCCTAACCCTAACCCTAACCCTAACCTAACCCTTACTCTTACATTAACCCTAACCCTAACCCTAACCTAACCCTTACTCTTACATTAACCCTAACCCTAACCCTTACTCTTACATTAACCCTAACCCTAACCCTAACCCTTACTCTTACATTAACCCTAACCCTAACCCTAAACCCTAACCCTAACCCTAATCCTAACCCTAACCCTAACCCTAACCCTAACCTAATCTGCTTTTGTCCGGTTCAAATTGATTGTGTTCTTTACAAAATTTACTTTATTAATAATAAAAACACAATTTACCGAAAAAACACAAACAATTTTAAACATTCCCGTGAAAAAAATATTATTTAATTGATTTCCTTCATCAAAAATAAATAAATTATCATAAAAATAAGCATACGGTGAGTGTTTTTCTTTCATTATTTTTTATGTTAAAAAGTTGCCTCGGTTTGATTTTGACATCGGTTCGTTTTCAGTCGGCTTTTTCCGGCTGTTTACGTATTTCTACCTCGGCAAAAGTCGGTTATGTCTGGTTCAAAAGCTGTACCAGTACTGAAAATATTATTTCAAAATTTAAGATTGATATATCGACTGACGGACAGAGCGTCTTAGAGAGATGCTTAGACGACTCTAAAATGAGATGATGATTCATGATTCAATATTTAACCTTTCTGCGAATTAGATGCGTCCCAAGTAGGAGTACTGCTGCCACATCTTTGGAGGAGTCACTCAGTGCACCCTTCGTTGCCTTGACAGAATTGAGAATCGACTCCGAAATCTAGTGGGGGGGGTGATCTCTTCCGTTCATTAACCCCCTTTCTCACGGAAGATACGTTGCTAGTCTCCCTCTATCGTTATTTCTATGAAAGGTGCTCGACTGAGCTCAGAATCTCAGGTTCTATCTTGTAAGACATTCATAGCAAGAACTCGTCTTGTTATCACAACGAATAAAAACTTTCCCCTTTTTTCCCAGTGTGCTAGCGTACGGCGAAATTTCCCCGAACAGAGTTTCTTCACTGTTTGTGGAACACATTGCCGTGGGACTGCTTCCTCGCAGATTAACAAATTGTCGTCTTCAAAGCCAATGTCAAAACATTCCTATCTAGAATGGTCCCCACAAATATGTGGATGTGGTTCTGACCATCATTCCATCCGATTAACCCTTATCCTTGAATGGATGTTGGCCTTGATAAGCAGTGGCCATACTTTTATAAAAAGAAAAAAAAGAAAATGATGAAGAAAAGAAAAAAAGAAAAAAAAGAAGAAAAAAAAGAAAAAAAGAATAAAAGAAAAGAAAGAAAAAAAATGAAAAAGATGAAGAAAAGAAAAAAAGAAAAAAGAAGAAAAAAAAGAAAAAAAAGAATAAAAGAAAAGAAAGAAAAGAAAGAAAAAGATGAAGAAAAGAAAAAAAGAACGAAAGAAGGAAAAAAAAGAAAAAAAGAATAAAAGAAAAGAAAGAAAAAAAAGAAAAAGATGAAGAAAAGAAAAAAAGAAAAAAAGAAGAAAAAAAAGAAAAAAAGAATAAAAGAAAAGAAAGAAAAAAAAGAAAAAGATGCATCCATTCCATTTGTGGTGTTTTTTTTTCTTGCAAAAGGCAAGTCGCTTATATGTGATGCGACTTGCGTCGACACTTTCGCGATTTCGTCAGTAACAGAATCGGCGAAAAACCCTGGACATACAGCAGCGTCAGCAGAGGACCGCAAACAATCAAAATATGACGATCTTCTCGACAGATTTGTGTTCCAACCAATCGCCATGGGGACGAGTGGAGCGATAGGCCCCGCCACGCGGGACTTCCTCAACAGCCTTGATCTGTTAATGACGCACAACACCGGAGATCATCATAAATTGACCCGGCTTTACGATCGCCTCTCTCTTGCAATTATTTGTTGAAACGCCTCGAGTATCCTCTCGGCTTGCCAAGCCAGAAGGATATATGTTAAAACTTCTTAACATTTTATTAATTAACTATGATTTTTTTTTTTTTGATAATTGAATTAATCTTTATATTATTTGGGCGTTTAGCGATGAAAATTATATTTAAAACTTAAGCGTGACAAACCAAAGAAAATGCTATTTATTACTTAAACATGGCAGACTGGGGAAATTACTCTTTGAAACGTAAGCGTGACAGCC
The DNA here is from genome assembly GCA_963556195.1 of Sepiola atlantica. Taxonomy (NCBI): domain Eukaryota; kingdom Metazoa; phylum Mollusca; class Cephalopoda; order Sepiida; family Sepiolidae; genus Sepiola; species Sepiola atlantica. The sequence continues at coordinate 210,543,728 of OY744519.1, forward strand.
CGACCGATGGACAGAGCTTCTCGCAGCGATGCGATGACGTGTGTAAAAATGGGGTCCTATTTGCATGCACGAAATGCCACAGACATTATTAGCCTTTGCGAATCGCGTCGTGTTAATGCCACCTAACATTTTCAACATTCTTGTGTCCCAAACCTGATGACCTTTGACATTGCCCAAACTGACCTCTGTTATCTAACTCTTATAATTTGGGAGCGTCGGATAATTTTGACTAATGATATGATTGTCTGCGTGATGAAATCAGGGAGAGATTCGACCCTGTGGTTACATCAAAGGTGATAAGGAAATGTGGTTGTTGTTATTATTATTATCATTTCAAAGTTTCAACACGAGACTGTTACTGGGGATCAAGTGACAACAAGCATCATTAATATTTCAGAAATTATGAATAAATAATTTATTTTAAAAACAAATAATCTGCGTTGTGCAAGGTTTTCTAAATATGTTATAAAAAAATATCTCCGTTATTATTGCCACCCACCCAACGCTTCAAATTGTGTGACTTTTCAAAATATCCTTCCACGCCGACCACGTGACACACAGCCATATCAACACTTTTTTCACTGCGTCAAAACACCTAGACGGATTTTCAACTTGGCCACGAGAATGTCTCAACCAAGAGAAAAAAAGAAAAAAAAAGAAAAAGAAGAAATATTCTTTTGAAGATGGTAGATTTTCCGAAAGTACTCAAGTTTATAAAAAAAAAATGTTTTTGAGATGAATAAATAATTTATTTTAAAAACAAATAATCTGCGTTGTGCAAGGTTTTCTAAATATTTTATAAAAAAATATCTTCGTTATTATTGCCACCCACCCAGCGCTTCAAATTGTGTGACTTTTCAAAGTATATATATATATATATATATATATATATATATATATATATATATATATATTATTTCATGTATCCACATAAAATGTTATAAGGAGAGATAATCTTTTATGTATCAATTTTCAGTATTTACTTCAAAAGTGCTCAATACGCGAATAGAGCTAGGTAGTAAGTTATGAAAATATATTTATGTCAATTAAGCTACACAGAGGCTTCCGCGTTTAATCCCCGTAGGGAATCGTCAGACTAAAATGCATTTAGCTTGACGATTCTCTACGGGGAGGAAACGCGGAAGCCTCTGTGTAGCTTAATTGCCATAAATTTATTTTCATAACTTAATAACTGACTATATATATATATATATATACATACATATATATCTCTATATATATATACATACATACATTCATATATATATATATATATATATATATATATATATATATATATATATATATATATATATATATATATATATATTTTATTCAGGTAAAGTAAACATCCACAGGTTAAAAATCAAAAGAATTTCAACCGGGTTTAAATATATAAAATAGAGCTTTTATATATGACTAGCAGGGGTACCCGGCGTTGCCCGGGGCTCTCCCTCCTCCTCCCCGCAAGCAAAATAGGATATTGAGTACTTTTCTCCCGGACAACGCCGAGTATTTAGAAAATCAAGATGGCCTCCGGAGCACTACTAAAAGCACTCTTACTGATCCCCCCTCTTTTTCATCTGCACAATAGTCCGAAGAGAAACACTACAGTAGCTCTATCTAGGACATTTAGCACTTTTCTCCCGGACAACGCCAAAGCCTCTGGGTCCTAAATTGACGAAGCCCCCCCCCCCCCCGGTGCTGGGTCCTATACTGTAGAAGCTGGCCCGGTAGCTATACTGCAGAAGCACCCCCCGTCCCTGTACTGCAGAAGCCTCTGGATCCTATACTGTAGAAGCACCCCCGGTGCCTATACTGCATAAGCACCCATGGTCCCTATTCTGTAGAAGCATTCGGGTCCTATATTGTAGAAGCACCCCCGGTGCTGGGTCCTATACTGTAGACCCACCCCTGGTACCTATACTGTAGAAGCAGCCCTGGTCCCTATACTGCATAAGTACCCATGGTCCCTATTCTGCAGAAGCATTCGGGTCTTATATTGTAGAAGCACCCCTGGTTCCTATACTGTAGAAGCGCCCCCCCCCCCTGGTGCCTATACTGCAGAAGAACCCCCCCGCCCAGGTGCATATACTTCAGAAGCCTCCGGGTCCTATATTGTATAAGCACCCACGCAGGATGAAGATGTTGATAATTCAACCCCACCCAACTACCCGCCCCCTCCCCCAAAAAATATTTCCCCCCCCCCTCCCACCAAAGAACTATTTTTATTTAAAAAAATATAAGCTTAGGTTTTTAGGTGCGGATGTGATTGAGCAACCCTTGTTTTACTGTTATTGATACATCCGGACAGAAGTTATGGGATGACTTGTTACAACCGGACAGTGCATTTTTATCAAGTTGTTACATGAATACATTGGCTGATTTCAAAATCACCAGTAAATAACATTGAAAAAGTTTTAAAAAACCAGACCCGCCCCCGAAAACTGGCCCCGTTGACCCCGGGGACATTTTTTTTTTTTTTCGTAATTTTGAGATATTATGCTCCCAGGTGTTGTCCGGTCCTAAAGATGTCAACTTGTTGACCATTTGGCGAGTAGTTTTTGAGGAGTAGCTGGACATACAAACAGACAAACAAACAGACAAACAGACAGACATACAGACAAGTGCCCTTTATATAGGAGATTATTTTTATTTATACATATACATTAATAAATATATAGATACTAGAAGAATACCCGTCCCGTGACAGGTAAAATTAATTCTTCGAACAAAACTGTTCCTCACCACTTTTATGTCCACTTGCAAAGATTACAATTCAGATATAATTTCTAGAATTCTCATTCCAATTTTGATCAAAATACATTACATGATTTTTATTCTAGAAAATGTCTAAAATGTAAAGTTTAGACTTGAGAAATTAAAATTCAGGGAATCTTGATTGATTTGAATTTTCAAATAGGAGCTTGCTCTCAGACAACACTTTTAAATGCCCAAAGAAACTAAAATTTGAGGAAAATCTGCTAATTAATGTCTAATATGTATTGTAATAATTTCACAAAAATCGCTTACTTAGTTTAAGATTGTAATTATGTACATACAAATATATAAACATATACAGCATGTCTAACTTTATATAAATAGAGATATAGGGAGATTAAGAGAGAGAGAGAGAGAGAGAGAGACCAGACAGATTCATATATAGATAGAAACAAAGTCAGTCAGGATGACATATGGATAGACAGGTATAATTGAATAATCTGAAGACGGTCATTTCCGTCCTAACTTCAACAGTAAAACGTCGAAATACGATTTTATTGTAGAAAGATTAGATCTTGGGTAAAGAGGGTTGTGAAGTGCGCAAGCGTGCTTTATTTTGTGAAGATGTGCGCATATCTTGTTCGCCTCTTGAGACCCGATAAGATGGCGTGGGCTATAAAGATGCCAAATGCATTGCTTTTTTTTAATATCTCAACAGTTTGAAAAATTATGAGAGTATGTCTTTCAATAATGGAAACACATAAAACCTCATATCCTGGAACGTATATATATATATATATATATATATATATAATTATTTAAAGAATTGAAACCATCTGAAAGTGATAAAACTGCCAGCGGTGTAGATATATGTAGATACTTCGGGACTTATAAAAATTATTCTACTAAGTCGAAACTAATGCGTTTCTATACATACAGATTTCGGGGTTTGTGTTATTATGCACACACAGACGCGCATACGCAGACTAATCCCTCCTCTTTCTCTCTCTCTCTCTCTCTCTCTCTCTCTCTCTCTATCTATCTATCTATCTGTCATCTATCTATATATCTTTCTCGTTATATATATATATATATATATATATATATATATTTAAATTTTCTTAACATTCACGCAAAAATTGTGTTAATAGCTCAATTCTGTTTATATTACTTGATATCAAAATATAATAATTTAATAAATGTTCTGAATGAGCTTTTAAAAATCATCTTTATTCATACAATTGTTTCTGTCAAGTTTAAAACACACATTTTCTCTTAATAATTAACAAATTCACGACATGTTTTCAAGTATTTTTAAAATGTTTAATATATCAGGTTGGAAAGAAAGTAACGCCGTTTTTGTCCAATACATTTATTTCATCTGAAACATTCACATTAGGGCATTTTTAATCTTTACAATAATTTCCCTCTTTTTCAATGACTTCTGTCCAACGATCAACTAGCTTCTTGATGCCTTCTTCAAAAGATTTCTCTGATTTTTGAGAAAAAGCAAATTTAGGTTATTTTTGGGTTGGTCGTCATTTTCATAAATTTTATTGTTTAAGTGATTCTGCAACAACCGGAAAAGATGGTAGTCAGATGGAGCAATGTCAGGTGAATGCGGTGGATGATGCAAAGCTTCTCAATTGAAACTCATGACCTTTTCCTGAGTAAATTTTGCTGAGTAAATTTTGCTGAGTAAATTTTCCTGAGTAAATTTTCCTGAGTAAATTTTCCAGAGTACATTTTCCTGAGTAAATTTTCCTGAGTAAATTTTGCTGAGTAAATTTTCCTGAGTAAATTTTGCTGAGTAAATTTTCCTGAGTAAATTTTCCTGAGTAAATTTTGCTGAGTAAATTTTCCTGAGTAAATTTTGCTGAGTAAATTTTCCTGAGTAAATTTTGCTGTGTGAGGTCTCGCGTTATCATGCTGAAGCACTACACCCTTCCTATTGAGTAATGCTCGTTTTCTTTATAGGTAGATGTCATGTATTTGTTTGTTTTGTTTAGGATACTTTTGAATAAAGTCAAAATTAGTTATACAGAAAAGCATGTTACCTTGATACTAGTTGCGAATAATTTTACATTAACCAGATGGGGAGCGACATATATATATATATATATATATATATATATATATATATATATATATATATATATATATATATATATATATATATATATATATATATATATATATATAATAATGGTAATAATCCAGGTGAAAAATATCCACAGGGTGGTAATCCAGAGAATTTTAACCGGGTTTATAAAAAGTGCTCAATATCAAAATAGAGCTTTATATATGATAATTTTATTTACACAGACATGTACAAAATCTGCGACACTGGCATGTCGATGTTATCGATCAACAGTTACTATAAACTGAGATCTCATCAGGCAGAGTTAGAATCCGATCTTAACCTCAGATCATATTTGGAGAGAATGAAGTGGAGGGATAGAGAAAGAGAAGAAGAAGGAAAGAAATTTAACATTTCAAAAATTAAAGCCGTTAAAAAATTAAAAATTTAAAAATTAAAAAATCTAAGAAACAAAAACAGAAAACAAAAAAAAAATAAAATTATCATATATATATATATATATATATATATATATATATATATATATATATATATATATATATATAGTACTAATTGTGAATTTGAGAATATATATCCTAAGCAACACGGTGAGTAACACGAGCAGATTACTCTTTTTTGTAAATATTAACATTTAAAAGTTACATATATATATATATATATATATATATATATATATATATATATATGTGTGTGTTTGTGTGTGTGTGTGCGTGTGTGTGTATGTGTGTGAAAAGACAAACGTAAAAAATACAGAAAATATCATCCAAAAAAACGAAAGATTTTACCGGTTTCATTCGGATCAACGAACGTTATCAGAAAAATGTTTCGTTGATCTGAACGAAACCGGTAAAATCTCAAGTTTACTTTGATTATTTTTTCCTGTATTTAAATTTATTTCATTTTTTTGTTTATTTGTTTTGTTGTTTTTCACGCATCTTGTCCTTCACGGCATTTCATTGTTATGATATATCGTGCATATATATTTTCGGTAACACGGTAATTAACATGAGCACATTATTTTTTGGGAACTGTTATTATTTAGGTGGTGCGCCATACCCAAACTAGCAACCGCCCCACAACACATTTAAAATAAGTTACGAGCAAAACATATAATAAAGAGAAAAAATTTGCTTTACATAAAATTGGGGGTTATATAAAGTAATACTTTTTAAAAGGGTCGGTGCACGCGTGAGTATCAATTTTATGTATGTGCTTGGTAATATCTTACCTTAACCCCAACCCTAACCCCAACCCTAACCCTTACCCTAAACCTAACCCTAACCCTAACCATTACCCTAACCCTAACCCACCCCACCTTAGCCTAATAAACCAGTATCGTCCGGGCCTTTGGGTCTCGATTTCCGCCGGTCTATTGGGGGTTGCTGGTCCTGTGCAGTTCTAAGAGGTCCACCCTCCCAGGCTTTGCCTCCCCTCTTTGGGGAGGAGTAAGTTTATTGCTTACTGTCTGAGGCGCCTCTACCGGGGAATGCCGACGGGGCTGCCCAGGCAATTTTTAAATGGCCAGAGTGCTCACCTCTCGAGCGCTGGCGTTTTCAAACCCCACTTTCCCGACCCGATCTTGGGTCACATCTTACTTGTGGGTGTAAGATAAAACTGGCCTTGTGCCTAACTCCTGGGAGGAGTAAATAAAACCCTTACCGTTACCCTAACTCTAACACTAACGCATACCCTAACCCTTACCCTTACCCTTACCCTAACCCTAACCCTAACCCTTACTCTTACCCTAACCCTACCCCTTACCCTAACCCTAACCCTAACCCTAACCCTAACCCTTACCCTAACCCTTACCCTAACCCTTACCCTAACCCTAACCCTTACCTGAATATCCTGAACTATTAACTTTATCATTATGAATTATGTAATATAGTAACGTTGGCACATTATTATTTTGTGTTTATTCTTGGAGTCAGCCTGGCAAGCAGTCGGTCACCGGAAATTTTCATGTGAGTAAGGGAAATTAAGATCTCTATGTACGTAGAAGCGGGCACAGATAGAAGACTAATCGAGAGGGTTCGACGAACGTATTCGAACTTTGCATTAGTGCTTTTTGATGGTCTATTTTTAACGTCCTCGAGACTCATCGACTTTAATTTCTTAAAGAAGCTTAGTATAATATTTATAAATAAATATTACATTATTTATAACCTACAGACGCTAGCGTTTCAAGCTTATTGCTCTCATTAGTGCAGGAAAGTAACGAGTTAAAACGGCCGGAAGAAGCGAACCCGGTTCACAGAGTCAGCCTAGAATCTGCAAGCAGTCGCCCTATCTCTCTCTCTCTCTCCCTCTCTCTCTCTCTCTCTCTCTCTCTATATATATATATATATATATATATCGTCGCCCTATATATATATATATATATATATATATATATATATATATATATATATATATATATATATATATAGTGTGTAGATTTCAATTTTGTGTAGAGAATCTGAATAACAGAGCTCAATGTAATTTAAACAGAGCAAAACAGAATTATAAAAAGAATTATAAAAAGAAAACCTATACACACATTAAGGTTGTACACATAATAACTTATTTCGACCCCTTTAATTAGGTCTCCTCAGATGTATAGACAACCACGTCAAAAAAAACAAATAATGAGAGAAATTGATCGTCTTAAAAAGATAAATTCACTTTTGTGATTGGTCTATGTAAAAAGGAGGTAAATGTTAAAATAATCGAGGAGGGGTGACAGAAGTAAAAGATTAATTTGACTATTTTTTTTATATATGCAGAAATATAAAAATATAAAAATATATATAAAAGAATTCTTTTTTTCTATTTAAACAAATAAATCATCTCATTTAAAATTTCGAATGTGAGCTTTATGGGTAAAAATATATGATGAAATATTCGAGCGTTCACGATTAAAAACTACGTTTAATTATTTACGATTAAAAATTAGAAGACGAAAATGTAGGACGAAGATTTCGGTTTAGATTAGAACATATTAAAAATTTAAGTTGTATAGCGTCAAGATTCGAGATGATTTACACTATGGAATTAAAGTTTAGCGACAATTTAAAAACGGTTTATTTACAAAATTGGTAAAGATTCGGGCGTTCACGATTAATTATTTATGATTAGAAATAAAAAGACGAAAATTCAGGACGAAGATTTCGATTTATATAGGAAATTATAAGAAAACTTAATTGGTTATAACGTCAATACGGAATTAAAGTTTGGCGACATTTAAGCACGATTAATTTACAAACTAGAGTTTTACTAAATAAATAAAAAAATTACTAATTCGTTAACATTTACCTTTACAGTTATAACTCTTATTGTAACTATACTTTAAAAGAATTGTTATTTTCAAAGAACTTTAAAACGTGCTGTTGATTTTAAACCTGTGCCTGTGTCTACATTTAGCCATCAGTTCGTCTCGTCTATTTAAAATGTTCTTGTCTTCATATTTTAGTATTCTAATTTTTTCCTCCAGGCACAAATTGCATCTATGTCTAAATCCTTTAGGAGTGTTCGAATGACATAGTATGGACCACGAAATAGTTGGTGTTAAGTTGTTATTTTTTAAAAACCACCAGTGTTTGGCTAATTCCGTCTTATTAGTGACGTTCGGGTTTAAAAATGAGTGTTTGTGTACGTAGAATCGTTGTTTCCAACTCCCGGCGGATATTCCTATGTATACTTTCTTATTGTTAGTATTTTCTTTAGGATAAATCGTAGCCTTATATACAACGCTTTCGACGTTACAGTTACCTTTAAGGGGGCAGTTATTTTTAATTTGACAATTACATTTTTTTCCCCCTTTTTAGTTTTCTTACTCGGTGTGCTCAATATTTTTTTGTTATGTGTATTAATAATGTTCTCCATATTTTTGGTGCAAGAATAACTAATTTTCACCGTTTTCCTATTGAAAATTTTACTTAAAGGATTAGTCGTTTTAAAATGTTTATCTATTAGGTTTAAAAATATTCTCCCGATATTAAGACTAGAAAGCTGGCAATATGGTGGGTTGAACCAAATAATTTTGCGTCCCCTGTTTTTGGGTTTATTTTTCTTTATATTTTCCGTATATATTAGTTTTTCGTTGTACCCACTATTACTTAATGCGTTATCGTATATGTGTTTGTTAGTCTCAAAGATATTTTTATTTGATGAGAGTTTGTTAATTCTGGTGTTAATAGTTGTAGGAATTTGTTTTATAATACATTTGGGGTGATTGAATTTAGTGTTAATGTATAATGGGGTATGATTATCTTTATGGAAAGGTTGAAAAGTTCCCTCGTTTAAGTTTAGCGTAATGTCTAGAAAATTTACCTCGTTGCAATTGGGGGTCACTTCAATCCTCAAACCTAAATATTTAAAAGCCTTATTTAGTTTTTTATGCATCCTAGATATTAGAGGACCGTTGCTATTAGGTACGATGATCAGTCCGTCATCTCTATATAGGCCAATTTGGTTGGGGTTACAATTCGACTGATTATATATATTCCCACCAAATCTGCTATTTGAGCTGAATCAAAGGCCCCCATCGGGACATCAAAGTCTGTACTATCTTTTTTAATCCAATTATCCCCATCGTTTGCCAAAATGGACCTCCGACAGGCCAAAATAATGTTGATTTGTTCGTCTGAAATGTCAACGAAATTTTTGGCATAGTTTATGCTATTAATTAGCAATTCCTTCGAAATGGAAGGGTAAAACTCCATTATATCGAATTGGATAAAAGAGGCTCTTTTTTATGTTCTATTTCCCTAAACCATTTAATTGTGTCAGCAGAATCTTTCCATAGATTGAACTGTGTCGCTGTTAGAGTCTCGTTGATTATGTTCTGTAGTATCTTTTTGGATACATGTCCCAATTCTGTTTTCGTTGTATTGATAAGTCTGGATTGCTTATTATTTTGAAAGTTCTTTTTATGGTCCTTTATAAGGATGTAAGCATTTTTCCTATCTAATCTTCCTACTCTGTCTTCAATTCTCAATTTTGAGGTAAATTCTCTAGTTTCCTTGTTAATTGTAGCCTCTGTGTCTAAAATGTCTTTTTTATAAGTATTGGAGATTTTATCTATAATTAGCTTTTTATATTCTAAGGGACATATTTTATATATATTGGTAGATTTGTCGGCTTTGACCCAAACTTTGTTGGATTTTTTTATGTTTTTGATGTCGTGTGCGAGTTCCGCATATATATATATATACATATATACATATATATATATTGGCGGTGATAGTAGCTAGACGGGTTCTGGTTGTGAATGTTTTACATGGGGAGGGGGCATAGATTTGAGCTCAGTCGAGCACATACCATGAAAATAACGGTAGAGCAAAGAAAGACAAGCAACATTTCTTCTGTGAAAGGGTGACTGTAGGGAAGAGAAGATGACATCCCTCTAGATTTCGAAGTCAGTTTTGGACTCATATATATATATATATATATATATATATATATATATATATATATATATATATATATATATCGTCTTCCGATATATATATATATATATATATATATATATATACATATACATATATATATCGTCTTCCGATATACATATATATATATATATATATATATATACATATATATATCGTCTTCCTATATATATATATATATATATATATATATATATATATATATATATATATATATATATATATATGAGTCAAAACCTGACTTCGAAATCTAACGGGATGTCATCTTCTCTTCCGTACAGTAACCTTTTAACAGAAGAGATGGTCTTTCTTTGCTCTACCGTTATATATATATATATATATATATATATATATATATATATATATATATAAAGTAATCCAGCAAAAGATATAAGAGTCAACTAATATCTTACAATTAGTGAAACATCCGGATAAAAACTGAAGATAGAGCATTAATATAATAATATTAAATGAAATAATAAAATAAGCTGCGAATCAAATTTTATTAGAATTCAAAGTTCAAGCAAAGTATCTTAACGTCCTTAACTTATGAGTTTTCAAAGATAATTCTTCTCCTCAGAGGACCATTACCGCAGTGACATTACTGCATGTAATAAAATTACACTTTGAAAATATATAAGAATATATACAAAAATACATAAAAGTATATAACATCAAATATATCAACCCAAAAACATACTTTTTTGTTAAATCTATACAATCCATCCAAGTCATACAATTTAAAAACATTTATATTATGATATATATATATATATATATATATATTTATATATATATATTAATTATATTAATATTAATTTTATTATTAGTATACTATAATTACAATTAACAAATATTATCACAACGAGAATAACTACTATTACTGATATTAATATCATTATAAAAGCCATAACTAGTAATATTATTGGATAATGACGACTAATTAATATAGAAATGGAATGCTAGTATGGCATTTAGTAACCTAAATAAAATTATCAAACATTTTTTATACGATAACCACCAAAGATATGCGACAATATTTTAAATTTTATTATATAGAATAAATTCAAACCCATCCCACACTCTGCTCCAGTTAAGATTAAGGTCACAATAACCCACACACTAAATACCACCCAATTTCTTAAAATATCGCCCGTTAAAATCTCCCCCCTCCCTCTTTCCTTTTTTTTGCTATATGCGAACTTTGTCTTCATTCCCCTCCCTCTTATCCATTTCCTGTTGTTGTTGAATTATAGAAATTTGAACAGTGGATTCCAAAATGCCTGCGAGTTGACGTTTATTTTAAACGTTAATGAAACACAATATATTATGTAGAAAATTGGAATAAAACCATCAACAATATATATATATATATATATATATATTATGATATATATATATATATATATATATATTATGATATATATATATATATATATCGTTAAAGACCATTTGTCTTCATCCAGTAATAAAAAAAGTTAATTATATTTATTTTTATGTTTCGATCTTTAACTTCAAACACCGTCAGAACATCGTTGTTGCGTTGGAAGATGTTTATAATAATAGGATTTTGAATCCTAATCTGCATTAAGTCGGCATAAATTTGACGTCTACTTCTGCATGTGCCGTTATAGACATGTGCTAATGTTAAAATAGATGCTCGTTATGGGTTGACTTTTTCATCTTAATTATTAAGCCTTCATAAATTCGATGTATCTTCTGACATGAACATTAATGGATAATACACGTGTTGTTCACGCGAATTTGCCATAATTTGGGAAATGGGTTTTTCATGCTGATTGAAATGTTCCTAGAGGGAACTATTTTCTGCTAAATGCTTAGTATACGGCGGTATGGTGATGGTGATGGTGATGGTGATGGTGATGGTGTTGGCTTTGGTGCTGGCTTTGGTGTTTGATGATGGTGCTGGTGATGCTAGTCGTGTTGCTGGTGATGTTGGTGATTGTGATGGTGGTAATGGAGGTGGTTTTGGTCATGGTGGTGATGGTGATGGTGGTGGTAGTGGTGAAGATGGTAGTGGTGGTGGATGCTGTTGTGGTGGTTTTAGTGGTGGTGGTACTGCTGTTGGTGGTTGATGATAGTGCTGACGGTGCTGGTGCTGCTGGTGGTTATAATGGTGCTGGTGAAGAGGTTTATTGTGGTTGTGGTGGTGGTGGTGGTGGTTATGATGGTGTTGGTGGTGGTGGTGGTTGTGTTGGTGTCGGTGATGGTGGTGGTGGTTATGGTGGGGCTGGTAGTGGTGATAGTGATGATGAAGGTGGTAGTGGTTGTGGTGGTGATGGTGATGGTGGTGGTGGTGGTGGTGGTGATGGTGGTGGTGGTAGTGGTGATGGTGGTGATGGGGGTTGTGGTGGTGGTGGTAGTGGTGATGGTGGTGATGGTGGTGATGGGGGTTGTGGTGGTGGTGGTGGTGGTGGTGGTGCTGGTGATGAGGATTGTTGTGGTGGTGATGGTGCTGGATGTGGTAGTGGTTGTGGTGGTGTAACTAATGTGGTATTAATCAATGTAGAGTTATTAGGAACCTAACTCCTTAACGTACACTGAAATTGGTAGTCTATATCAATATGGCTTATTTCACATTTATTACTCTTTTTCTGTTTGATAATTCTGCTTTTTATGTTTTATTAGAAAGATATTTTATCAAAAACCAAAAGATATCCCCTTAGCGAACGTATTACCTCGCATCACAAGAGAGAGAGAGAGAGAGAGAGAGAGAGAGAGAGACTGTAATAGATAGACTAATCTTTTACTCAAACGTAGCAGTGCAGTGAATATTTTATTCACGTATCGACGCTTGATTAGACAAAATCTCCAATCAGCAGTTTCTATTAGCCAATCAGACTCTCAACAATACTCACACTGCTAACCGAACCCTATTTGTTCTAATACTTTTTATCCCTACCTGCCGGATACGTTTTTAAAAGCTAATTCCGGCCCTGGCAAAGGACCTCGAAAGACGAATAAGAGACTTTCATGGACTACTAAACACAACACCCCGGTGAAGCACACACACACGCCGCTAAACGAACGCACATGTACACAAGTTTATAGATAGATACACTTTCTCACTAAATACAATCTGCTAAACAAACGCATGTACACAAAAGTTACTACACTCTCTCACTAACAAAATAAAGACACGCTAATATACACACATATTTTATACGTATCTATTTACTCACACGTAAACACTCTCGGCGCCAGCCGCAATGAACATGTCAGATCGATTCCTTCTTAACGCACACGGCACTAGTCAAAACAAACATGTGTATTTAATTTTTCCTCACACGAAAACAACTCTTCCCCTAACGAACGTTCCTTGGAAACTTTGAACCTTCATTTCTGTAAAACTTTGATATTTCATTGTCTTAACAAATTGTCGAGTATAATTGTTTAATTTTGTATGGGAAGACGTTGTCATTCATTTTTCTTTCATTTCATACTGTGTCTTCTTCACTTGTAAACAAGATGAGCAACAAAATTGAACAAGGGCCCACAACCCCGGAAGTTTTTTCTGCCATCGGTGAAAACATAAATCGGTCCACAACAAAAGAGGATATTTATCTATTTTTTATATTATCATTTTTTTACATGTTTATTATTTTTATTTATTATACATGTTTATTATTTATTATTTATTGCACATGTCTATTATTAATTATTTATTGTGGTTAATTATACGTGTTTATTATTTATTATTTATTATTTATTATACATGTTTATTATTTATTATTTATTGTGGTTAATTATACGTATTTATTATTTTTTTATTTATTATTTATTATACATGTTTATTATTTATTATTTATTGTGGTTAATTATACGTGTTTATTATTTATTATTTATTATTTATTATACATGTTTATTATTTATTATTTATTGTGGTTAATTATACGTATTTATTAATTTTTTATTTTTTATTTATTATACATGTTTATTATTTATTATTTATTGTGGTTAATTATACGTGTTTATTATTTATTATTTATTATACATGTTTCTTATTTATTATTTATTGTGGTTAACTATACGTGTTTAGTATTTATTATTTATTATTTATTATACATGTTTATTATTTATTATTTATTGTGGTTAATTATACGTGTTTATTATTTATTATTTATTATACATGTTTATTATTTATTATAAATGTTTATAAATTTATTATTTATTGTAGTTAATTATACACGTTAATTATTTTTTTATTTTTTTATTTATTATACATGTTTATTATTTATTATACATATTTATTATTTATTATACATGTGTATTATTTATTATAAATGTCTATAAATGTATTATACATGTTTATTATTTATTATTTATTGTGCTTAATTATACATGTTTATTATGTTTTATTTTTTATTCATCATACATGTGCATTACTTATTATACATGTATATACATGTTTATTACTTATTATTTATTGTGGTTAATTATACATATTTATTATCTTTTATTTATTATTTATTATACATGTTTATTATTTATTATTTATTATTTATTATAAATGTTCATTATTTATTATACATGTTTATAGATTTATTATACATGTTTATTATTTATTATTTATTGTGATTAATTATAGATGTTTATTATATTTATTTATTATTTATTATACATGTTTATTATTTATTATACATGTTTATACATTTATTATGCATGTTTATTATTTATTGCGGTTAATTATACATGATTATTACTTTTAATGTATTATTTATTATACATGTCTATTATTTATCATACATGTTTATACATTCATCATACATGTTCATTATTTATTATTTATTGTGGTAAATTTTACATGTTTATTATTTTTATTTATTATTTATTATACATGTTTGTTATTTATTATACATGTTTATACATTTATTATACATGTTTATTATTTATTATTTTTTATTTATTATACATGTCTATTATTTATTATGCACGTTTATACATTTATTATACATGTTTGTTATTTATTATTTATTGTGGTTAATTATAAATGTTTATTACTTTTAATTTATTATTTATTATACATGTTCATTATTTATTATACATGGTTATACATTTATTATACATGTTTATTATTTTTTATTTTTTATTTATTATGCCTGTTTATTATTTATTATACATGTTTATTATTTATTATACATGTTTATTATTTATTATTTATTGTGGTTAATTATAAATGTTTATTATTTTTAAAGCCTAACCTTTGCAGCACAGCATATCGTTTCAAAACGACCACAACATACTGTCGGTGTTTAGAAGTCAGACATTAAAACATGAAAATAAAATATAGTTAATGCGATTCTTCTTGGGAAAGATATTCTGCTAAGTAATGGATATAATGTTAACTGAACGCTGATTGGATATTTTTTTTAATCGGCCAATTATAGATGGGATAACTCCAAAGAAAACCTTGAATGAATAACACGTAAGAAACACACTAAACAAGCATGTTCTGTCGTTAATGAAATGCACACACACACACTTGTATGTGGATGACTATATATATATATATATATATATATATATATATATATATATATATATATATATATTATATGACGCAGTTTTATTTATTCATTTCTGTTTGCATGACAATAAGTATGGATGGCCAAAAAGGATAGAATGATAGTTAGAATAAGAATAGTAATAATTAATTACTCCATCGAATTACAAAATAAGTTCTTTACAATTTGCCCGGAAGTTAATTTGTATGAGATTGAAGGGCTGATGATTAGTGAAAATTAGGGGCCATTATGTGTAAAAAATGAAGATAAGAATAAAAACGAAGAAAAAGGAAAAATAAATTAGAAAAAGCATGAAAAGTTTTAAAACATAACTGAATCCCAGAACTAAGGTATATTTTAGCGTGTATTTCGTGTTAACGAAGTATATATGAAAAAAACCATGATTAACTCACGTTAAGTATTATAAGAGATATTTTATTCAACTATTTGACTAATGAGGGGCCAGTGTCGTCTCGACTTATCAGTCGTTCCTATGCTTACTCTCGACGGTGACACGGCTCTGCTCAAAAAGGCGAATGAGACAAAAGATTTTGGCCTTCTGGTCGATTCATCCTTCAAACCATCGAAACATTGCATTCAGGCTACGAGCAAAGCAAAGAGCACTCTATTTCTTGCAAACTCACTCCTGAAATATTTCTACTATTTTATGTCTCTCTCGTTAGACCACTGTGAGAGTATGGTGTCCAGACCTCTGCTCCATATCTAATACGTGATATACAGCAGCTAGGGTCTATGGGATCTGCCCTATGAAAGCCGGCTCAAGAAACTGAACCTCTTCTCCTTTGATCGCCGACAATTACGCTGTGATCTCATTTTGGCCTACAATCTCCTCAATAGTCATTACGATATATCTAAGGACCTATTATTAACTCCTGCACCAGAAAGAGGTTTCTGCGGACACCACCAGAAACTATTTCACCGCCGATTTCGATTGAATCGGGGTAAGGCTGCTTTTTCAATTAGGATCCCTGGACCTTGGAATATGCTTCCAAGCGACATAACTGATGCGCAAACAACGCATCAAGTCAAGGTGAATTTGAGCAGGGGCTGGGCGACTCTATCCTCTTCTGTGTAAATTTCTACCACCCTTTCTCTACATTGCAACTGAAACATGCTCGTTTTATTTTTTTGCCAAATTAATTGAATTGAATAAATTGCGTAGGTGATGCTTTCTTTTGATGTATTGCATACAATAATTGGATGGCAGTATACTAAGAAAATTATACTGGTAAATAAACTATATGATGTCAAATATGACGCACAAAACTATCAGTTAAAAGCGAGAGCAAGCGAAAAATGTACGAAGGAATATATTTATCTATATCGTGCTCGAAAGGTTCTCTCCCCTATATCTCTACAAAGCCACCATCCGCCCATGCATAGAGTATTGTTGTCACATCTGGGCTGGTGCATTATCCACTAGTCTCTCTATCTTTGACAGGGTCCAAAAGCGAGTCGCTAATCTAGTAGGTCTCTCACTATCCACCAAGCTCCAGCCTCTGTCCCATCGTCGCAATGTTGCATCATTGTGCCTGTTTTACAAGTACCTTAATGGAATGTGTTCCGATCAACTTACTGCTCTGGTGCCCCTCGACGTAAATACACCTGACCAACTCGACAAACAGCTAAATCCCATCCATTCGATGTGAAGGTCCCGAGACGCCGGAAAGCTTTCTACTCTAGTAACTTCTTTCCTCGATCTGTCAGCCTTTGAAACTCCCTCCCTGATCCCTTTTTCCATGACGTTACCGACATGCAAAAATGCAAATGTAACGTAAACAAACATCTTGCTGCACAACTCCCCATTTAGGATGCCCCTTTTAATTTCTGGCTTTTAATCCACAGTAGCCTATTACGTCTAAGTGACAGTATGCCTTGTCTGTGGTGAACTCAAGTTAAACATTTTTTTTAATAATTGTCATAAGCCGTAGAGCAGTATTGTAACGTATAATCGCTTGGTATATCCTCAATTTTAATCGAGTTTTATCTCTAGTAGAGACTTCAATTTACTCTGGAGGCGGCAGAAGGTTGCGCAAGCGTGATTGATGCTGATTGCAATCTCATCCTTACCTTGTCCTATGGCTGTAAATGCGTTGCACATTGTACAAACCCGCAATAACAAGTTATATTATGCTCCGGAATTTATTTCCATTATTTTCCGAATTTAAATGTCTTCAAATACTTGTCATAAACAGTTCGATTCATCATTTTCAATCCTCTCGTAATATTCATCATCGTTCAACTGACAATCTATCCATCTCATTGATCCTTATCTTCGAGTGCCTTTTAGCCTTGCTAAGTGGTGCCTGATAAGTAAATTTAAAAAATCGAATCGTAGATAGTTCGACTATATTCAAGGTCGATACGAAGGCTCCCTTTTCATTGGCTACTACACACAGATGTAGGGGAGAGCGCCACGCTTTTCTCTTTTGATTACTCCAATTACCCTTGATCTTCACCTTATAGTGCTAAGTCTTTACCAAGAAGGCATCAAGTACTATTTTTTGAGTCTTTGATATAACTTTGATATTGAACTCCGGTTTCCCAGCCAATTAGCAAACATGCTAACCATTATGTCAAATAGGTTGTTTTAATTCCAAATGGATATAGACTATGGTATGATTATGTATGTTTTTATATGTAAACTCCTGACCATGAGCTACACGTAACACTTCTCTTCGGTAATATAAGGTTTTACTTCTCACCCGTGACACCACAGCCAAATAAGATCGAGCCTTACAATGACTCAATACAAAACAGTTACTGACCTGAGCTTCTGGATCATTTTTCTTGTTCAGATCACCGAGTTCTTTCTTTTTTGTTGTTAGATGCGGTCTCTATTCCCTCATAATATACTTCATGATCCACCGGACAATTAACCTATGTCATCCATCCTCGGGCAGCCTTTGACCTTGATAAGTGATGACTCATTTGTAAGAAAAAATGACATAGTGTTTCTCATTAAATCCCATTTTTATTATACGGTATTATTACGTTAACAAACCTGTTCAAATAGTATCACCGATGTTAAGCGACGTAAAGCCTTCCAGTAATAAATTGGTAACCATTCAGTAATATCAGGCGCTGTAGGTTGGAGGACGACGCTACTTTCTTGTCAAAATCTAACATCATCAAAACGAATTGAGGACCGACAACCGTAAACAAAAGTTATCCTCTAAATCAGTGGTTCTTAACCTTTTTTCTCCAATTCCCCACTATTTAGTGAGTCAGCTCTCCATTCCCACCACAGTTATTACATGGAAATAAATACATACGAAAAGATTCGTTATGTTTTTTCTAAATATATTTGGCCTATAAAAAGCATACAAAAAATGTAACACTAGCACTAGACGTATACAGGTTAATGAGACTTTTGCATTTGTTTTGCCTTGACAAGTGCCTCAATGTTCGGTTCCACCTTTGAAATAGCACAGCGCAAATCAGATTCAAGGTCAATCAGGCGGTTTCGCGATTTGTTTTTGATCTCATGTATTAAATTTTGAAGCAGTGGTTCTTCTGTCCGGCCGGTCATTCCCCACTTGGCAACTCCGCCATTCCCCACCAGTGGGGAATTCCCCACAAGTTAAGAATCACTGCTCTAAATAGTGTTTAGTGTTAACATATTCTAAATAATGTATATTGTTAACCTGTTGTTAAAATTCTAAATAGTGTATATTGTAAACATCTTCTAAATAGTGTATATTTTTAGCATATTGTTAACATATTCTAAATAATGTATATTGTTAACATATTGTTAACATTCTAAAAAGTGTCTATTGTTAACATATTGTTAACATACTGTTAACATACGGTTTACATATTGTAAATGGTGTGTATTATTCTTTATATACTGTTAACATATTCTAAATAGTGTATATTGTTAACATACTGTTAACATATTGTAAATAGTGTATATTAAGAATATGTTGTTCACATACGGTTAACATATTCTAAATAGTGTATATTGTTAACACATTCTCAATAGTGTATATTTGAACATATTACTAACATATTGTTAACATATTCGGCATAGTGTATATTCTTAACATATTATGTACATATTCTAAATAGTGCATACTTGTAACATACTGTTAACACATTATCAATAATGTGTATTGTTAGCATATTGTTAACACACTATTTACATATTATAAATAGCGTATATTGTTAACGTATTATATGGAGTGTACATGTAAACATATTGCTGACATGTTGTTAACATATTCTAAATAGTGTATATTGTTCACATATTGTTAACATACTGTTAACATACGGTTTACATATTGTAAATAGTGTATATTGTTAACATATTGTAAACATATTCTACATAGTGTATATTGTAAACATGTTGTTAACATATTCTAAATAGTATATATTATTAACATATTGCTAACATATTTTTAACATATTCGAAATAGTGTCTATTGTTAACATATTGTAAACATACTGTTAACATACAGTTTACATCTTGTAAATAGTGTATATTGTTAATATATTGTTTATATACTGTTAGTATATTCTTAATAGTGTATATTGTTAACATATTCTACATAGTGTACATTGTTAACATGTGTTTAACATATTCTAAATAGTATATATGTTGTTAACATATTATCTACATATGTTAAATAGCGTATATTGTTAACATATTGTTAACATATTGTTAACAAACAGTAAACATATTCTGAATAGTGTATATTGTTAACATATTCTTAACAGTGTATATTTTTAACATAATGCATACATATTGTTAACACATTTTAAATAGTGTACATTATATGCATATTGTTAACATATTGTTAACATATTCTAAATAGTGTACATTATATGCATATTGTTAACATGTTGTTAACACATTCTAAATAGTGTACATTATATGCATATTGTTAACATGTTGTTAACACATTTTAAATAGTGTACATTATATGCATATTGTTAACATATTGTTAACATATTCTAAATAGTGTACATTATATGCATATTGTTAACATATTGTTAACACATTTTAAATAGTGTACATTATATGCATATTGTTAACATGTTGTTAACATACTGTTATCATACGGTTTTCATATTGTATATAGTGTATATTGTTAACATATTGTTAATATACCGTTTGCATATTTTAAATAATGTATGTTGTTAACATATTGTTAAAATACTGTTAACATGTTCTAAATAGTCTATATTATCAATCTATTGTTAACATACTTTTAACATATTCTAAATAGTGTATATTGTTAACATATTCTAAATAATATATATTTTAACATATGGTTATCATACTGTTTACATATTCTTAATATATTTAATGTACATTGCTGATTTATTTTTAACATAATATAAATAGTGTCTATTCTTAATATATTTTTATCATATTGTTTAATATTCTAAATAGTGTATATTGTTAAAATATTCTAAATAGTGTATATTGTTAACATATTGTTAGCATATTGATAACATATTTTAAATAGTGTATATTGTTAACATATTGTTAGCATATTGATAACATATTTTAAATAGTGTATATTGTTAACATATTGTTAGCATATTGATAACATATTTTAAATAGTGTATATTGTTAACATATTGTTAGCATATTGATAACATATTTTAAATTGTGTATATTGTTAACATATTGTTAGCATATTGATAACATATTTTAAATAGTGTATATTGTTAACATATTGTTAGCATATTGATAACATATTTTAAATAGTGTATATTGTTAACATATTGTTAGCATATTGATAACATATTTTAAATAGTGTATATTGTTAACATATTGTTAGCATATTGATAACATATTTTAAATTGTGTATATTGTTAACATATTGTTAGCATATTGATAACATATTTTAAATAGTGTATATTGTTAACATATTGTTAGCATATTGATAACATATTTTAAATTGTGTATATTGTTAACATATTGTTAGCATATTGATAACATATTTTAAATAGTGTATATTGTTAACATATTGTTAGCAGACTATGCAGTGAATAAAAATGTCATTTTGAACAACATCGGTTCTTCTTGTCAATATTTCAAATATTCGAGTTCTTCTCTCACTATATAAACTATTGATTGACTGTAATTTATAGTTTTCTGATATTCGTTTTTCTTGCCGGTTGAGTTGATGTCCAAATCGGAACTTGTTCTCCAAAGCTGAAGATCATCGCGGATGTACTTCACCACTCCTGACACCAACACAATAGCGTTTTGTCAAATTTATTTTAAATGTCCATTAACCATTTCTTTTTCTATCTGGTGCCAAGCATTAAACCCGCTTCCCCTCGTCCAAAATTGCATCATAAAATCCTACTAATCCCCATCCCCACTCCAGCGCAAGAAGCGTATCTTCTGTTTCCATTTAACCTGAACGATTCATAAAACCCTTCACTGGTTAAATTGACATCAATTTTCATTCACCTGACATGGCGACATCGGCTCTACTTTTTGCAGGTCTTTTTCTTTATTTATTTTCCTTGTTTCACTTTTTTCTTTCTTTTTCTTTTTGCTTTTTCCTTTTTTGTTTCTTCTTTTCTTTTGTTTTTTACTTTCCTTCTTTTTCCTTTTTGTTCTTTTCATTTTTTTCTTTTGTTTTTCCTTTTTTTTCATGTCTATACTTCTAATTTTCCTTTTCCATTACATTTAATTTCTTCCTTTATGTTTATCTATTTTCCTTTCTTCATATTTACTATTCATTTTCTTGTCTTTTTTTTCTTTTCTCTCTTTTCATTTTTGGTTTCTTTTTTTTTCATCATTTCCTTTTATTTTAATTTCTTTTTTTTCTTTCTTTACTTATTTTCCTTGTTTCACTTTTTTCTTTTCTTTTTTTTCTTTTTTGTTTATTCGTTGCCTGTTTTCTTTACTTTCCTTCTTTTATTTCCTTTTTGTTGCTTTCATTTCTTCCTTTGTTTTTCCTTTTTTTCTTTTTTTACTTCTATTACTCTTTTTCCTTACATTTCATTTCTTCATTAATTTTTATTTGTTTTCCTGGTTTCACTTTTTTCTTTCTTTTTCTTTTCTGCTTTTTTTTTTGCTTCTTCCTTTCCTTTTTTCTTTACTTTCCTTCTTTTTCTTTGCTTTTAATTTCATTTCTTTCTTTTGTTTTCCTTTCTTTTCATTTCTTTTTTTCTTTTTTTTTACTTTTATTCCTTTTTTTGTTATATTTAATGTTTTCCTTTATTCTTATCAATTTTCCTTTCTTCACGTTTACTGTTCATTTTGTTGTATTTCTTTTTCTTTTCTCTCTTTCCATTTTTCGTTTATTATTTTCTCATCATGTCCTTTTATTTTCGTTTCTTTTTTCTTCTTCATTTATTTCCTTGTTTCATTTTTTATTTCTTTTTCCTTTCTGTTTTTCCTCTTTTTGTTTCTCCATTTCTTTTGTTCTTTACTTTCCTTCTTTTTCGTATCTTTTGGTTCATTTCATTTCTTCCTTTGTTTTTCCTTTTATTTTCATTTCTTGTTTTTTTCTTTACTTGCATTTTTTTTTTGTTACATTTCATTTCTTCCTTTATTTTATCTATTTTCATTTCTTCATATTTACTCTTATTTTTCTTTACTTTCTTTTTGTTTTCTCTCTTTCCATTTTTGGTTTCTGTTTTTCTCATCATTTCCTTTTATTTTAACTTTTTTTCTTTTGTATTTATCTTACTTTATTTTTTTTTTCTTAATTATTTTAAATGTATTTCTTCATTTTTTATATTGACTTTTCATTCTTCGTTTTTCTGTAAGATTTTTTTCCTTTATTTCGCTATTGTTTGTTAGTTTGTTTTTTTTCCGTTTTTAATTAATTTATATTTCCTCTTCTTTTTATTTCTTTTTTTTTTAAATTTATCATCGTATCTTTTCTTTTCCTTTATTACTTTTATTTCTTTTCTTTTATTACTTTTATTTCTTTTCTTTTCATTTTATTTTTGTGTAGTTTTCATTTCGTTCGTTCTTCACTTATTTATTTCATATTTTTCGCTCTCCCTTCGTTACTCCAATTCATCCCAAACAAAGTAAACTGCCGCTGAGACGTAAAGAGTTACTCTGGCTTAAGAACCAGATTAATAGGAGCATTATATGGGGGAGTTTTGCAGCAAGATGCTTGTTCACATTACATTTAAATTTCTACATGTTGGTAGAGTCGGGGAAACAGAAAGCAGGGATGGAATTCCAAAGCGGTTCGAGGAAATAAACTATTAGAGTACAAAGCCTGCCGTCTATCAATTGTCACGAAATGTAGAGAGAACTGTGTTCTGGGGAGAGACAAGTGGGCGAGAAAGATGTCAGATTTAAGCCATTGAATTTGGGAAACCTAAAAGAAGGTTTCGGATTTTTTTTTAAATGAGGATTGATAATTTCAACCGTTTGGATTACTCGGACTACTGTTTTCATCTTAGTTGCTATTCTTACAACGTTTCGGTTAACATAACCTTCGACATTTTTCTGGTGCGTCTTGTCGTACTCGTAAATCTTTATGCGGTACTCGGGAATCTGTACGGAATTTCGAACGGAACCCTTTATTTATCAACATTAGTAGATTGTTCTCGTTCAGTCAGCTAGAAGTTTTAATTAGTTCGTTCGTAAATCTATTACTAGTATCGCCTACACTGGAGACTGAACCTTCAACCCCAAGAAAACTGCAACTTAGCACTTTATCCATTGCGCCATGCGTCTGAGGTTACATTTTAATTTTGAGGGTAGGAGGTTAGCGCATGCGCAGTGAGTTTCATTAGAGTTCGCTCCCTTTAAAAAGTTTCTATTATTTGTTTTACGTCTTTCTCTTTGTCTCATTTTCCCACATTTTATGTTTTTTCTTTTTAAAATGTGTAACTGTATTATTTTCTAATTAATAAACTAAGTCATCCATAACTTATTTTTCGATGCCATTTCATGTTTTGTCTTTTTATATTTTCTATGATTGTTTTATTAGCTATATTTTTTTTTATTATCATACATTTTTTTTTAATTTAATAGTCTTTTTTCTTTTTTTATTGTATTTGTTTCTTAGTTTCTTTTAGATGATAAAATGGTAAAAATGTCAATATTTTTTCCTTTTACGTCTTTTATTTTTTTATCTTTACATTTTTTTATTCTTGTTTTTGATCGTGATTCTAGTCCTATTAGTTTTTCCTTCTTTTTTATTTCAATTCTTTTAAATATCGATTTTTATTATTTTCTTTTTTAAATTTATTTTACTTATTATTGGTTAAAAGTTATCGTTAATTATTATTCATACATTCTGTCCTTCAAATTTTCTTTTATTAATATTTATTTTACTTATTATTAGTTAAAAGTTATCGTTAATTATTATTCATGCATTCTGTCCTTCAAATTTTCTTTTTTTAATATTTATTTTACTTATTATTAGTTAAAAGTTATCGTTAATTATTATTCATGCATTCTGTCCTTCAAATTTTCTTTTTTTAATATTTATTTTACTTATTATTAGTTAAAAGTTATCGTTAATTATTATTCATGCATTCTGTCCTTCAAATTTTCTTTTTTTAATATTTATTTTACTTATTATTGGTTAAAAGTTATCGTTAATTATTATTCATACATTCTGTCCTTCAAATTTTCTTTTTTTAATATTTATTTTACTTATTATTGGTTAAAAGTTATCGTTAATTATTATTCATGCATTCTGTCCTTCAAATTTTTATTTTTTAATATTTATTTTACTTATTATTGGTTAAAAGTTATCGTTAATTATTATTCATACATTCTGTCCTTCAAATTTGCGTTTTTTAAATATTTATTTTACTTATTATTGGTTAAAAGTTATCGTTAATTATTATTCATGCATTCTGTCCTTCAAATTTTCGTTTTTTAAATATTTATTTTACTTATTATTGGTCTAAAGTTATCGTTAATTATTATTCATGCATTCTGTCTTTCAAATTTTCTTTTTTTAATATTTATTTTACTTATTATTGGTTAAAAGTTATCGTTAATTATTATTCATGCATTCTGTCCTTCAAATTTTCTTTTTTTAATATTTATTTTACTTATTATTGGTTAAAAGTTATCGTTAATTATTATTCATACATTCTGTCCTTCAAATTTTCTTTTTTTAATATTTATTTTACTTATTATTGGTTAAAAGTTATCGTTAATTATTATTCATGCATTCTGTCCTTCAAATTTTTATTTTTTAATATTTATTTTACTTATTATTGGTTAAAAGTTATCGTTAATTATTATTCATATATTCTGTCCTTCAAATTTGCGTTTTTTAAATATTTATTTTACTTATTATTGGTTAAAAGTTATCGTTAATTATTATTCATATATTCTGTCCTTCAAATTTTTTTTTTTTTAATATTTATTTTACTTATTATTAGTTAAAAGTTATCGTTAATTATTATTCATGCATTCTGTCCTTCAAATTTTCTTTTTTAAAATATTTATTTTACTTATTATTGGTTAAAAGTTATCGGTAATTATTATTCATGCATTCTGTCCTTCAAATTTTCTTTTTATAAATATTTATTTTACTTATTATTAGTTAAAAGTTATCGTTAATTATTATTCATATATTCTGTCCTTCAAATTTTCTTTTTGAAAATATTTATTTTACTTATTATTGGTTAAAAGTTATCGTTAATTATTATTCATGCATTCTGTCCTTCAAATTTTCTTTTTTTAAATAATTATTTTACTTAATAATAGTTAAAAGTTATCGTTAATTATTATTCATACATTCTGTCCTTAAAATTTTCTTTTTTTAAATATTTATTTTACTTATTATTAGTTAAAAGTTATCGTTAATTATTATTCATATATTCTGTCCTTCAAATTTTCTTTTTGAAAATATTTATTTTACTTATTATTGGTTAAAAGTTATCGTTAATTATTATTCATGCATTCTGTCCTTCAAATTTTCTTTTTTTAAATATTTATTTTACTTATTATTAGTTAAAAGTTATCGTTAATTATTATTCATATATTCTGTCCTTCAAATTTTCTTTTTGAAAATATTTATTATACTTATTATTGGTTAAAAGTTATCGTTAATTATTATTCATGCATTCTGTCCTTCAAATTTTCTTTTATTAATATCTATTTTACTTATTATTGGTTAAAAGTTATCGTTAATTATTATTCATGCACTCTGTCCTTCAAATTTTCTTTTTTAAAATATTTATTTTACTTATTATTGGTCTAAAGTTATCGTTAATTATTATTCATGCATTCTGTCCTTCAAATTTTTTTTTTTAAATATTTATTTTACTTATTATTGGTTAAAAGTTATCGTTAATTATTATTCATACATTCTGTCTTTCAAATTTTCTTTTTTTAAATATTTATTTTACTTATTATTAGTTAAAAGTTATCGTTAATTATTATATCTATGCATTCTGTCCTTCAAATTTTCTTTTTTTAAATATTTATTTTACTTATTATTAGTTAAAAGTTATCGTTAATTATTATTCATATATTCTGTCCTTCAAATTTTCTTTTTGAAAATATTTATTTTACTTATTATTGGTTAAAAGTTATCGTTAATTATTGTTCATACATTCTGTTCTTTAAAATTTTCTTTTTTTAAATA
This sequence comes from Sepiola atlantica, assembly GCA_963556195.1. NCBI lineage: Eukaryota > Metazoa > Mollusca > Cephalopoda > Sepiida > Sepiolidae > Sepiola > Sepiola atlantica. The sequence continues at coordinate 210,571,080 of OY744519.1, forward strand.
TTTATTTTACTTATTATTAGTTAAAAGTTATCGTTAATTATTATATCTATGCATTCTGTCCTTCAAATTTTCTTTTTTTAAATATTTATTTTACTTATTATTAGTTAAAAGTTATCGTTAATTATTATTCATATATTCTGTCCTTCAAATTTTCTTTTTGAAAATATTTATTTTACTTATTATTGGTTAAAAGTTATCGTTAATTATTATTCATGCATTCTGTCCTTCAAATTTTCTTTTTTTAAATATTTATTTTACTTATTATTAGTTAAAAGTTATCGTTAATTATTATTCATGCATTCTGTCCTTCAAATTTTCTTTTTTTAAATATTTATTTTACTTATTATTGGTTAAAAGTTATCGTTAATCATTATTCATATATTCTGTCCCTTCAAATTTTCTTTTTGAAAATATTTATTTGACTTATTATTGGTTAAAAGTTATCGTTAATTATTATTCATGCATTCTGTCCTTCAAATTTTCTTTTATTAATATCTATTTTACTTATTATTGGTTAAAAGTTATCGTTAATTATTATTCATACATTCTGTCCTTCAAATTTTATTTTCAAATTGTTCTTTCTCTTTTTTCTCTATTTTTCGTTTTTGTTTCACAATTTTTTCTTATAAGTCTTCTCTTCTTTTCTTAATTCAATTTATTTGAATTTTTCTGTCCTCGTTTATTTGTTTGTTTTTTTTCGTTCTATATCGTTGGATCTGTTTGATTTCCTTTATTGCTTTTCATTATTTCTTTTTCTTTTTTATTCTAGTTTATTTTTATTTGGTGCTTTTATTACTGAGTCACTACAAATCGAGACAAAAAAGCCACTCGAGGAAAGGGTTAACAAGATGGATGGATTAGCAATTCAATAATGAAGATTATTATGAGAGGATTGAAAATGATTTATGGAGTGAACAAACATTTTATTACTTATGAGAACGGTTTATGACAAGTATTTGTTGACATTCCATTTGAAGAAGACCATGTTGTCGTATACAGGGAAGCACTCTCGTTGTAATCTGTTCCACAGACTGAAAGCCCTTGGAAATACTCTGTTTTGAGGAATTCCGCTTCGCGTTAGACACATGTAAAAATAAATAAAAATTATTTTTCATTGTGATAGAAAACGAGTTCTAGCTGTGAATGTCTTACACTGGTGAACCAAAGAGTGGAGCTCAGTCGAGAACCTTAAATGGAGACATACAATGAAATGTGAAAATTAGATAAAAGCGCCAATAATCAAATGACTAGGAGCATGACAACTGATTAAGAGAGTTTGAATTACCTACGAGACGCCATTCTCAAGTATATTCGGTGAACCAGTACAAGGGATTTGCCAAGAACAATTTGAGATGAGGATACTTCACTTTACCAAATATTGAAAAAAAAACATAGTATTAAAGCTTAAATAAGATCTCCTCAGCATGGCTACACACGGGCCCTTATGAAGAATGGTGCACCTTGGGGCTCAGTTTCAGCATCTTCCGTAGAAATAACGATCGAGTAGAAAAAGACTAGCTACGAATCTTCTCTGAGAAAATGGTTGTAGGGGAAAAGAAAGATCATCCCGCACTAGGTTGCAAGTTCTTTTTTTTCTCTCCTTTTTGTTTTCTTTTTGTTTCTTTCAATTTTTTTTTTAATATTTTGAATCTCTTTCTTTCTGTCATTTTCTTTTTTTTATTATTTGGAATCCCTTCCGTTAGTATCCGCTCCCTCCCCTCACCCTTTCCCCTTCCCTTCCCCCTCCCCCGCTTTCCTCTTACCTTATTCTGCCTTTCTCTTTCCTCTTTTTCTAAACTTTTTTCTTCTTTTAACCTCATCTTTTTTTTCATATTTTTGAAACGTTATATCCATTTCACTTTCATCCCTCCTTCTTTCTCTCTCTCTCTCTCTCTCTCTCTCTCTCTCTCTCTCTCTTTCTCTCTCTTTCCTCTCTCTCTCTCTCTTTCTCTCTCTCTCTCTCTTTCTCTCTTTTTCTCTCTCTCTTTCTCTCTCTCTTTCTCTCTCTCTTTTTCTCTCTCTCTTTCTCTCCCTTTCTCTCTCTCTTTCTCTCTCTCTTACTTTCTCTCTCTCTTCTCTCTCTCTCTCTTTTTCTCTCTCTCTTTCTCCTCTCTTTCTCTCTTACTTTCTCTCTTCTCTCTCTTTCTCTCTCTCTTTTTCTCTCTCTCTTTCTCTCTCTTTCTCTCTTACTTTCTCTCTCTCTCTTGTTCTCTCTCTCTTTCTCTCTCTTTCTCTCTTACTTTCTCTCTCTCTATTTCTCTCTCTCTCTTGTTCTCTCTCTCTCTCTCTCTTTCTCTCTTTTTCTATCTCTCTCTCTCTTTCTCTCTCTCTCTTTCTCTCCCTCTCTCTCTTTTTCTCTCTCTCTTTCTCTCTCTCTTTCTCTCTCTTTCTCTCTCCCCTTCTCTCTTTCTTTTTCTCTCTCTCTTTCTCCCTTACTTCCTTTTAGTGTCTTTCTCTTTCTTCTTTAAACCTCATCTTTTTGTCTTATTTTTGAAACGTTATATCCATTTCATTTTCATCCCTCCTTTTCTCTGTCTCTCTCTCTCTCTCTCTCTCTCTCTCTCTCTCTCTCTGTCTCTCTCCATTGTTGTATCTTCCATTTTTCTTCTTTCTCTCAACTTCTTCCTCTTTTATTCTCGTCTATTTCTATCGATATTTCTTTTAACTTTTACCCGTTCTACTTCCCTTTTCCATTCTTCCTCTCTTTCCTTCCTTCTCTCTCTCTCTTTCTCTCTCTCTCTCGTGTACATTCTGTTTCTTTCTTCCTATTTCTTCTCTTTTTTTGATATCTTTTTCTTTTTGTTCCCTCCTTTTATTTATTTCTCTTTATCCCACGTCATCCACTGATGCCCGTTTTATTGGATTCTCCACTCCTTTCTCACACACACCCCCCTCCCCACGTCTATTCGTTTCCCTCCTCCTCCTCCTCCCCAACTGCACCCACAAGTTTGAGCACTAGCTGTCTCCGCGTTGTCTGTCCACCATTACAGCCAACCCCCAAATCTGTCAAATCAACCAACCAGCACAGCCGTTTGACGTCTGCAGCGTCAGCCATTTCCCGCCGTACGCGACCTGCGACTAATCAATACACGACACGTCATTGTATTTAAACCTCCCGCCCTATCACCCACCACAGCGTAAAGCGCTGGTTCATAAAGTGCGGCCATTTTTGTGTATCTGGTCGAAGATTATTATTGAATGTTAATAATGATAAGAACAACAGCAGCGGTGACAGAGGTTAGAGACAGAGTGGCAATAAAGCGGAACCGATTGTGACGGCCGCTTCTGTTCCCATCCCATGTCGGCACCCCCTGGGGCTGTGCTTACGAAAAAGAGCGAAGAGGAACCGTCAATAACTCTAAAATGGCGCCATTAGTTTTGACTAATCGGAACTCGTATTTGCTGTCCTTCGTCTTTATCGAGAAAAGAAACAATCCAATCCTGTTTTAACCCATTTAAATTTCCGTCCATTCTCCTTTCACCAGCATATCATTAGTGGATGTCCTCTTTCCTCTTTCGCTGTTAATCCCAACCAGTTTTATTTATTTCCTTCATTTTATTGGCGAAATCGAGGGCGCGGAATGCTTGACGCCATTTTCTTTTAGTGTTTTAAACAAATTAGTCTTAGAAAAAGAACTAACTAGATATGTTTCTTTAGACATTGAGCGCTAAAATCAATTATCTGACCTCGGGAATAGATTGGGGTGTTTTTTTGGTGAGCGAGGCTAGTATCAATGAACCTACTCTCTGAAACTATTATCAATCAATCAATTTCATTGGCAAAAAATAGCAACGTAAAACGACAGTTAGAATATATTAAATCTATATACAGTCTGAATGTCTGCCCAACTTTAAACCGGAACATAGTAGGAATAATCATGGCTTCCTCTAGCAGGCTGTTTCAAGGAAGCAGAAACACGGATATAGAATGCTGCTTTTATATTCCGTTGACACGAAAGCGACGTATGTATATAACTTGAAAACTACTCGACAAAATATTTAGAAATGTTCTGTAGGTGTATTTTCGAATCCCGAAAATGTCTTAGGTAGATTAGTTTTTGAAAACCGAGTTATTAAATAAGTTAGAAGGTAGGATTAAACTGAATAAAGAGAAAGTCATTTACTACTTCGTATATCACATGAAAACTACTCGACAGATCTAATGATCCAATGATTGCTCTTCAACAACACCGCAGCAATCAAATTACAAGTAATAAATGGCAATAACTACTCAGCACGAAAAATCTCACACGATGATAACGCCTCTTCAACAACACCGACCACCAATGATAAATATAAAACTACAATGACTGCTCTTTAACAATGCCGCAACACCTAATGACATATCTCAGACTAAAATGACTCTCTTCAACAACACCGCCACAATAATGACGGATCTAAAACACCAATGACGCCTTTTCAAATACACCGCAGCAATCAATGTCAGATCTAAAACTCCAATAACTCTTCTTTAAAAACACAGCAACAACCAATCACAAATCTGAAATTCAAATCACTCCTCTTAAAAGAGACCGCAACAAACAACGACAAATATGAAACAACAATGACTTCTTTTCAAAAACAACGCAACAACCAATCACAAATATGAAACAACAATTACTTCTTTTCAAAAACAACGCAACAACCAATCACAAATATGAAACAACAATTACTTCTTTTAAAAAACAACGCAACAACCAATCACAAATATGAAACAACAATGACTTCTGTTCAAAAACAACGCAACAACCAATCACAAATATGAAACAACAATTACTTCTTTTCAAAAACAACGCAACAACCAATCACAAATCTGAAACAACAATGACTTCTTTTCAAAAACAACGCAACAACCAATCACAAATCTGAAACAACAATGACTTCTTTTCAAAAACAACAAAAACAACCAATCACAAATATGAAACAACATAGACTTCTTTTCAAAAACAACGCAACAACCAATCACAAATATGAAACAACAATGACTTCTTTTCAAAAACAACAAAAACAACCAATCACAAATATGAAACAACATAGACTTCTTTTCAAAAACAACGCAACAACCAATCACAAATCTGAAACAACAATGACTTCTTTTCAAAAACAACGCAACAACCAATCACAAATATGAAACAACAATTACTTCTTTTAAAAAACAACGCAACAACCAATCACAAATATGAAACAACAATGACTGCTGTTCAAAAACAACGCAACAACCAATCACAAATATGAAACAACAATTACTTCTTTTCAAAAACAACGCAACAACCAATCACAAATCTGAAACAACAATGACTTCTTTTCAAAAACAACGCAACAACCAATCACAAATCTGAAACAACAATGACTTCTTTTCAAAAACAACAAAAACAACCAATCACAAATATGAAACAACATAGACTTCTTTTCAAAAACAACGCAACAACCAATCACAAATATGAAACAACAATGACTTCTTTTCAAAAACAACAAAAACAACCAATCACAAATATGAAACAACATAGACTTCTTTTCAAAAACAACGCAACAACCAATCACAAATCTGAAACAACAATGACTTCTTTTCAAAAACAACGCAACAACCAATCACAAATATGAAACAACAATGACTTCTTTTCAAAAACAACGCAACAACTAATCACAAATCTGAAACAACAATGACTTCTTTTCAAAAACAACGCAACAACCAATCACAAATCTGAAACAACAATGACTTCTTTTCAAATACAACGCAACAACCAATCACAAATATGAAACAACAATGACTTCTTTTCAAAAACAACGCAACAACCAATCACAAATCTGAAACAACAATGACTTCTTTTCAAAAACAACGCAACAACCAATCACAAATCTGAAACAACAATGACTTCTTTTCAAAAACAACGCAACAACCAATCACAAATCTGAAACAACAATGACTTCTTTTAAAAAACAACGCAACAACCAATCACAAATCTGAAACAACAATGACTTCTTTTCAAAAACAACGCAACAACCAATCACAAATCTAAAACAACAATGACTTCTTTTCAAAAACAACGCAACAACCAATCACAAATCTGAAACAACAATGACTTCTTTTCAAAAACAACGCAACAACCAATCACAAATCTGAAACAACAATGACTTCTTTTCAAAAACAACGCAACAACCAATCACAAATCTGAAACAACAATGACTTCTTTTCAAAAACAACGCAACAACCAATCACAAATCTGAAACAACAATGACTTCTTTTCAAAAACAACGCAACAACCAATCACAAATCTGAAACAACAATGACTTCTTTTCAAAGACAACGCAACAACCAATCACAAATCTGAAACAACAATGACTTCTTTTCAAAAACAACGCAACAACCAATCACAAATCTGAAACAACAATGACTTCTTTTCAAAAACAACGCAACAACCAATCACAAATCTGAAAACAATGACTTCTTTTCAAAAACAACGCAACAACCAATCACAAATCTGAAACAACAATGACTTCTTTTCAAAAACAACGCAACAACCAATCACAAATCTGAAACAACAATGACTTCTTTTCAAAAACAACGCAACAACCAATCACAAATCTGAAACAACAATGACTTCTTTTCAAAAACAACGCAACAACCAATCACAAATATGAAACAACAATGACTTCTTTTCAAAAACAACGCAACAACCAATCACAAATCTGAAACAACAATGACTTCTTTTCAAAGACAACGCAACAACCAATCACAAATCTGAAACAACAATGACTTCTTTTCAAAAACAACGCAACAACCAATCACAAATCTGAAACAACAATGACTTCTTTTCAAAAACAACGCAACAACCAATCACAAATATGAAACAACAATGACTTCTTTTCAAAAACAACGCAACAACCAATCAAAAATATGAAACAACAATGACTTCTTTTCAAAAACAACGCAACAACCAATCACTAATATGAAACAACAATGACTTCTTTTCAAAAACAACGCAACAACCAATCAAAAATATGAAACAACAATGACTTCTTTTCAAAAACAACGCAACAACCAATCACAAATATGAAACAACAATGACTTCTTTTCAAAAACAACGCAACAACCAATCACAAATATGAAACAACAATGACTTCTTTTCAAAAACAACAAAAACAACCAATCACAAATATGAAACAACATAGACTTCTTTTCAAAAACAACGCAACAACCAATCACAAATCTGAAACAACAATGACTTCTTTTCAAAAACAACGCAACAACCAATCACAAATATGAAACAACAATTACTTCTTTTAAAAAACAACGCAACAACCAATCACAAATATGAAACAACAATGACTGCTGTTCAAAAACAACGCAACAACCAATCACAAATATGAAACAACAATTACTTCTTTTCAAAAACAACGCAACAACCAATCACAAATCTGAAACAACAATGACTTCTTTTCAAAAACAACGCAACAACCAATCACAAATCTGAAACAACAATGACTTCTTTTCAAAAACAACAAAAACAACCAATCACAAATATGAAACAACATAGACTTCTTTTCAAAAACAACGCAACAACCAATCACAAATATGAAACAACAATGACTTCTTTTCAAAAACAACAAAAACAACCAATCACAAATATGAAACAACATAGACTTCTTTTCAAAAACAACGCAACAACCAATCACAAATCTGAAACAACAATGACTTCTTTTCAAAAACAACGCAACAACCAATCACAAATATGAAACAACAATGACTTCTTTTCAAAAACAACGCAACAACTAATCACAAATCTGAAACAACAATGACTTCTTTTCAAAAACAACGCAACAACCAATCACAAATCTGAAACAACAATGACTTCTTTTCAAATACAACGCAACAACCAATCACAAATATGAAACAACAATGACTTCTTTTCAAAAACAACGCAACAACCAATCACAAATCTGAAACAACAATGACTTCTTTTCAAAAACAACGCAACAACCAATCACAAATCTGAAACAACAATGACTTCTTTTCAAAAACAACGCAACAACCAATCACAAATCTGAAACAACAATGACTTCTTTTAAAAAACAACGCAACAACCAATCACAAATCTGAAACAACAATGACTTCTTTTCAAAAACAACGCAACAACCAATCACAAATCTAAAACAACAATGACTTCTTTTCAAAAACAACGCAACAACCAATCACAAATCTGAAACAACAATGACTTCTTTTCAAAAACAACGCAACAACCAATCACAAATCTGAAACAACAATGACTTCTTTTCAAAAACAACGCAACAACCAATCACAAATCTGAAACAACAATGACTTCTTTTCAAAAACAACGCAACAACCAATCACAAATCTGAAACAACAATGACTTCTTTTCAAAAACAACGCAACAACCAATCACAAATCTGAAACAACAATGACTTCTTTTCAAAGACAACGCAACAACCAATCACAAATCTGAAACAACAATGACTTCTTTTCAAAAACAACGCAACAACCAATCACAAATCTGAAACAACAATGACTTCTTTTCAAAAACAACGCAACAACCAATCACAAATCTGAAAACAATGACTTCTTTTCAAAAACAACGCAACAACCAATCACAAATCTGAAACAACAATGACTTCTTTTCAAAAACAACGCAACAACCAATCACAAATCTGAAACAACAATGACTTCTTTTCAAAAACAACGCAACAACCAATCACAAATCTGAAACAACAATGACTTCTTTTCAAAAACAACGCAACAACCAATCACAAATATGAAACAACAATGACTTCTTTTCAAAAACAACGCAACAACCAATCACAAATCTGAAACAACAATGACTTCTTTTCAAAGACAACGCAACAACCAATCACAAATCTGAAACAACAATGACTTCTTTTCAAAAACAACGCAACAACCAATCACAAATCTGAAACAACAATGACTTCTTTTCAAAAACAACGCAACAACCAATCACAAATATGAAACAACAATGACTTCTTTTCAAAAACAACGCAACAACCAATCAAAAATATGAAACAACAATGACTTCTTTTCAAAAACAACGCAACAACCAATCACTAATATGAAACAACAATGACTTCTTTTCAAAAACAACGCAACAACCAATCAAAAATATGAAACAACAATGACTTCTTTTCAAAAACAACGCAACAACCAATCACAAATATGAAACAACAATGACTTCTTTTCAAAAACAACGCAACAACCAATCACAAATATGAAACAACAATGACTTCTTTTCAAAAACAACGCAACAACCAATCACAAATATGAAACAACAATGACTTCTTTTCAAAAACAACGCAACAACCAATCAAAAATATGAAACAACAATTACTTCTTTTCAAAAACAACGCAACAACCAATCACAAATATGAAACAACAATGACTTCTTTTCAAAAACAACGCAACAACCAATCACAAATATGAAACAACAATGACTTCTTTTCAAAAACAACGCAACAACCAATCACAAATATGAAACAACAATGACTTCTTTTCAAAAACAACGCAACAACCAATCACAAATATGAAACAACAATGACTTCTTTTCAAAAACAACGCAACAACCAATCACAAATATGAAACAACAATGACTTCTTTTCAAAAACAACGCAACAACCAATCACAAATATGAAACAACAATGACTTCTTTTCAAATACAACGCAACAACCAATCACAAATATGAAACAACAATGACTTCTTTTCAAAAACAACGCAACAACCAATCACAAATATGACACAACAATGACTTCTTTTCAAAAACAACGCAACAACCAATCACAAATCTGAAACAACAATGACTTCTTTTCAAAAACAACAAAAACAACCAATCACAAATCTGAAACAACATAGACTTCTTTTCAAAAACAACGCAACAACCAATCACAAATCTGAAACAACAATGACTTCTTTTCAAAAACAACGCAACAACCAATCACAAATCTGAAACAACAATGACTTCTTTTCAAAAACAACGCAACAACCAATCACAAATCTGAAACAACAATGACTTCTTTTCAAAAACAACGCAACAACCAATCACAAATCTGAAACAACAATGACTTCTTTTCAAAAACAACGCAACAACCAATCACAAATCTGAAACAACAATGACTTCTTTTCAAAAACAACGCAACAACCAATCACAAATCTGAAACAACAATGACTTCTTTTCAAAGACAACGCAACAACCAATCACAAATCTGAAACAACAATGACTTCTTTTCAAAAACAACGCAACAACCAATCACAAATCTGAAACAACAATGACTTCTTTTCAAAAACAACGCAACAACCAATCACAAATCTGAAACAACAATGACTTCTTTTCAAAAACAACGCAACAACCAATCACAAATCTGAAACAACAATGACTTCTTTTCAAAAACAACGCAACAACCAATCACAAATCTGAAACAACAATGACTTCTTTTCAAAAACAACGCAACAACCAATCACAAATCTGAAACAACAATGACTTCTTTTCAAAAACAACGCAACAACCAATCACAAATCTGAAACAACAATGACTTCTTTTCAAAAACAACGCAACAACCAATCACAAATCTGAAACAACAATGACTTCTTTTCAAAGACAACGCAACAACCAATCACAAATCTGAAACAACAATGACTTCTTTTCAAAAACAACGCAACAACCAATCACAAATCTGAAACAACAATGACTTCTTTTCAAAAACAACGCAACAACCAATCACAAATATGAAACAACAATGACTTCTTTTCAAAAACAACGCAACAACCAATCAAAAATATGAAACAACAATGACTTCTTTTCAAAAACAACGCAACAACCAATCACAAATATGAAACAACAATGACTTCTTTTCAAAAACAACGCAACAACCAATCAAAAATATGAAACAACAATGACTTCTTTTCAAAAACAACGCAACAACCAATCACAAATATGAAACAACAATGACTTCTTTTCAAAAACAACGCAACAACCAATCACAAATATGAAACAACAATGACTTCTTTTCAAAAACAACGCAACAACCAATCACAAATATGAAACAACAATGACTTCTTTTCAAAAACAACGCAACAACCAATCAAAAATATGAAACAACAATGACTTCTTTTCAAAAACAACGCAACAACCAATCACAAATATGAAACAACAATGACTTCTTTTCAAAAACAACGCAACAACCAATCAAAAATATGAAACAACAATGACTTCTTTTCAAAAACAACGCAACAACCAATCACAAATATGAAACAACAATGACTTCTTTTCAAAAACAACGCAACAACCAATCACAAATATGAAACAACAATGACTTCTTTTCAAAAACAACGCAACAACCAATCACAAATATGAAACAACAATGACTACTTTTCAAAAACAACGCAACAACCAATCACAAATATGAAACAACAATGACTTCTTTTCAAATACAACGCAACAACCAATCACAAATATGAAACAACAATGACTTCTTTTCAAAAACAACGCAACAACCAATCACAAATATGAAACAACAATGACTTCTTTTCAAAAACAACGCAACAACCAATCACAAATATGAAACAACAATGACTTCTTTTCAAAAACAACGCAACAACCAATCACAAATATGAAACAACAATGACTTCTTTTCAAAAACAACGCAACAACCAATCAAAAATATGAAACAACAATGACTTCTTTTCAAAAACAACGCAACAACCAATCACAAATATGAAACAACAATGACTTCTTTTCAAAAACAACGCAACAACCAATCACAAATATGAAACAACAATGACTTCTTTTCAAAAACAACGCAACAACCAATCACAAATATGAAACAACAATGACTTCTTTTCAAAAACAACGCAACAACCAATCACAAATCTGAAACAACAATGACTTCTTTTCAAAAACAACGCAACAACCAATCAAAAATATGAAACAACAATGACTTCTTTTCAAAAAAAACGCAACAACCAATCACAAATATGAAACAACAATGACTTCTTTTCAAAAACAACGCAACAACCAATCACAAATATGAAACAACAATGACTTCTTTTCAAAAACAACGCAACAACCAATCACAAATATGAAACAACAATGACTTCTTTTCAAAAACAACGCAACAACCAATCAAAAATATGAAACAACAATGACTTCTTTTCAAAAACAACGCAACAACCAATCACAAATATGAAACAACAATGACTTCTTTTCAAAAACAACGCAACAACCAATCAAAAATATGAAACAACAATGACTTCTTTTCAAAAACAACGCAACAACCAATCACAAATATGAAACAACAATGACTTCTTTTCAAAAACAACGCAACAACCAATCACAAATATGAAACAACAATGACTTCTTTTTAAAAACAACGCAACAACCAATCACAAATATGAAACAACAATGACTTCTTTTCAAAAACAACGCAACAACCAATCACAAATATGAAACAACAATGACTTCTTTTCAAATACAACGCAACAACCAATCACAAATATGAAACAACAATGACTTCTTTTCAAAAACAACGCAACAACCAATCACAAATCTGAAACAACAATGACTTCTTTTCAAAAACAACGCAACAACCAATCACAAATATGAAACAACAATGACTTCTTTTCAAAAACAACGCAACAACCAATCACAAATATGAAACAACAATGACTTCTTTTCAAAAACAACGCAACAACCAATCAAAAATATGAAACAACAATGACTTCTTTTCAAAAACAACGCAACAACCAATCACAAATATGAAACAACAATGACTTCTTTTCAAAAACAACGCAACAACCAATCACAAATATGAAACAACAATGACTTCTTTTCAAAAACAACGCAACAACCAATCACAAATATGAAACAACAATGACTTCTTTTCAAAAACAACGCAACAACCAATCACAAATATGAAACAACAATGACTTCTTTTCAAAAACAACGCAACAACCAATCACAAATATGAAACAACAATGACTTCTTTTCAAAAACAACGAAACAACCAATCACAAATATGAAACAACAATGACTTCTTTTCAAAAACAACGCAACAACCAATCACAAATATGAAACAACAATGACTTCTTTTCAAAAACAACGCAACAACCAATCACAAATATGAAACAACAATGACTTCTTTTCAAAAACAACGCAACAACCAATCACAAATATGAAACAACAATGACTTCTTTTCAAATACAACGCAACAACCAATCACAAATATGAAACAACAATGACTTCTTTTCAAAAACAACGAAACAACCAATCACAAATATGAAACAACAATGACTTCTTTTCAAAAACAACGCAACAACCAATCACAAATATGAAACAACAATGACTTCTTTTCAAAAACAACGCAACAACCAATCACAAATATGAAACAACAATGACTTCTTTTCAAAAACAACGCAACAACCAATCAAAAATATGAAACAACAATGACTTCTTTTCAAAAACAACGCAACAACCAATCACAAATATGAAACAACAATGACTTCTTTTCAAAAACAACGCAACAACCAATCACAAATATGAAACAACAATGACTTCTTTTCAAAAACAACGCAACAACCAATCACAAATATGAAACAACAATGACTTATTTTAAAAAACAACGCAACAACCAATCAAAAATATGAAACAACAATGACTTCTTTTCAAAAACAACGCAACAACCAATCACAAATATGAAACAACAATTACTTCTTTTCAAAAACAACGCAACAACCAATCAAAAATATGAAACAACAATGACTTCTTTTCAAAAACAACGCAACAACCAATCACAAATATGAAACAACAATGACTTCTTTTCAAAAACAACGCAACAACCAATCACAAATATGAAACAACAATGACTTCTTTTCAAAAACAACGCAACAACCAATCAAAAATATGAAACAACAATGACTTCTTTTCAAAAACAACGCAACAACCAATCACAAATATGAAACAACAATGACTTCTTTTCAAAAACAACGCAACAACCAATCACAAATATGAAAAAACAATGACTTCTTTTCAAAAACAACGAAACAACCAATCACAAATATGAAACAACAATGACTTCTTTTCAAAAACAACGCAACAACCAATCACAAATATGAAACAACAATGACTTCTTTTCAAAAACAACGCAACAACCAATCACAAATATGAAACAACAATGACTTCTCTTAACAACGCAACTAATAACAGCGCAACAAATAACGACAAATCTCAAATTCCAATTACTCCTCAACAAAACTTCAACAAGCGATGATGAATCTCAAACCCTCGTCTTAGACAACATAAAAACAAACAACGGCATATCACAAACTCCAATGAGACATCATCAACAACACCGCAACAAACGACGACCAATGTGAAACTCCAATCACCCATCTTCAACAACACCGCAACACACAACAGCAAATCTCTAACTTTAATCACTCCTTTTAAACAATACCCCAATACAAATCGCAAACTGCAATGGTATAGTAACCTCTAAATTTAAAACTCTAATGACTTATTAACCTCTAAATCTCAAACTCAAATGCCTTAGTAACCTCCAAATCTCAAACTCCAATGACTTACTAATCTCCAAATCTCCAAATGCAATGACTTACTAACCTCTAAATCTCAAACTCTAATGACTTACTAACCTCGTAATCTCAAACTCCAATGACTTACTAACCTCCAAATCAAAAACTGCAATGACTTACAAACCTCTAAATCTTAAACTGCAACGCATACTAACCTCCAAATCTCAAACTGCAATGACTTACTAACCTCTAAATCTAAAACTGCAATGACTTACTAACCTCGAAATCTAAAACTGCAATGACTTACTAACCTCCAAATCTAAAACTGCGATGACTTACTCACCTCTAAATCTAAAACTGCAATGACTTACTAACTTCCAAATTACAAACTCCAATGACTTACTAAGCTCCAAATCTAAAACTGCAATTACTTACTAACCTCCAAATCTAAAATTGCAATGACTTACTAACCTCTAAATCTCAAACTGCAATCGCATACTAACCTCTAACTCTCCAACTCCAATGACTTACTAACCTCTAAATCTAAAACTGCAATGACTTACTAACTTCCAAATTACAAACTCCAATGACTTACTAAGCTCCAAATCTAAAACTGCAATTACTTACTAACCTCCAAATCTAAAATTGCAATGACTTACTAACCTCTAAATCTCAAACTGCAATCGCATACTAACCTCTAACTCTCCAACTCCAATGACTTACTAACCTCTAAATATAAAACTGCAATGACTTACTAACTTCCAAATCTAAAACTGCAATGACTTACTAACCTCTAAATCTCAAACTGCAATCGCATACTAACCTCTAAATCTCCAACTCTAATGACTTACTAACCTCAAAATATAAAACTCCAATGACTTACTAACCTCCAAATCTCAAACTCCAATGACTTACTACCCTCCAAATCTAAAACTGCAATGACTTACTAACCTCTAAATCTCAAACCTCAATCGTATACTAACCTCAAAATCTCAAACTGCAATGACTTACTAACCTCTAAATCTAAAACTGCAATGACTTACTAACCTCGAAATCTAAAACTCCAATGACTTACTAACCTCTAAATCTTAAACTGCAATCGCATACTAACCTCCAAATCTCAAACTCCAATGACTTACTAACCTCTAAATAACAAACTTCAATGACTTACTAACCTCTAAATCTAAAACTGCAATGACTTACCAACCTCGAAATCTAAAACTGCAATGACTTACTAAGCTCTAAATCTCAAACTCCAATGACTTACTAACCTCTAAATCTAAAACTGCAATGACTTACCAACCTCGAAATCTAAAACTGCAATGACTTACTAACCTCTAAATCTCAAACTCCAATGACTTACTAACCTCTAAATCTAAAACTGCAATGACTTACTAACCTCGAAATCTAAAACTGCAATGACTTACTTACCTCTAAATCTCAAACTGCAATGGCATACTTACCTCTAAATCTCAAACTCCAATGACTTACTAACCTCTAAATCTCAAACTCCAATGACTTACTAACCTCGAAATCTAAAACTCCAATGACTTACTAACCTCTAAATCTAAAACTGCAATGACTTACTAACCTCCAAATCTCAAACTGCAATAGCATACTAACTTCCAAGTCTAAAACTGCAATGACTTACTAACCTCTAAATCTAAAAACGCAATGACTTACTAACCTCTAAATCTCAAACTGCAATGACTTACTAACCTCAAAATCTAAAACTGCAATGACTTACTAACTTCTAAATCTCAAACTCCAATGACTTACTAACCTCCAAATCTCAAACTCCAATGACTTACTAACCTCTAAATCTCAAACTCCAATGACTTACTAACCTCTAAATCTCAAACTGCAATGACTTACTAACCTCTAAATCTAAAACTGCAATGGCATACTAACTTCCAAATCTCAAACTCCAATGACTTACTAACCTCCAAATCTCAAACTGCAATGACTTACTAACCTCCAAATCTCAAACTCCAATGACTTACTAACCTCTAAATCTCAAACTCCAATGACTTACTAACCTCTAAATCTAAAACTGCAATGACTTACTAACCTCCAAATCTCAAACTCCAATGACTTACTAACCTCCAAATCTAAAACTGCAATGAATTACTAACCTCTAAATCTCAAACTGCAATCGCATACTAATCTCTAAATCTAAAACTGCAATGACTTACTAACCTCCAAATCTCAAACTCCAATGACTTACTAACCTCCAAATCTAAAACTGCAATGACTTACTAACCTCCAAATCTAAAACTGCGATGACTTACTAACCTCTAAATCTAAAACTGCAATGACTTACTAACTTCCAAATTACTAACTCCAATGACTTACTAACCTCCAAATCTCAAACTGCAATGACTTACTAACCTCCAAATCTAAAACTGCAATTACTTACTAACCTCCAAATCTAAAACTGCAATGACTAACTAACCTCTTAATCTCAAACTGCAATCGCATACTAACCTCTAAATCTCAAACTCTAATGACTTACTAACCTCAAAATATAAAACTCCAATGACTTACTAACCTCCAAATCTCAAACTCCCATGACTTACTAACCTCCAAATCTAAAACTGCAATGACTTACTAACCTCTAAATCTCAAACTGCAATCGTATACTAACCTCCAAATCTCAAACTGCAATGACTTACTAACCTCCAAATCTCAAACTCCAATGACTTACTAACCTCGAAATCTAAAACTCTAATGACTTACTAACCTCTAAATCTTAAACTGCAATCGCATACTAACCTCTAAATCTAAAACTCCAATGACTTACTAACCTCTAAATCACAAACTCCAATGACTTACTAACCTCTAAATCTAAAACTGCAATGACTTACCAACCTCGAAATCTAAAAACGCAATGACTTACTAACCTCTAAATCTCAAACTGCAATGACTTACTAACCTCAAAATCTAAAACTGCAATGACTTACTAACTTCTAAATCTCAAACTCCAATGACTTACTAACCTCCAAATCTACAAACTCCAATGACTTACTAACCTCTAAATCTCAAACTCCAATGACTTACTAACCTCTAAATCTAAAACTGCAATGGCATACTAACTTCTAAATCTCTAACTCCAATGACTTACTAACCTCTAAATCTCAAACTCCAATTACTTACTAACCTCTAAATCTCAAACTCCAATGACTTACTAACCTCCAAATCTCAAACTTCAATGACTTACTAACCTCTAAATCTCAAACTCCAATGACTTACTAACCTCCCAATCTCAAACTCCAATGACTTACTAACCTCCAAATCTCAAACTGCAATGACTTACTAACCTCTAAATCTCAAACTGCAATCGCATACTAACCTCTAAATCTCTAACTCCAATGACTTACTAACCTCTAAATCTCAAACTGCAATGGCATACTAACTTCTAAATCTCAAACTCCAATGACTTACTAATCTCCAAATCTCAAACTCCAATGACTTACTAACCTCTAAATCTAAAACTGCAATGACTTACTAACCTCTAAATCTCAAACTCCAATGACTTACTAACCTCCAAATCTCAAACTGCAATGACTTACTAACCTCAAAATCTCCCACTCTAATGACTTACTAACCTCCAAATCTAAAACTCCAATGACTTATTAACCTCTAAATCTAAAATTGCAATGACTTACTAACCTCTAAATATCAAACTCCAATGACTTACTAACCTCCAAATCTCAAACTCCAATGACTTACTAACCTCCAAATCTCAAACTCCAATGACTTACTAACCTCTAAATCTCAAACTCCAATAACTTACTAACCTCTAAATCTAAAACTGCAATGACTTACTAACCTCTAAATCTCAAACTGCAATGACTTACTAACCTCCAAATCTCAAACTCCAATGACTTACTAACCTCCAAATCTAAAACTGCAATGACTTACTAACCTTTAAATCTCAAACTGCAATCGCATACTAATCTCTAAATCTAAAACTGCAATGACTTACTAACCTCCAAATCTCAAACTCCAATGACTTACTAACCTCCAAATCTAAAACTGCAATGACTTACTAACCTCCAAATCTAAAACTGCGATGACTTACTAACCTCTAAATCTAACATTGCAATGACTTACTAACTTCCAAATTACTAACTCCAATGACTTACTAACCTCCAAATCTCAAACTGCAATGACTTACTAACCTCCAAATCTAAAACTGCAATTACTTACTAACCTCCAAATCTAAAACTGCAATGACTAACTAACCTCTAAATCTCAAACTGCAATCGCATATTAACCTCTAAATCTCAAACTCTAATGACTTACTAACCTCAAAATATAAAACTCCAATGACTTACTAACCTCCAAATCTCAAACTCCCATGACTTACTAACCTCCAAATCTAAAACTGCAATGACTTACTAACCTCTAAATCTCAAACTGCAATCGTATACTAACCTCCAAATCTCAAACTGCAATGACTTACTAACCTCCAAATCTCAAACTCCAATGACTTACTAACCTCGAAATCTAAAACTCTAATGACTTACTAACCTCTAAATCTAAAACTGCAATCGCATACTAACCTCTAAATCTAAAACTCCAATGACTTACTAACCTCTAAATCACAAACTCCAATGACTTACTAACCTCTAAATCTAAAACTGCAATGACTTACCAACCTCGAAATCTAAAACTGCAATGACTTACTAACCTCTAAATCTAAAACTCCAATGACTTACTAACCTCTAAATCTAAAACTGCAATGACTTACTAACCTCGAAATCGAAAACTGCAATGACTTACTTACCTCTAAATCTCAAACTGCAATGGCATACTTACCTCTAAATCTCAAACTCCAATGACTTATTAACCTCTAAATCTCAAACTCCAATGACTTACTAACCTCTAAATCTAAAACTCCAATGACTTACTAACCTCTAAATCTAAAACTGCAATGACTTACTAACCTCCAAATTTCAAACTGCAATGGCATACTAACTTCCAAGTCTAAAACTGCAATGACTTACTAACCTCTAAATCTAAAACTGCAATGACTTACTAACTTCTAAATCTCAAACTGCAATGACTTACTAACCTCTAAATCTAAAACTGCAATGACATACTAACTTCTAAATCTCAAACTCCAATGACTTACTAACCTCCAAATCCTAAACTCCAATGACTTACTAACCTCTAAATCTCAAACTCCAATGACTAACTAACCTCTAAATCTCAAACTGCAATGACTTACTAACCTCTAAATCTAAAACTGCAATGGCATACTAACTTCTAAATCTCAAACTCCAATGACTTACTAACCTCTAAATCTCAAACTCCAATTACTTACTAACCTCCAAATCTCAAACTCCAATTACTTACTAACCTCCAAATCTCAAACTCCAATGACTTACTAACCTCCAAATCTACAACTGCAATGATTTACTAACCTCGAAATCTAAAACTGCAATGACTTACTAACCTCGAAATCTCAAACTCCAATGACTTACTAACCTCTAAATCTAAAACTGTAATCGCATACTAACCACTAAATCCCAAACTCCAATGACTTACTAACCTCTAAATCTCAAACTGCAATTGCTTACTAACCTCCAAATCTAAAACTCCAATGAATTACTAACCTCCAAATCTCAAACTCCAATGACTTACTAACCTCCAAATCTCAAACTGCAATCACTTACTAATCTCCAAATCTCCAACTGCAATGACTTACTAACCTCCAAATCTCAAACTGCAATGACTTACTAACCTCCAAATCTCAAACTGCAATGACTTACTAACCTTCAAATCTCAAACTCCAATGACTTACTAACCTCTAAATCTAAAACTGCAATGACTTACTAACCTCTAAATCTCAAACTGCAATGACTTACTAACCTCCAAATCTCAAACTCCAATGACTTACTAACCTCCAAATCTAAAACTGCAATGACTTACTAACCTCCAAATCTCAAACTGCAATCGCATACTAACCTCTAAATCTAAAACTGCAATGACTTACTAACCTCTAAATCTCAAACTGCAATGACTTACTAACCTCCAAATCTCAAACTGCAATGACTTACTAACCTCTAAATCTCAAACTGCAATGGCATACTAACCTCTAAATCTCAAACTCTAATGACTTACTAACCTCCAAATCTCAAACTGCAATGACTTACTAACCTCCAAATCTAAAACTGCAATGACTTACTAACCTCTAAATCTTAAACTGCAATCGCATACTAACCTCTAAATCTCAAACTGCAATGACTTACTAACCTCTAAATCTAAAACTGCAATGACTTACTAACCTCCAAATCTAAAACTGCAATGACTTACTAACCTCTAAATCTCAAACTGCAATGGCATACTAAGCTCTAAATCTCAAACTCCAATGACTTACTAACCTCCAAATCTCAAACTCCAATGACTTACTAACCTCCAAATCTCAAACTGCAATGACTTACTAACCTCGAAATCTAAAACTCCAATGACTTACTTACCTCGAAATCTAAAACTGCAATGACTTACTAACCTCGAAATCTAAAACTGCAATGACTTACTAACCTCTAAATCTAAAACTGCAATGACTTACTAACCTCTAAATCTCAAACTCCAATGACTTACAAACCTCGAAATCTAAAACTGCAATGAGTTTCTAACCTCGACATCTAAAACTGCAATGACTTACTAACCTCAAAATATAAAACTGCAATGACTTACTAACCTCTAAATCTCAAACTGCAATGACTTACTAACCTCTAAATCTAAAACTCCAATGACTTACTAACCTCCAAATCTCAAACTGCAATGACTTACTAACCTCGAAATCTAAAACTGCAATGACTTACTAACCTCGAAATCTAAAACTGCAATGACTTACTAACCTCGAAATCTCAAACTGCAATGACTTACTAACCTCGAAATCTAAAACTGTAATCGCATACTTACCTCTAAATCTCAAACTGCAATGACTTACTAACCTCTAAATCCCAAACTCCAATGACTTACTAACCTCTAAATCTCAAACTGCAATCGCATACTTACCTCTAAATCTCAAACTGCAATGACTTACTAACCTCTGAATCTAAAACTGCAATGACTTACTAACCTCCAAATCTCAAACTGCAATGACTTACTAACCCCTAAATCTCAAACTGCAATGGCATACTAACCTCTAAATATCAAACTCCAATGACTTACTAACCTCCAAATCTCAAACTCAAATGACTTACTAACCTTTAAATCCCAAACTGCAATGACTTACTAACCTCGAAATCTAAAACTGCAATGACTTACTTACCTCGAAATCTAAAACTGCAATGACTTACTAACCTCGAAATCTAAAACTGCAATGACTTACTAACCTCTAAATCTAAAACTGCAATGACTAACTAACCTCTAAATCTCAAACTCTAATGACTTACAAACCTCGAAATCTAAAACTGCAATGACTTACTAAGTTCGAAATCTAAAACTGCAATGACTTACTAACCTCAAAATATAAAACTGCAATGACTTACTAACCTCTAAATCTCAAACTGCAATGACTTACTTACCTTTAAATCTCAAACTCCAATAACTTACTAACCTCCAAATTTCAAACTGCAATGACTTACTAACCTCGAAATCTAAAACTGCAATGACTTACTAACCTCGAAATCTCAAACTGCAATGACTTACTAACCTCGAAATCTAAAACTGTAATCGCATACTAACCTCTAAATCCCAAACTCCAATGACTTACTAACCTCTAAATCTAAAACTGCAATGACTTACTAACCTCGAAATCTCAAACTCCAATGACTTACTAACCTCTAAATCTTAAACTGTAATCGCATACTAACCACTAAATCCCAAACTCCAATGACTTACTAACCTCTAAATCTCAAACTACAATTACTTACTAACCTCCAAATCTCAAACTCCAATGACTTACTAACCTCCAAATCTCAAACTCCAATGACTTACTAACCTCCAAATCTCAAACTGCAATCACTTACTAATCTCCAAATCTGAAACTGCAATGACTTACTAACTTCCAAATCTCAAACTGCAATGACTTACTAACCTCCAAATCTCAAACTCCAATGGCATACTTACCTCCAAATCTCAAACTGCAGTGGCCTACTAACCTCCAAATCTCAAACTCCAATGGCATACTTACCTCTAAATCTCAAACTCCAATAACTTACTAACCTCCAAATCTCAAACTCTAATGACTTACTAACCTCCAAATCTCAAACTCCAATGACTTACTAACCTCCAAATCTCAAACTGCAATCACTTACTAATCTCCAAATCTGAAACTGCAATGACTTACTAACTTCCAAATCTCAAACTGCAATGACTTACTAACCTCCAAATCTCAAACTGCAATGACTTACTTACCTCCAAATCTCAAACTGCAGTGGTGTACTAACCTCCAAATCTCAAACTACAATGGCATACTTACCTCCAAATCTCAAACTCCAATGACTTACTAACCTCCAAATCTCAAACTGCAATTACTTACTAACCTCCAAATCTCAAACTGCAATGACTTACTAACCTCCAAATCTCAAACTCCAATGGCATACTTACCTCCAAATCTCAAACTGCAGTGGCCTACTAACCTCCAAATCGCAAACTCCAATGGCATACTTACCTCTAAATCTCAAACTCCAATAACTTACTAACCTCCAAATCTCAAACTCCAATGACTTATTAATCTCCAAATCTCAAACTCTAATGACTTACTAAACTCTAAATCTTAAACTGCAATGACTTACTAAGTTCGAAATCTAAAACTGCAATGACTTACTAACCTCAAAATATAAAACTGCAATGACTTACTAACCTCTAAATCTCAAACTGCAATGACTTACTTACCTTTAAATCTCAAACTCCAATAACTTACTAACCTCCAAATTTCAAACTGCAATGACTTACTAACCTCGAAATCTAAAACTGCAATGACTTACTAACCTCGAAATCTAAAACTTTAATGACTTACTAACCTCGAAATCTAAAACTCCAATGACTTACTAACCTCTAAATCTAAAACTGTAATCGCATACTAACCACTAAATCCCAAACTCCAATGACTTACTAACCTCTAAATCTCAAACTACAATTACTTACTAACCTCCAAATCTCAAACTCCAATGACTTACTAACCTCCAAATCTCAAACTCCAATGACTTACTAACCTCCAAATCTCAAACTGCAATCACTTACTAATCTCCAAATCTGAAACTGCAATGACTTACTAACTTCCAAATCTCAAACTGCAATGACTTACTAACCTCCAAATCTCAAACTGCAATGACTTACTTACCTCCAAATCTCAAACTGCAGTGGTGTACTAACCTCCAAATCTCAAACTACAATGGCATACTTACCTCCAAATCTCAAACTCCAATGACTTACTAACCTCCAAATCTCAAACTGCAATTACTTACTAACCTCCAAATCTCAAACTGCAATGACTTACTAACCTCCAAATCTCAAACTCCAATGGCATACTTACCTCCAAATCTCAAACTGCAGTGGCCTACTAACCTCCAAATCTCAAACTCCAATGGCATACTTACCTCTAAATCTCAAACTCCAATAACTTACTAACCTCCAAATCTCAAACTCCAATTACTTACTAACCTCCAAATCTCAAACTCCAATGACTTACTAACCTGCAAATCTCAAACTGCAATCACTTACTAATCTCCAAATCTGAAACTGCAATGACTTACTAACTTCCAAATCTCAAACTGCAATGACTTACTAACCTCTAAATCTCAAACTGCAATGACTTACTTATCTCCAAATCTCAAACTGCAGTGGTGTACTAACCTCCAAATCTCAAACTACAATGGCATACTTACCTCCAAATCTCAAACTCCAATGACTTACTAACCTCCAAATCTCAAACTGCAATTACTTACTAACCTCCAAATCTCAAACTGCAATGACTTACTAACCTCCAAATCTCAAACTCCAATGGCATACTTACCTCCAAATCTCAAACTGCAGTGGCCTACTAACCTCCAAATCTCAAACTCCAATGGCATACTTACCTCTAAATCTCAAACTCCAATAACTTACTAACCTCCAAATCTCAAACTCCAATGACTTATTAATCTCCAAATCTCAAACTCTAATGACTTACTAAACTCTAAATCTTAAACTGCAATGACTTACTAACCTCCAAATCTCAAACTCCAATGGCATACTTACCTCCAAATCTCAAACTGCAGTTGCCTACTAACTTCTAAATCTCAAACTCTAATGACTTACTAACTTTCAAATCTCAAACTCTAATGACTTACTAACTTCAGATCTCAAACTCCAATGCCTCTGTTTCAACACCACTGCAACAACCAATAACAAATCTTAAATCCCTACTTTTTTTCTTGTTCTTTTTTTATTTTGTCTGATTGTTAGTTTTATTTTATTTTTCTTCCTGATGTTTTGTCTGCTTTTTGTTTGGCTACCTTGATGCGGTAAGCTCCCAAACAAGTTTCCATTTTTATCGATTTTTTCATGGAAGTCGCTCCAAATAGGTTGTGATACCACTTTATCCAAGGAGCTAAATAAAATACTACTTCAAGGTAAAAAAACTAGCGAACCACATGCGTTAGATGGATAGATTTTGACTCAGAAAACAGCAATTATTCTCCCTTTGTCGCAATCATCGCTCATAGAATGTGAAGACTGCAGGACAAAATAAGGGAAGCGAGAGTTACGAGGCTGCCGAAAGTAAGCCCAAGGACCACTTTCTCTTCTATTTTTTTTATCGTAACGGTGATAAGTTAAATTGTCCACCGTGAAAAAGTCCGTCATATAAAAGATAATTTTCTCGGCAATGGGCGGCCATTTATTTATTTATTGAGTGTTTAAGAATGATCTCAATTTGTCTTGTAAATTTGGCGGGTTCCTTTATTTTTTTATGTTACTTTACAAATATCCTGAATTATGATTAAAGATTTCACCTTTTGTACTGTGGCAACCTCCCCCCCCCCCCTCCACCAAAAATCGACACTAGCTTGTATAAGCTATTCTCTTCCTTTTTTCGTTCGTTTGGAGTTTTTTTCATGGGAGAAGGGGGCTTGCCACTCGAACATAGGATTAGAAGTAGGGTTACGGGTCGGTATGTTTTGCTTTTGTTTTGTTTTGTTTTTAAAAAGAAATGTTTAATTGAATTCATTTTATACAAGTTTCAAATTCAATGTCTCTGAATCGGAAGAAAGCCAAACGAAGACAACATATCTTGCTCGATATCCTTTTAGATAGAACTTTTTCCAGTTTTACTACTTTTCTAATAGTTTGGACTTGCATTTATATATATATATATATATATATATATATATATATATATATATATAGTATGTTTTTAAAAGGATGTGGGACATGCAAATTCCGGGTAAGATGTAAGCTGGAACGAACAAAAAATAATAAATCGAATACTAAAAGTGACTTACTATTTATTTTTTCTTAAAATCTTACATAACAGCAAGAGTGGTGTTAGCTGTTTGGGTGATGTCCGGATGATCATAAAAATCATTTATTTAATATTTCGGGAAAGAAACTTCCCTTTGTCAAAAATATGATTAATACCAGAGGAAATGTCCGACTGTGTAGAGAATCTGACAAAACAAAATGGCTGCCATGAGACGGAATAACAGTAAACCAGTCCCGCAAAGAATAGAAATTAAAGATTTTTAAAGTTATGTTATGTATATAAATGTGGTGTTCTAAAATGTGTGTAATATTGGATAAGTGTATGGTGTATGGTGATCGATAAACTGTTAGTTTTAATAAGATGTATATATATATATATATATATATATTAATTTAAATTTATATTTTAATTATTTACATTTTATTTTCCAGTGTGTTTTATCTTCGTATTTTTTTCTTTCGTATTTTAAAAATTTTTATATAAAGTAAAGTAATTAATCTCTCATTTTAAATATTCTATATTTTATTAAATTTATTGATTATCATATATTCAAGAAGTAATATTGATTGTGAGTTTCATCAAATTAGTTTATCGACTTAATGTGATATGTATTTACTATAGGATTAAATTCGGCTGTGAAGACGATATAGGGGGAGTAACTCTGTTTGTTATGCGAATTAATTCATTTATATATTTTCGGTCGGTAGAAGTATGTGTATTAAATTATTAGTTATATATATATAATATATATACACATACATACATACATACATATATACATACATATATATACATATATATATATACATATATATATATATACATATATATGTATACATATATACATGTGCATATATGTATGTATTATTGTTTGTTTATTTATTTATTTATATATTCTTTGTTTTCATCTTGTTTCCATATTTCTTTATATAGGTTTTTTTATAATATATTTTTTTAATATTTAATTTATTTATTTATTTATTTATTATTATTTTATTATTTTATTATTTATTTTTATTTAATATTTGTATGTTATTTGTATACATTTTATATGTGTTTGGATTAATTAATTAATAATGCCAGGTTATGAGGTGACTTATTTTGGTATGTTGGTGGAGTAGGTTGAATATGTTTTTGGTTTGTGGCTGAATGTGTGTTGGGATGGATGTTCATATTTGATTGTTTCGGTGTGTGATGATTTAATATAGGAGTAATGAGTGAAGTGGTGGAAATTAGAATATAATGAGTGTTTGATATCAGTGGGTGAGAGGTAGATATTATAAAATGAACGGTGAGTGCAGCTCGTGACGCTGATTGAGTGAGGGGTTTAATCTGGAGATGAGGATTGATTGTGTGATTCTAAGGTCCCCAAGGTTTCTGATAGACGCTAAGATGGAGACATGAATATCACGCTGAGTATTCGAGCAAATCTCTGTGTGCTTGTGGAAAGAGGATATACGGGTGTTCATGTGCTCCTTGATGCGCAGGTGTAGCGGTCTTGTTGTGTGACCGATGTAAAACTTGTTGCATTTATTGCACTGTAGCTTGTAAAGACAGTGGGTGCGATGTCACAGACCGGTGTTGGGGATAGGGAAATTGGTCAGGGAGCAGGGTTCGGGTGTGTGGTTAGTATGTTTTTTTAAATAGGTGTTGGCGTAAGGAAGTGCCAGTATGGGTTAGTTGTATATCAATGTGTTCTTTATGTATAGCCTTGCGGATGGAATTGGTGATTTTATCATTTTTGAACACCACATTTATATACATAACATAACTTTAAAAATCTTTCATTTATATTCTCTGCGGGACTGGTTTGCTACTTATCTGTCTTATGACAGACATTATGTTTTGTCAGATTCTCTGCACAGTCGGAGATTTCCTCTGGTATTAATTATATTTTTGACAAAGGGAAGTTTCTTTTCCCGAAATATTAAATAAATGATTTTTATAATCACCCGGACATCACACAAACAGCTAACACCACTCTTGCTGTTATGTAAGATTTTAAGAAAAAATAAATAGTAAGTCACATTTCGTATTCGATTTATTATTTTTGTTCCGTCCAGCTTACATCTTACCCGGAATTTGCATTGTCCACAGCCTTTTAAAAATATACTACTACTACTATTCACAGCAATGCTTCAAGCAAACTACCATTCTCTATTATATATATATATATATATATATATATATATATATATATATGGGACAAAAATACACTTCTGACGATCGGATCCACTGTGAAACTGCAGTAAGGGGTTGAAATAATCCCCTTTTAATTATTTATCATTATATATATGTATATATATATATATATACATATATGTCTGTGTGTGTGTGTGTGTGTGTGTGTGTGTGTGTGTGTGTGTGTGTGTGTGTGTGTGTGTGTGTTATTTTATGAAGGCTTATCAAAGCATTCCTTTCAGGACACCTATGATTACCATTAAAGATATTTTTCTTACAAATATTATTTATTCAAATTAAATGTTTTTTTCTTACACGTGTTTCACTACCAAGCAGGTACTTGCTTGGCAGATCATCAAGGAAATTAAATGTCTGGAATAAGGGTTTCAACTGCCGACAATACACAATGTGGCGTTGCAATAGTTGAGGTCACTTAAGAAGAGAAGAGGAAAAAAATTAAAAAATATAAGTTAAAATTAAAAAACAAGAAAGAACAACGATAAAAAAGAAAGTCCTAGAACATGTCTTAGAAAAGTAGCTCGCGCATTATTCCTGCCACCAAGCCAACAAGCAAATAATCGGTCCCAAATGCATTTAAAAAAACAACAAAAAAACGAAACAATGTGCGATAATACACTTTCACGTCGGGCGGCACAATGATGAAGACCCCCCCCCCCAAAAAAAAAAGAAACTAAACCATTCAATATACCGCTCACAAGTTACCATTCCAATCCAAATATAGTATGGGAATTCTAAATCTAATTCATCACAAGGAAAAGCAACATAAATGTTCGTCCAGAATGCCAGCGGTCAGACGAGCCTTATTTCAAGGGCTGACTTGTTCCCCTTCGAAATAAACACACGACGAGTTGAACTTCAATCTCGCAGAAAACTCTCCTTTATTTCAAGAAAAAATCTTAATTAGTAGATAGAAACTATTTATTCAAAATACTGTTTCTAAAAAAATCTATTATTAAAATTATTCTTTATAGAAATTAATTATCTAGTGTCTGGGACGTCATTTTACATTTTGGGAAAATATCCTTCATTTAATTAACTGCCGAATTATTATCGTGTTGTTGTTTAACGAAGCGAAAAAAACCTATCCCGCAGAAATTATTTTTTTAAAATTATTCATATATCAAAAATAAAATGTAATTATAAAAAAGTTTTCTACAAAAATCTAGTTATTATTTTAAATAATTTAAAATATTTCCTTAACGGCTGTGTCTGTTTGCAACTCTCTGGGGAGAATATTATTCTATATTCCATAAATAAATATTACTACGAAATATCGTTATCAGAAATCTATTTTCTATTTAAAAAAAAACATTTTTTAATGGACGGGGTTATTTTATGCCACTTTACGGGAAAATATCACTCTTACTCGTTAAATGACGGGAGACTTTGTTATTACTAATTTAAAAACCCTGTACAAAATATTTTTTATAAAAATCCAATTGTTTCTATTTGTAGAAATTAAGTCCGTGTCGGCATGCATGTTTTTTTAATTATTTTTTCCTTAATTATTTTTCCTCTATTCTTGTCACCCATTGTTTTATTTAATTTAATCTAATTAAAAACTAATTTAATTTAATTTAACCTAATTTAATTAAATAGTGATAGCATCCAGGTTGTTATTTCTTATTTTTCACTTAAAATTACTTGAAATTACCAATGCATTTCGTATAATATATCTATTTCTGAGAATAATTGTGATGTATTATTTATTATTCCATTATCTTTTTATATGTTACAAAATCCCCCCCTCTATTCTGCTGAAGAAGTATTTACTATAGTTGACTATCAATGGGCCTTATTCCGATAGGATATTCCTACCTTATCACCCATAACCTAAGTCCCGAGCCTCCGCTAATAATGTAATCAAGTCATATATTAGCATAAGTACGTGTTACTAACTCTTAGCCTCTATATTATACACTAATTATTGCCTCAGATTGCCTCAGGAAGGGCCAATCCTGCCTATCTCTGCTGTAAGTTTATACTTCCCCCAATTCCCCTCCTATCCAGGTTTTAGGCTTGATAACAGGTAACGGTGTCTATGCATACAGCATTGTAGTATTTCCTGCCTAGCGTTCAGTAAATTATCTCTAGATGTCATGATGTGGTACGACTCTAATGCACATAGGTTGCATCTCTTCCTTTTGTTCGGTTTATATTTGCTAGCCCTCCCCAAAATGGACCATTTCAGTTCGAAAGGGTCTTGCCTAGCAATGAGGTTTCTCACAAAACGGCCAACAGAAGTGTTAGGCCTATCTATGTCTTCCCTTTGGCCTCCCCTGAATGAACTCATGTGGTTTCTGAATCTATCTTTGAACTCACCCCCGGTGGAACCGATATATGATCTCCTACTACTTTCTGTTATCACATCGCGTTTGTAGACAATGCTTGAGACTCTACAGTTCCTCCCAGTGGACAGATGTTAGAAGCTCTGCAGTTACAGTTGTGTGCTGGGCCGTTGCTGGATGTTCTACTACTACGCATATTTACAACGGTGGTTCTCACTGAACTGGTGTTACTGGGATCAACACCAGAAGAGAACATGGCATCCCTTGTTTTAGTTATCTTAGAATTATTATATCCTATGATGGATGCGGCTATATTTCTACAGGTTGAATAAGACAGTTTTACAGTATTTTTGCTAATGATTCCCCCCAATCTGCTATCCCTTGGAAAGTTTTTTTCCACTATGCTATAAAAATCTTTGGGATATTAGTTTTAATATGCTGGCTATAGGGGGGGTTGAACCATGTAGTGGTCCTTCTCCTATTTTTCTTCTTACCTCCCCCACCCCCGATTTTGGTAGCATGCGTGTTCAATTCGTTACTTCCAACTTCACGAATATTATTATCAACCGGTTCCCTCCCTACCTGGTTTACATTACCGTGGGATACACCAGGTCTCCTATATCTAGCCTTGCCCATTGCCCTATTATATGAAACCATTGATCGAGAGGCGATCGGTCTCCCGTTTAGTCCCCCATTCCCAACCGAAAGAAGCACAAGGTAATTAATTTTTTCCTTATATCCTGATCTGGTGAAAGCTTCATTGTAGAACTGCTTACTGTTGTCGTTGTAGTTTTGTTTTTGGTTTTTTTTTGGGGGGGGATTTCTTCATCATTGTGCCGCCCGACGTGAAAGTGTATTATCGCACATTGTTCCGGTTATTTTGGGGGTTTTGGAGGGTTTTTTAATGCATTTGGGACCGATTATTTGCTAGTTGGCTTGGTGGCAGGAATAATGCGCGAGCTACTTTTCTAAGACATTTTCTAGGACTTTCTTTTTTATCGTTGTTCTTTCATATTTTTTATTTTTTTCCTCTTCTCTTCTTAAGTGACCTCAACTATTGCAACGCCACATTGTGTATTGTCGGCAGTTGAAACCCTTATTCAAGACATTTAATTTCCCTGGTGATCTGCCAAGCAAGTACCTGCTTGGTAGTGAAACACGTGTAGGAAAAAACATTTAATTTGAATAAATAATATTTGTAAGAAAAAATATCTTTAATGGTGATCATTGGTGTCCTGAAAGGAATGCTTTGGTAAGTCTTCATAAAATCGAATATAAATGATCTGTACTCTGTAATCGAGTATCATCGAGCTTGTTTTTATTGGAACAACCCCGGTCTTCACTGAATGATCTATTTTATAAGTGAAAAATCTAAATATATATATATATATA
>OY744519.1:210605432-210697932 GCA_963556195.1 Sepiola atlantica
TCTTACACTTATAATCGATTCTTGGTATTTCTTTTCACGTTTGGTCGCTCCAAGCTTCCAACTACGTCCCTGCTCTTATCTCGTGTGACGTCATTTCATCTAGCTCGTGTTCTCGGGGGAGACAATGTTTCCAAAAGCCAGCTACCTGAGCCCCGTCTGACTTCTATTTTCTTGTTTACGTTTTCCCTTACGAATTTAAATCATCGACTAAGTACTAGCGGACGTCATGCTAAGCATGTGATGCTGAATGTATAAACGAAGACAGGGGCGGTGGACTAGTAAACTACATGTATACGTGAAAAGCAAACGTCGCAATCATACACAAAGATATATATATCAATTTGAAGTAAATACTATTAAATTAGTTTTACCTACATACGCCAGCGTTTCAAGCATTCCTAGACGGTCGTAAGGTTCGAGCCCGGTTCACTCTAGACTCCGCAAGCAAGCGTCATAACCAAATGGCCACGAGACATTACCATGTCAAGAAAAGGAGATTTAAGTTCTATGAGAAAGAAGGCACATATAAAAAGACTCTCTGGAGAGTGTTCGACAAACACACACACACATATATATATATATATATATATATATATATATATATATATATATGTGTGTGTGTGTGTGTGTGTATATCTTTTGTAAAATAGTGTGTTTTATGTGTGTTTATATATATATATATCAATATCTATATCGATATCTATATCAATATCTATCTATCTATCTGTACGTTTTTTGACAAAAATTATTTTAATAATTTTTAAAAATAATTCTCATATTTTTCAAATATTTGAACTTTGGTTTTTTCGAAAGCCAACTTATCCATCTGTATTTCTCCTCTGATGATAAGATTTCGATCTTTGAAAAGCCTTGGCTTAAGGAAAGAAAAATAAACACTAGTTTATTACTGACAACCTTGCATTGAACAATTGAAATTTGAAATAAATTTGGACAATCGTCGCATATTTATCACTCTTTTTTCTTCTATCTCTCTCTCTCTCTCTCTCTCTCTATATATATATATATATATATACATATATATATATATATATATATATATATATATATATATATATATATATATATATATATAATTCCCCAGACGTCATGTCGAATTAGATGCATGATAATTAAAAAGCATTCAATTAACGTGCCATTAAATAGCGCATATGCTGAATTTGTGGCAATCTCTATTGTTTTGCCAAGCGTTTTCCAATCTCATGTTTTCCACAACGCGTCGGTTGTTGGGTAGGTTGACCTGCGTGAGCACATTTCGGTCAGGGTGAGTGTTAGGGTGAGGGTTGCGGTTCTGAAGCAATTAACTATTGGACTAATTGCGAAATTAATGAGTATACCAAAGTCGATAGTTTGCCGTCCAGCAGTGACCCGAAAAACGTCTCATTTACAAATGAACGATTTGGGAATGAGGGAGAGAATGCGAGAAAAGAAAAAGAATAAATGAAAGATGAAAACAGGAAAGAAAGATTTTTTTAAAAGAAAGTGGGAAAGATTGGGTGAAAAAAGGCGGACAATGAAAGGCAGAAAAATCATTTTAAAAATACGTGCGACAAACTTTGTCTGTTTTTTCCAATAGTAAAAAAAAGGATGGAAAACAATAAAAGAATAGAAAAAGAAAAGAGTGAAAAAATGGGCGCAGGAAAGGCATATGAAAACGAGATAAAAAAGAAAAAAGAAACGAAACGAAAGAAAGAAAGAAAGAAAGAAAGAAAAACGAAAGAATAACTGAAAATAAGTAAAGACATAGAAAGAAAGAAACAATATGAAAAGGGAAAGGACACATATATCGAAAATGAGCGATAAAAAAGATGGAAAATGGAAGAAAAGAAACAAAACGAAAGAATAAACGAAAGAAAGAAAAAAGAAAGAAACAAAACGAAAGAAAAAACGAAAGAAAAGAAGGAAGAAAGAAAAAGAAACAAAACGAAAGAAAGAAAGAAAAAGAAACAAAACGAAAGAAAGAAAGAAAGAAAGAAAAAGAAACAAAACGAAAGAAAGAAAGAAAGAAAGAATTTAAAAACGAAAGAAAGAAAGAAAGAAAGAAAGAAAGAAAGAAAGAAAGAAAAAGAAAGAAAACGAAAGAAAGAAAGAAAACGAAAGAAAAAGATACAAAATGAAAGAAAGAAAGAAAGAAAGAAAGAAAAAGAAACAACACGAAAGAAAGAAAGAAAGAAATAAAAAGAAACAAAACGAAAGAAAGAAAGAAAGAAAATAAAAACGAAAGAAAGAAAGAAAGAAAAAGAAACAAAACGAAAGAAAGAAAGAAAAAGAAACAAAACGAAAGAAAGAAAGAAAGAAAAAGAAACGAAAGAAAGAAAGAAAGAAAGAAAAAGAAACGAAAGAAAGAAAGAAAGAAAGAAAGAAAAAGAAACAAAACGAAAGAAAGAAAGAAAGAATGAAATAAATAAATAAAAAACAAACAAAAAAAGAAACAAAGAATGACTGAAAATAAGAAAAAACATAGAAAGAAAGAAATAATATGAAAAGAGAAAAGACACAGATAGGGAAATGATCGAGTGAAAAATGGAAAAAGTAGGAAAGAAAAAAAAAAGAAAGAAATTGTTTTTTTTTTCTGTAACAAATTGATAAAGAATTTATGTGCAGAAGATGAGATAATTTTAACTAATTTCCTGACAGTTAAATGGATAATATATTTTCGAAATCTATTTCACAAGAATAAATAGTATTTTGGGGTATTGAATATTTCGGATCATGAATACAAAATATTAGTTATGTCATAAATGTTGTATTCTATATAGTTATAATGGAACATATATATATATATATATATATATATATATATGTATATATATATATATATATATATATATATATATATATATATATATATGTATGTATATATGTATATATATATATATATTAATGTGTAAACATTAATTTTTTTCAAAAGGAATATTATTAACATTAAATTTTACAGATTCATAGAGAAATCACCGTGAAATTTCCATGCTCAGATACATATATCATGCACGTCTTGATCGATTCCAAGTCAGGTACAAGACCAGGCTACAATATAACAGTATTAGCAATACTATCGTCATGTTTTTATTGAAACGTATTGAGACCGACAAATTAGATGCGGAATGAATATGCGATTAGAAAAATAATTAAACAATTTATTTTTCCAGTTGACCATGACATCAACATAACATTCATAATTTACTACAATAAATAAAAACTGAATATTTAATTAGTAAAAATAATAGGACTAATGAATCCGAGATAAGCCATATTTATGTAATCTACAAATTTAATTAAACGTTGGCGAACTGTGTTCCCAATAACTCTAAATTGGTTAATAGGTACATTGGTCATCCTACCACTACCCTTTCTCGCCGTCTCACAGGAAATAGCACCATTCTAATTGACACATAACACTCTTATTACAAATTAGGAACGTTCTTGTAAACATCATGCGTGTTTTTATAGAATGCACGTGTAATAAGATACGTCGAATGTATGAAGCTTCATAATGTAAATGAATGAATGCGAGAAAAAGTTGAAAAGTTGTAACAAAAACTATGAAAGGCCAACGTCTTCATTTAAAAAAGAACTGAATATAAATGTAAAGAGAACGGTTTTCTTTCACTTGTTTATTATATAAATGAGAGTCGTATGTGTGTATGCGTTTGTGTGTGTGTCTGTATGTTAGTTTCTCTGCAAAAAGCTCCCGAGATACTCGACTAAAACCATAAAGTTGACATTTACTGAATCGCCCAACGTTCGGAATCGATCTCTTTGTGTATTGATTTACTCCTCTCCAGGAGTTAGGCACAAGGCCAGTTTTTTATCTTACTCCCACACGTAAGATGTGACCCAAGGTCGGGTCGGGAAAGTGGGGTTTAAAAATTGCCTGGGCAGCCCCGTCGGCATTCCCCGGTAGGGGCGCCTCAGGCAGTAAGCAATAAACTTACTCCTCCCCAAAGAGGGGAGGCAAAGCCTGGGAAGGTGGACCTCCTAGAACTGCACAGGACAGACCCATTGACCGGCGTAAATCAAGACCCGAAGGACAAGACAATACCAGTCTATGGAGTGCAGTATCCATCGGAAGAGATACTACACTTTGATCTTAGCCAAAAAATCGATCTCTTTGTGTAGAACTGACACCAAATTTGTGACGGGGTGCTCGAATTTGTTCATTTTTTCGTAGCACGTACGCTACGCGCATGCGCGCCGTAAAAAAACAAACCCCGGATTCTGAAAGAGTTTAAGTGATTTATTTTTCGCAAGATCTCATACTCTGTTTGTTCCATGCAACAGTTAGCGAAGGTGGATCAAAACCGACAGATCGACGATTCGGTCCCCACCGACTCCTAAGATTTTTTTTTAAACGATCGCTTAGATATACGTTGAAGAGGGGGGGGAGTACCAGGCAAGACAGAGATAGTACTTTTAATAATAGAAATATATTATACTTTTGCTCGGGGAGATGGGGGTGACCGAGGAAGAGAGAGATTGTTACAATTTAGCACCGGGCCACAGGGAGACGGGGCCACAGAGGAAGAGCGAGATTCTAATACTTTTGCCCCGGCCAACGCCGGGTAACCCCATGTTAGTCTATTATATACAAATCAGTTGTCTCTGTGTATGTGTGTGTGTATGTATAACTACAAATAAAACACTCACAAAGTTGGTATTTTCTTGATCGGCGTTGCTTTGTTTGGGTAATATCTACAATTTAGAAAAACATCATTCATTATTTAACCCTAAACTGGCGCAAGTTTTATCAGAGAGGGGGTCTGTTTCCCAGAATTGGATGTACTAACTAAAAGGAACTCATTCTGATGTTTGTCAATGAGTTATACAATTCAAATTCTGGTTGTTGAACGACAACCAGAATTTGAATTCATAACCGCCAAGAGCATCACCGCGGATAACACCCATCACAAGGACAATATATTAAAAAACAACAAAAAATGTTTATTTTTATGTTTTGAAAAAAATCACACAATACTGGCCAACTCTGATAATGGAATATTATTCCGAAATTAATAAGATTAAAATAAAAAAAATAATTAATTTTGCATTGATAAAGGCTTCTATTTTCAATATATATATATATATATATATATATATATATATATATATATATATGTGTGTGTGTGTGTGTGTGTGTGTGTGTGTGTAGAAATTTAGACGACCCGTGTAGATTATGCCTGAATGAAAAATTTGAAATCCTAAACTTTAAAGTTCCCCGAAATCTATTAAACTGTAGAAGTGAGATAGCAAACAGCTGTTTGCACAGAAATAAATTTACCTTAGGCTAACGATAATTAAATAAATAAATAAGTAATAAAGAAAACTAAACAAAAACTTAACAATTTAAAAATTAAAACCTAAAATAAAAATAAAAGGAACCACGTGTTAAAATAAATTCACCCATTATATTGACACAACAAAGGAAACATGATATAGGCCAATCTATAGAAAACAGAATAATAGAACAGGATATAGGATATAACACCTACAAGACCTTTGTTCGCGGGAAGCCCAACGATAGATAGAGAGAACAACAAAGAATCTGATTGGTTAACTAGCTAGCCGTGTATATAAAAACATCCGGCAAAAATAACTCCATGCATTTCAGCCTGAAGATTCTCTCCGGGGATGAAACGCGGGAATCTCTGTGTAGCTTAATTGCCATAAATATATTTTCATAGCTTACTACCTTGCTCTACTTACGTATCGAGCACTGTTGAAGTAAATACTGAAAATTGATACATAAAACTTATATCTCCTTATAAAATGTGATGTGGATACATGAATTACTAATATATATATATATATATATATATATATATATATATAATAACAATTTAATATTAGTCACTTTCTTCTCTCTATATCTCCCCCTCTCTGTTTCTATTTACAGCTACGTGGTAACTAATATTGCTATAACTGGTGATACCCGTTCTTGGTTAGATTAGATTGTTCCAATCTTTTTCTTTTCTTTTCTTTATTACACTCGACTTTTAATAAACAGAGAGGGTCACGGAAGTGAGAGTTATAGATAACGTTTGAAATCAAAATTGTTCCTTTCCTCAAAAAATACATTTGTTACTTCTATATATCAAAAACCAATTAATATAAATTCCTATTACCGAATCGCCCCTACAAAATAAATGAACTTTTATTAAAAAAAAAAAAACTTTCTTTGAGCGAGCACATTTAATTTCCTCTGCACGTAACCCCTTCATTAAATAAATTGCGTATATTAAATAGGTTAATAACGGTCTCCTTAATGGTATTACCGATCTACAAATTAAAACATTCTTACAGGGTGCCCCACAAAAAAAACGGTAAATCAGTATAGAGATTGGATATGTACCCAAAGTGTCCCTTACATAACCCATATTTACACACGTATTTTACCACGATCGACACCAAGTTAATATACATAGCAACGAGATGGGGCTAAGACGCATATATCCACCGACTCTGTTCCCTGGCTCATAGCAACTACTCCTGACTTCATTGAACAGAAAGCGTAACCATAAAAAAGACATAAAAGGATATAAACATAACACAGTTTATTGTTTAAAGTTCACTGTTAAATCAACTTCATTTACAGAGGAGTGAGGTCACAAAAATAAAATCTTTTCAAACTCGATTTATTTGAGCTTGATACACAGACTCGTTTCAAGCTATCCAATGGACGACTAGAAGTTGGCTCGAATGTCTATTTTGTTTCGAAATTTTTGTTCAGATCATGAGTGATAATTTGGATTATTTGGATTTTTCGGACTACTGTTCCCATCTTGGATGTTATTCTACTAATGTTTCGGCCGATGAAAACTTCGACCTTCTTCGGGTGCGTCTTGTCGAACTCGGGAATCTTTACGTCGAACTATACTGGATTTGGAACGGAAGGCTTTATTTAATACACGGTGGTAGCTTGTTCTCGTTCCGTCAGCCATAACCATGTAGAAGTCTTAAGTAATTCGTAACTGTGTTCTTAGTATTGCCCGTTCTAAGGATTGAAACTTCAACCCCCAGAAGATTGATTTTTTACTTAGTACTTTTATCCGTTGCGCCATAAAGATTTCCGAGTTCGACAAGACGCATCTGACGGCGGTCGGGGTTGTGAGAT
Source organism: Sepiola atlantica (assembly GCA_963556195.1). Classification (NCBI taxonomy): domain Eukaryota; kingdom Metazoa; phylum Mollusca; class Cephalopoda; order Sepiida; family Sepiolidae; genus Sepiola; species Sepiola atlantica. The sequence continues at coordinate 210,612,562 of OY744519.1, forward strand.
GAGAACAATAGTCCGAATAATCCAAATAATATAGATTGTCTATTTTCTCATGTAGTTACTCATGTAAAAGCACATTCTTGGCCTTTTGGCTAAGATCAAAGTGTAGTATCTGTTCCGATGGATACTGCACCCCATACTGGTGTTGTCTTGGCCTTCAGGGCTTGATTTACGCCGGTCTATGGGTCTGTCCTGTGCAGTTCTAGGAGGTCCACCCTCCCAGGCTTTGCCACCCCTCTTTGGGGAGGAGTGAGTTTATTGCTTACTGCCTGAGGCGCGCCTACCGGGGAATGCCGACGGGGCTGCCCAGCAAATTTTTAAACCCCACTTTCCCGATCCGACCTTGGGTCACATCTTACTTGTGGGAGTAAGATAAAAACTGGCCTTGTGCCTAACTCCTGGAGAGGAGTAAATCAATACTCATGTAAAATCACATTGAACATCTTATCTGACATTTATTTGTTTACCTTTTAGCTAGGAGAAAAGTGTAGTATCTGTTCTGATGCTACACTTCATCTTTTCGGTCTTCGGTCAGTGAACGAGAAATCCTTCTCGGCTAAGGAATTTTTATTTTTGTTCCAATCCAGAGATCCCCATTTTTGTAGACTTGGATTCTTCCCACATTAAAAATCGACCTTGTGTCTACATCTGCCCTTGTAGGGAGAGGGGAGTGTGATGGAACCATACTTCTGTGATCAAAATCCGTTTCTAGTTCCCAAAAATAACACATGTACGTGAAAATGTATTCGGTTTGCTAATATTAGTAGCAGTAATATTCCGAGTGTTGGTTGTGACCTCTTGCCTACAAACTACGAACAGAAAAATAATTACACGGTGAATTTCGATCAAAAAATCATTTTCACGGTGTTCACACGCAATCGCCTAAAAAGTAGAATCTCAGCTACTGTGACGAAGGCCATATTAATACGGTGCGACCTAAGTTGACAGTTGAGAAGCAAGATGTTTGTTCACATTACCTTTAAATTTCTGCATGCTGGTACGGTCGGGGAAAAGGGGCAGAGACAGAATTCCAAAGGCAAGCGGTTCGAAGAAAGAAGCTATTTGAGTAAAAATGTTCCGATATCCAGGAGCCTCTATAGTGAAGGGGTGGGATTTTGCTTCTACTCGGGTGGATTGGAGGTATTCTATGTTAAAGGGATACAAGTGCAATAAGTTCACCCGGAATACATTTCGCGTAAGTACCTGTAAAACAAGCACAGGGATGCAATATTGCGGCGATGGGACAGAGGCTGGGGCTTGGCAGACAGTGTTGGACCTATTAAGTAAGAGACTCTTTTGTGTACCCTGTTCAAGAGGGAGAGACTAGTGGTTGGAGCACAAGCCCATATGTGACAACAATACTCTATGCATGAGCGAATGATTACTTTATAGACATATAGGATAGTGGCAGGTATGAAAAGTTTACTAGTCCGATAAAGCAAGCCCACCTACTTTGCAGCAGACCTGACAGTATCTCCTATGTATTTATTCCAATTCATGTTGCCAATGAATGTTAGACCAACGAGTTTGAACGGTGCTTCTTGAGTTCATCCCCAATATGTAAAAATGTTCGCCATACTTAACATGTTAACTAGTAGTAGATTTATTTCCTCTTTAATTAACTCTCTTTTAAAAAAGAGTCGGTGCTCTCTTAAATTAGGACCCACGCTAAAATCGACTTGGCGTCGGTATTTTCCGGGGTTTTACGTAAACCGGCAGAAAGTACCGACGCCGAGTCGGTTGACCTACATGCGTCTAAAAAGTCGAAAACGAGGCTGGTTTGACAAGTGGGGAAAAAAAAACATTAACCAACATTTAAAGCGAAAAATTCAAGCAAAACAACAAAAATCAAATAATACATTTAGTCAAATTGTATGAAAAAAATATTTATTTTTTAACGATAAAATAAAAATAAACACCTGATAAATTATATTTTTTAAGTGTTTTTTTTTTTACTGGAAATTATTTTTGGTTTTTTATCAGGTAAAAATGGCGTCGTTAAGGGTTAGGGTTTATGGTTAGGGTTTAGGTTAGGGTTAGTTTTTTTATTTACTGAAAAATATTCTTCGTTTCGTTAGAGTTATGGTTAAGGCTTAGGGTTTAGAGGTTAGAGTTAGAGTTTAGGAGTTTGGGGTTTAGGGTTTGGGATTAGGGTTAGGTATTGAAGTGTTTTTGTTTTTTTGCCTGAACATTTTTTTCTTTTGCGATCAACTTTTCTTCCTGGCAAAAGTTAATCACTCCTTCGGGAGACGCAAGAGCTAGTGATAGCTCGTGAAAATTGTTTGCAGTCCTTCGCGTTTCAATCAGTTGAAATGTTGAAATGTCGTCTGCTTATTTTCTCGCAATTTGACTGGCTAACCGCTTCGGTACTTTCCGGCGGTTTACGTAAACATCCTGAAATAACCGACGCCAAGTTGATTTTAGCGTGGTTCCTAATCTAAGAAAGAACCATATAGTTTTTTTACATATTGGGGTTAAACTCAAGAAGCACCGTTTGCACGTTAGACTCTCGGTAATTGTATTATCAACGAACTTATTAATCTATATTAATAGCTCATGACAGCTGTTAGCCCCTCTATGATATCGGAACTTAGTCGCCATCTTGGTTTATATAATTCTGTCTATAATTTGAACCTAAACAACCATCGGCTCGGATTCATGGGTTCGACACCAGTTAATGCCAGCTTGATTGCTAAATATATTAAAAGAATATAATCTTTCAGTGTTTTGACAACAGGTCGAACTGATTAAAAATTAAAACTCATTTGGCTGCTTGCCAGGGAAAGCCTACCTGCAACGTTTGACGGTGAACACGCCTCGTTGGCTCCACATATGTCAAAGCCAACTTGCATAACGAAAGATAAAAGATACACATCTAGTCTCATTTGGTGCGAGTAATTCGGTCTCAGCCTATTTAAAACTCCCTTAGTAACGCAACATGGAAGTGTAGTGGCCACGGGTGTGGAGAAATTAGTTATTAATATGTTCGTGTATATGAATCGTGACGCCGACTTTATACACGTGCCAATCATGCAGAACGCTTTCTGATTGGCTGATGCGAATCTACAAGCTGGCTGTAATGGTTTAGTGTTTTACGGTTCCACAGAACCACTTTCGCTTAGGGATGTTAGCAACCTTCTCGTGGTCCTTTCCGTAAGTACCCGATGTCTTTCCAGAAATATTTCTAACTAGAAAAACATCGGAGAAACTAATGCCAACACTAGAATCATCTGATTCACACGAAAGAAGAAGTGTTTTACGGTGTGAATTTACTAAGGATCCTAGGATTGACGTTATATTAATAATTTTTTAATTAACAGTCTCGCTTGCATTATCCTTCTGCCTATATAGACAATGGGATGAAAGTGTAATATAGTTAACAGTGCAAAAGATGGCGACGAAAAAATATATATAACAAATAACTCTTACCAAACGCAAGAAAATTTACTTTTTTTATCACAGTGTTCAATTCTGAAAATGTTTGTACGTGTTAGGTTTTTGAGTTGTTGTTTTTTTTATTTGAATATGACTCGTAGCTGCTGAGGCTTGTAAAAACATTATGGACGACCAGGTTAGGCTAAAAGCTTCAATATGGTGCAGAATTTTTTTAAATAAAGAAGAACTTTAAACCCGTTTCAACAAGTTAAAAACATACGGCTGTCATTTACAGCGTCATACAACACTTTAGGACCCGCCTATTGAGTGCTCCCGACGGTCTGCTTATGGTCGCCAAATTTGCTATTAAGACGTTAATTTACTATCCAATTTCCAGACAATGCGTGGTGGGCACATCTGTACGCGCTCCGACTACTGAGTTTAATATGACTTTCGTATCAAGGTTCGAACCGTATGACCGGCAGGTATTGTCTCCTCCCGTACTGATTAATAATTATATATATATATATATATATATATATATATATATATATATATATATATATATATATATATAATGTAAAAATAAAACTGAAATAGCGTCAGGCGGAATTCCTTCGAAAGGGCTTCCGGTCAGTGTGTGACAAAGTATCTGGGGTCCCATGGGGATCGGGTACCCTGGTGACACGTTAGTATGCATCTTGGTAGTGATGCTACGACGAGACGAAGTGGAGACATAAAACTAGTATATGTTTGACGTATAAATGAACTTATTCGGATGACAGAACGACACGCTAGCTAGTCTCGCGGAATCGTGTAAGATATTCAAAATCAATTACCACCAGAGGCGAGGAGACAGTTGACAGTTGGAAGGTGGAGATTAGAGAATTCCATATCGCAATATTATTGTTTGGGTGAGTGGTGCGTTTTTTAGAATCACAAGTATACGGGTGTTTTGAAGATGTCACAAACTAGGATGACACAAGGCACTCGTGACAGAGATTTATGTGAGCCTGTCATCGTTTGTTTACAATGACGGTGGGTTACGGGGAAATCCCATTTATTTTGAGAAAAAAGGAGTGAGACGCCCGTTCCTACCCTTCTTGAGAGAGAAAGGCAGGCAGGAAGTAAGATGGCGAAGAAGGGGTGTGTACGACTATAGACGCACGAGAAAGAGAGATAACAAAAATGCTGCAACTTCAATAAAAGAATGTGTTTTATTCACGCACGACGCAGAGTTTGACTGACGCTCGCCAGAGTTGTACTGACGCCTGGGAGAGTTGAACTGACGCCCGGGCGTGCGCCGAAGTGGCGTGCGCCGAAGAATCAAACGAACGAAATTCTAGCCACCGCCTTCGCCCGTTAAGTTTGTGACTTAGACTACCACTTGTGTAAAGAATTCACACAGAGAACTAGCGAAATAACTTAGCGAAACAAAACAACCCTTGCTAAAGACATTTGCGAGCACAGTGGACATTAATCCTACTATTGACTAATGTAAAATCAATTCTTTTATTTTAAGAATAATTACTCTTCTATACAAAAAAACCCGACCGAGTTGTTGAACATTGTTCTTTTACTTTTTTTCTGCTTGGAATCATTCTTCACCCCCACAGAGCCAACCGGTTGCTGTTCGCCCCAGTGATCGCTCGCTGCTATAAACAGTTTCAAAGTGGGAGTGTGTTTGTAGCTTGACTAGATCGGCGACGTAATCATCATCATCGTCGCCATCCCGGCCTAGAGGAACTTCTATCTATTTTTTTATTGCCACGACGATGTGCACGGCGATGAGGTTCACAAACCGGCACCACGACCAGGATATCACACTTTTGTGGTTGACCACCGTATGCAGTAAGGGGTTCACAAACTGGTGCCGTGACGGTATGTAGGAAGAGAGGTTTAGAAGTGGAACACATTACCACGGTATTTCTTCCCTGCAGATTACCACATGGTTGTCTTAAATACAATATTAACAGATTCGTGTTATTATCGTCCCTACAGGTATTCCAACTTGGTCCCAATCATTCCCAAGATTCTCATAATCTTCTTCTTCATATTTCGACTGACATCATTCCATCTCACTAACCGTTATCCTCCAGTGACTTTTGGCCTTGATAAATGAAAAAAATAAAGGACATTTGTATGAATCGACATGGTACGAATTTTTGACGGGCATGCTGCTGGCATCGGTCTCCCCGATTTCTTCTATTAAGAATTAGGTGCTTACACGGGAGACCACGTAACATCTATAAGTGGAAATTGTGTTATGGACCCGACTGGATTCGAACTGGGAACACTCAGGTTGTCAGTTTGCGTCGTTGTGCAGTTTATCACCGTTACTCCTAGAATGAACAGAAGAAAAAGAAAATAAAAAAGTAAAATATCAAAGAGTGAAGGAAAGAAAGAAATACATCGAAAATTCTGCCAAATCTGCTGCAAGAAAAGCTGGGCTCCATCTACCGGTCTAGAAAACGTCTCACACCAACCAGTATCCGATAGCTCTATACAAGGGGTATCGTTGCCACATCTGAGCTGGTGCTCCAACCACTAGTCTCTTCGTCTTAGACAAGGTGTAAAAAAGCGTCGCTAACCCATAAAGTCCCACACTGTTTACCAAGCTCCAACCCCTGTCCCATCGCTGAAATCTGGCATCACTGTGCTTGTTTTACAAGTCCTTCAACGCAATGTGCTCCGATGAACTTACTGCACGTGTACCTCCTCAACGTAAATATCCCGATCAACCAGACTAGCAACAAAATCACACTCCTTCACTATAGAGGTCCCTAGTATTCCCTTTTTGCTCCCAGTTTCCTTGAGTGTACCAAGATGCAGAAATCTAAATGTAATATGAATAATTATCTTGCTACACAACTCCCCACTTAGGATGCCTCCAATAAATCTGCCACCTAATCACAGTAGCCCCTTTTACGTCTCGGTGACAATATGCTTTTTTGGGTGAACAAAAGTAAATAAAAGAATAGATAAATAAATAAAAGAAAAAAGTTGTAAATACAAAAGAAGACAAGGAAGAAAGTAAAAAAGAAAAAGGAAAAAGAAACAATAGTAGAAAGAAAGAAAGAAAGAAAGAAAAAGAAATATAAAAGAAAAAATTCAAATAGAAAAAAAAGAAAAGAAATACCAACAAGAAAGAAAGAAAGAAATACAAAAAGAAAGAAAAAAATATAAAAAGATAGAGAGAGGGTAAGAAAAAGGAAAAAGAAACAATAGTAGAAAGAAAGAAAGAAAGAAATAGAAATAGAAATAGAATTACAAAAAGAAAGAAAAAAGAAGAAAGAAATACAAAACGACAAAAAGAAAGAAAGAAATTCAAACAGAAATAAAAAAGAAATACAGAAAGAAAAAAAGAAAGAAATATAAAAAGAAAGAAAGTAAGAAATACAAAAAGAAAGAAAGAAATATCAAAAAGAAAGAAAGAAATACAAAAAGAAAGAAATATAAAAAGAAAGAAAGAAAGAGAGATATACAAAAAGAAAGAGAGGGGGTAAGAAAAAGAAAAAAACAATAGTAGAAAGAAAGAAATAGAAATAGAATTACAAAAAGAAGAAAGAAATACTAAAAGACAAAAAAGTAAGAAATTCAAAAAGAACTACAAAAAAATAAAGAAAGAAAGAAATACAAAAAGAAATACAAAAAAAATAAAGAAATACAAAAGGAAAGAAAAAAAGAACTACAAAAAAAGAAACAAGCAAAGAAATACAAAAAGAAATTTAAAAAAAAGAAATAAAGAAATACAAAACGAAAGAAAAAAAGAACTACAAAAAAGAAAGAAAAAAAGAAATACAAAAAGAAATACAAAAAAGAAATAAAGAAACACAAAATGAAAGAAAAAAAGAAATACAAAAAGAAATACCAAAAAACGAAATTAAGAAATACAAAAGGAAAGAAAAAAAGAACTACAAAAAAAGAAAGAAACAAAAAAATACAAAAAGAAATACAAAAAAAGAAATAAAGAAATACAAAAGGAAAGAAAAAAAGAACTACAAAAAAGAAGAAAAAAAAGAAATACAAAAAGAAATACAAAAAAAGAAATAAAGAAATACAAAAGGAAAGAATAAAAGAAAAAAAAGAAATACAAAAAGAAATACAAAAAAAGAAATAAAGAAAGAACTACAAAAAGAAAGAAAGAAACAACAACGAAAGAAAAAGATGAAATTAAAATAATAAAAAAGAAAAAAAACGTGTCGAAAAATAAACATCGATATGAGAAGCAAATGTTGCCAGAGAAACGCAAATCTTTACACGCAAAATTTCGGATTTTGTTTCAATGTCGGATAAAGAAGAAGCCAAAAAAAACATATAAATACCTAATACTGGGTTAGGGTTAGGATTTAGGGTAGGGTGGAAAGTAAGGTAATAAAACAATTTCTTCTTGTGCGGTTGTACACTTAAAAAAAATAACAGCCCCCCCCCCCCCCTCGCTTTCTCAGTCCTAAATTAATATCAGAAAAATGTGAGGGATCAGGGTGCTCGAGAATGTAGCAAAGTTGCGAGAATTTCGATGGCAAGCTAATCCTTCGTGGAGATGCGGGTGGAATGATGAGAGTATTACGAGTTGGTCTCTGGTGAGTAGTTAGGGTTCGGGTTAGAGTTAGTCTCTGGTAAGTAGTTAGGGTTAGGGTTAGAGTTAGTCTCTGGTAAGTAGTTAGGGTTCAGGTTAGAGTTAGTCTCTGGTAAGTAGTTAGGGTTCGGGTTAGAGTTAGTCTCTGGTAAGTAGTTAGGGTTCGGGTGAGAGTTAGTCTCTGGTAAGTAGTTAGGGTTCGAGTTAGAGTTAGTCTCTGGTAAGTAGTTAGGGTTCGGGTTAGAGTTAGTCTCTGGTAAGTAGTTAGGGTTCGGGTTAGAGTTAGTCTCTGGTAAGTAGTTAGGGTTCGGTGAGAGTTAGTCTCTGGTAAGTAGTTAGGGTTAGGGTTAGAGTTAGTCTCTGGTAAGTAGTTAGGGTTAGGGTTAGAGTTAGTCTCTGGTAAGTAGTTAGGATTCGGGTTAGAGTTAGTCTCTGGTGAGTAGTTAGGGTTCGGGTTAGAGTTAGTCTCTGGTGAGTAGTTAGGGTTCGGGTTAGAGTTAGTCTCTGGTAAGTAGTTAGGGTTAGGGTTAGAGTTAGTCTCTGGTAAGTAGTTAGGGTTCGGGTTAGAGTTAGTCTCTGGTAAGTAGTTAGGGTTCGGGTTAGAGTTAGTCTCTGGTGAGTAGTTAGGGTTAGGGTTAGAGTTAGTCTCTGGTGAGTAGTTAGAGTTCGGGTTAGAGTTAGTCTCTGGTAAGTAGTTAGGGTTCGGGTTAGAGTTAGTCTCTGGTAAGTAGTTAGGGTTCGGGTTAGAGTTAGTCTCTGGTAAGTAGTTAGGGTTAGGGTTAGAGTTAGTCTCTGGTAAGTAGTTAGGGTTCGGGTGAGAGTTAGTCTCTGGTAAGTAGTTAGGGTTAGGGTTAGAGTTAGTCTCTGGTAAGTAGTTAGGGTTAGGGTTAGAGTTAGTCTCTGGTAAGTAGTTAGGGTTAGGGTTAGAGTTAGTCTCTGGTAAGTAGTAAGGGTTAGGGTTAGAGTTAGTCTCTGGTAAGTAGTTAGGGTTCGGGTTAGAGTTAGTCTCTGGTAAGTAGTTAGGGTTAGGGTTAGAGTTAGTCTCTGGTAAGTAGTTAGGGTTAGGGTTAGAGTTAGTCTCTGGTAAGTAGTTAGGGTTCGGGTTAGAGTTTGTCTCTGGTAAGTAGTTAGGGTTAGGGTTAGTGTTAGTCTCTGGTGAGTAGTTAGGGTTCGGGTTAGAGTTAGTCTCTGGTAAGTAGTTAGGGTTAGTGTTAGAGTTAGTCTCTGGTAAGTAGGTGGGGTTAGGGTTAGAGTTAGTCTCTGGTGAGTAGTTAGGGTTCGGGTTAGGTTTAGTCTCTGGTGAGTGGCACGTGGAATTCGAGAAACTGTAGATTTAAGGTAACTCGTTTGTTGTTTTATTTTTGTTGTTGTTTGTTGTCCTACGTATAGTTGAGGTAGACAGGGCGTAGGTGATTCAACAAGAAAACGCTATGAGGATTTAATCCGAATGTCAGGTATCTCAGACTCAGACTCAGACTCAGGAACTACCGCGTCCTGCGACGCATGGGGCAGTCAACGTAAAATTAAGCATCATTTGATTGTTTGCGTAGCAATAGTTTTTTTACGGGGACAGGTCGCTAGCCTGAAACCCAACCACTAACATTTCGAAGGAAGACTCTAAGTGGGGGAAGTCTCCGATGGAGTTGTGAACCGATCACCACAGATTAAGATGCGGATCGCCTTCAACTCTTGGAGATTTGAATCAATTTTCTATGTTGTTGTTGTTGTTGTTGTTGTTGTTGTTGTTGTTGTTTGATTTATTCATTATTTACCCTTTTTTCCTTTCGTTCTGTTTTCCTTCTTTCATTTTCTTATATATATATATATATATATATATATATATATATATATATATATATATATATATATAATAGAAATTTGTAGTTGGCTTGAAGCATTGCTTGGAGTAATAATAAAAGTTTTTAAAAAGGTTGAAGGCAATGCGAAGTTCCGGATGGCTGGAAGCTGTGAAGAACAAAAACAAAACAAAACCGAAATAAGTCGGATATAGATCGAAAAGGTTTGTTTATTTTTCTAGACAGCAATGGTGTTAGATTGTAAAATTCCGGATTATCAAGGATCAATTTGATATATTTCGAGAGATTTTTTTTCTTCTCTCCTTGTCAAAAATAAATAAAAGGAAAATCCCTTTAACCAGTAAACCGATCAGTCTACATACCTAAAACAAAAGATCCTTAAGAGGTAAATTAAAACCAATAAATAAGGATTAAACTTAACCAGACATAAATAAATTATAATATACTACACCGACAACAAATAACTAACTTTCTACAGCATATATAACATCTAATGCCGGAACCAGCCTGTTGACAAACATATATATTATAAGTAAAATCAACGTTTTATATACGATAAAAAAAGCAATAACAATAATAGTAAATATATAACAAAAAATTAAATAAATAGAAACAACATACAAATACATATATATGTATGTATATACATATATATATATATAAAAAGAAAGAATAATAATATAAGATATAATATCTAATTATTATCTTATCAAAATCTATTACGATCTATTTCATTTTCCTCTGAATACTTTATCCTGAACACTTCCGGTTTAACCCCCAGCGCTCCTGGCATTTTCTCGGAATCCGGGATTTTTCTTTTATTTATTTTTGACAAGGAGAGGGAAAAAATATCTCGGAATATATCAAATTGATCCTTGATAATCCGGAATTTTACGATCTAACACTATTGCTGTCTAGAAAAATAATCAAACCTTTTCGATCTATATCCGACTTATTTCGGTTTTGTTTTGTTTTTGTTCTTCACAGCTTCCAGCGATCCGGAACTTCGCATTGCCTTCAACCTTTTAAAAAACTTGTATTATATATATATATATATATATATATATATATATATATATATATATATATATATATATATATATATGATTATTTTTATTTACACAGACATGTACAAAATCCGCGACACTAGAATGTCGCTGTTATCGATCAACAGCTATTATAAACTGATATCTCATCAGGCAGAGTTAGAATCCGATTCCAAATATGATTTAAGGTATTATCGGATTCTAACTCTGCCTGATTAGAGTTCATGTACATGTATGTGTAAATAAAAATAATCATATATAAAAGCTCTATTTGATATTGAGCACTTTTTATAAACCCGGTTGAGATTCTTTGGTTTACTACCCTGTGGATGTTTTACCTGGATTATTATTATTATTATTATTATTATTATTATTATTATTATTATTATTATTATTATTATTATTATTATTATTATTATTATATTTATGCAAACATTGATAAAAATTACAGAATTCGTCTGTTTAATTATACTTTTTTTATTCTTTTAATTTTTCTGATGGTCTTTTTTGTATTAAAATCAAAAACATAAATGTTCCATTAGTTTGAAATAGATAGGGTATAATTAAACAGACAAATCTTGTTATTTTTTAACAATGTTTGCATAAATGAGAAAATGCTGACTAAATACACACACTATATATATATATATATATATATATATATATATATATATATATATAGATATAGATAGATAGATAGATAGATAGATAGATAGATAGGTAGATAGATATTTATATATATATATATATATATATATATATATATATATATATATATATATATTCATTTATTCTGGTACAGAAAAATTAGTACAACATTCGTACCGTCGGTTTCAAGCACAGAAAGTCTTAGCCATCCGGCTCTCTTCAGCTTCTGCTGTCATCTGTTTTGGAAATGTGAAGTCACATGACACTCTCGTTGGGACGCGTTATTTGCTCAGCGTGTTGTGTATGTTTTTTTTAATTTAAATTTAGTGTAATGGAACGGTTGAGATTTAAAACCGGAGGAGATTTGAAGAGATTTAAGAATATAAAAATAAAAGAGAATAAAAATAAAAATAAAAATAAAAATAAAAATAAAAATAAAAAATAAAATAAAAATATATATAATATAAAAGAAAGAAGGGAAATAAAAAATTAAAAATTAAAAAATAAAAAAGTTTCTATGTAATTCCCGTGAGCCAATTTTATGAATTTGTATCATTGGCCGTTACTGTTTTTGGGTTTGAAGATGTGCGTTCTAAAAGGAGGGAGAAAAAAAAAGAGGTTAAAGGGAAACCCGTTAATTAATATCGTGTTAAAATTATTTTAGACAACCCGAAGTAATTTTCATAAAGAAATTGCTGGATCTAAAGTAGGTAACTTTGCTGGAAATATAAAGGTTTGAGGTCGTGTAAATGGATTTGTTAGATTAGTCTAATGACTGATAAAAAAATGTAATATTTTCGTGAAAGTCGAAGTTTTTGCTCTTGAAAATTAATGTGAATATGGGATTATAAGGTGTTTGTTCGTATTTTTTTATTTGTTTATATTAGTAATGATGGGGGGCAGAGGGGAAGTAGCTAGGCTTATGTGAATCGGTCAGTCCAGTTTATGAGTAGTGCTTGTTTTTTGCGGATACATTCCTTAAAGATTTCATTGTGGCATTCAAACAGGCTGTATTCGGATCAAAGATGACCCTTGAAATATGGTATTTTTCAGCATCACATAGAGGACATATGTTTATGGCTGGAGAGAAGGATGGTTTTCTCTCAATTACTTTCTATTTGATCGTGAAGGGTGTATTTTCTTCGTTAAGTTGCTATATTAGGGTCGCGAGTGCCGTATTTGCCTTGTTTTTGTATCTGAAGGAGTTTCTGTGTGCGTATAATCATTGTTTGAAGTTTCCCTTCGTCATCCCAATGTATTTTTCTGCACTACCGGTATTCTGGTTTGTGACGGTTGCTTCATATATGATTGAATCGATTTTGTAATTCCCCTCTAGGGGGCAGTTGTTTTTGTCTTGGCATGAGCAGCCTGTGTTTGTAATTGCTTTGGGTTCCGCAGAAATAATTTTTCTTATTGAAGGGGCAGTGGAATAGCTGACCTTAACAGAATTTCTGTTTAAAAGTTTGTATAGGTTATTTGTGGGTGGGAAATGTTTGTCAAGTAATTTGAAGCAAAGGTGGCCTACCTCTGTTTTGGTATTGGTGGAATAGGGTGGAGAAACCCAGATCACCGATCTCCTTCTATTGCGGGTTCGCCGTGGTTGGTCTCAGGTGGGGATGTATGATATCTCTTCTCTGAACCCGCTGTCGCGGAGCGCTTTGTTGTAATATGGTGTTGCTTGGTTGAAAATTTCGGGACTGGATGAGAGGTTTGAAATTCTTTGGCTAATATTATTGACTATTTTTCTAAAGATAGAGGGGGTGGCAGGATCCCTTGTGTGTGTATTGGAAGTGTACTGGGTCTAAATTTGTTTTAATGGTGATTTTGAAACCGAGATTATGGAAAGTGCTTGTTAATTCTTTTTTAAATCTATCTAATGTCTTTTCGTTGTGGTTGCGTGACAGGCAAAGTCAGTCATCTCTATAGAGACCAAAGAAATGGTGTGGGAATTTATTTTGGAGCGTATCTTATATAAGCAAGCCGACAAAGTCGCAGATGTATGCACTGTCGTAATGTCCCATTGCAACATCAAATGAGTCCTTTGGGTTTGATTTTTTAACCCAAGCCCTTCCCTCGAAGAAAAGAAGGGTTTGTCTTGCTTGTGGTATTGTGTTTCTTTCTAGTTGACTGATGTTTGTGTGTGAAAGTGCAACGGTTAAGGCCTAGTCTAGGGTGTCTTTTGTTATGGATGGGTAGATGTCTACTATGTCTAATTGTGTGAATTTGCATCTGTGTTTTTCCTGTATGTTATGGAACCAATTTAGAACTGAAAATTGCCCCACAGACTTTGTTCTTTCCTTAATGTTATTAACTATATTTTTAACAATGGATTTACTTGCTAGTCCTAGTTCGCTTTTAGCTGGGTTGATTAGTCTGCAGGAGGGTTAATTTCTAAGGTTTTCTTTGTGGTCTTTTAAGGTAACAAAGACCTTCCTCTTATCTAAGTAATTAATTCTATATTCGACACCTAGTCTAGTAGCTATCTCAGTAGTATCATTATTAATGGTCTTATATGTATCTGCCTTGGCTAACTGATATTTATCGGTAATGGAGCTAATTGTTAGATCTGTTTTTTTTTCTTTTTTGTCATTTTATAAATATTTTTGGTTTTGTCAGAGATATTAGTGCACCATTTTCTCTTTTAAGTTTTTTATGTCGGCGGCAAGTGTCTTCTGGAAAGGATTTTGCTTGTTCGTAAAAACTAGGTTGCGGGTAATGTTAAGTAGGTATTTTTCGAAATTGTCGAAGGCCTCTACTTTCGGCGGGTATTGACCAGATTTTAGGCTCTGTTCTGTATTCAATACTTTCCACCTCATTCTTCCTATATATATATATATATAGAGAGAGAGAGAGAGATAGAAGAAAAAAGAGTGATAAATATGCGACGATTGTCCAAATTTATTTCAAATTTCAATTGTTCAATGCAAGGTGCATTCAGTAATAAACTAGTGTTTATTATTCTTTCCTTAAGCCAAGGCTTTTCAAAGATCGAAATCTTATCATCAGAGGAGAAATACAGATGGATAAGTTGGCTTTCGAAAAAACCAAAGTTCAAATATTTGAAAAATATGAAAAATATTTTTTTTAATTATTAAAATAATTGTTGTTAAAAAAATTTTGTTGAAATTTGAAATAAATTTGGACAATCGTCGCATATTTATCACTCTTTTTTCTTCTATCTCTACTATTGCTCTATCTCGTATATTGAGCCAATCCTTTTCACAATAGGTTCCATCTACTAAAAGTTTTCACTTTGGTTTATTTTGATCCTATATATATATATATATATATATATATATATATATATATATATATATATATATATACAGTATATATATATATATATATATACATATATATATATATAGTAATCAAGATAAAGTAAACATCCACAAGATAAAAATCCAAAGAGTGCCCAATATCAAATAGAGCTTTTATATATATCATTATTTTTTTATACAGACATGTACATAATCTGTGACATAATCATGTCGATGTTATCGATCAACAGCTGTTAGAAAGTGAAATGTTCTTTCCAAATATGACCTAAATGAAGGATCAAATTTTCATTCTGCCTGATGAGATCTCAGTTTCTAACAACTGTTGATCGATAACATCGACATAATAGTATCGCAGATTATGTACATGTCTGTATAAATAAATATAATTATATATATATATATATATATATATATATATATATATATATATATATATATATATATATATGGAGGGGTGAGAATATTAGTGAATTTTCCTTAGGGTGAAAGAGATGAAAAGGGGCTGGGATTTTTGTCGTGGTGAGGTGTGGCATGGATTTTGAGTTGAGGTGTGTTGAGGTGTGTTTAGCATGTAGATGGTATCATAGTTTTAGAAAAAGATTTGAAGAAATGAAGATAACTTGGAAATGGGCGCGGGGTGAGAGTGTGAAAGAAAATAGTCAAAAGGGTGGCAGAGGTGAGAGGGGAGAGGGGAGATTTTTGTTGTGGTCAGGTGTGAATTTTTTTTTTACCTACAGCTTTTGGCTAAGATCAAAGTGTAGTATCTGTTCCGATGGATTCTACACCCCATTAACTGGTATTGTCTTGACCTTCGGGGCTTGATTTACGCCGGTCTATGGGTCTGTCCTGTGCAGTTCTAGGAGGTCCACCCTCCCAGGCTTCGCCTCCCCTCTTTGGGGAGGAGTAAGTTTATTGCTTACTGCCTGAGGATAAGCCAAGCGATAGTTTGAATCAAAACTCCACGTGTCTGCTGTTTTGTAGTCATTTTCTTTTAAACGATCAAACCGCCACTATAACAACTTCCTTTTCACCGCCATGTCAGGTGTCAGGTCTGCGAATATAAATATGCATGTTGTTGCGACGAGCCAAGATGTGACATGACACATACAAAACAATAATATTCAAAACAGTAAGTTATAGCAAGTTGAATCGTACACGCGAAACGTAGAAAAAAAAGTCTCATAACAATTTTGAAAAAGCAACAAATCTTCGTGAGTTGGGACGAGCTTTTATCAATATCTGTTATTTGAAATATCTCAATACTATTTTTAAAATAAATTGTATAATCACGCTGCGGTGAGCCAAGATTTAACATGACTCGTCTACAGACAGGCGGTATTCCAGTGGTTAAGCTGTTGTGTCAGGTTAACAATAGAGTTTATCGATGCAATAAAATCTTTTAAAAAGAATGTCTAACCTAATAAGTTCCGTTTGCCAAGCTCAAGCCTCTGTCGCATCACAGCAGTGTTGTATCCCTGTGCTTGTTTTACAGGTAGTGCCACGGAATGTACTCTAACAAACTTACTGCACTTGTACCCCGTTAACGTAAACACCTTTAATCAACCCGACAAGCAACAAAATCCAACGCCTTCACTGTAGAGGTCCCTAGATGTTACCAAAGAGTTAGGGCTCCTGTACTACCAGTCGGAAACAGAAGCCAGACAAGCTGTCAAACTTGTACCTTCAACCTGGCAGACAAAGACGGCCCAGACTGGCCGTGCGAAACTATGTGGCAAGCAAGTGTCCCAAGTTTTCCAAATAGAGAGAAAGAGATAATAGGACGGAGTTCGTTGTCCTAGTAAGGAAACATCGTCAAGCACTGAGTATATTTGGGGAGTTCCTGTTATGCACATGGCTAATAGAGAAAAAATGAGTGCAAAGGACGGGCGATAAGCAGAGCCTATTAACTCCTTAAGCAATTTAAGTTTGCAAATCATATATTTTGTTTGAGTCTCAGCTCGAGCAAGGTTTTCGACCAGGCTTAAGGAGGCCTCCCTCACATAATTGTTTGGTGCCATGGCGTATGAGATCAGTAGCACAGGTATAACATCAGATTTGTCCTTCTCCTAGATGGATAACTTGACAAGATCTAACGGGGCAATCATACCGAGAGGGGGTATCCCGCGCCTGGGTACTAAGCCAGGTATTTTTGCTGGATAGATAAGAATTATAAGATTCTACTTAAATAAAGTTTTGCCGTCTCTTCCCCAAAATTAAATTAAATTGAAGATAGGTGTCCCTCTACTAATAGGTAGGCAGGTGGTAAATTTAAAACATGGGAGCATACCAATCTGTTTTTATTTATTCAATCATTTCTTTTAAAGACACAAACTCATATGTTGATAAAAAAATTTCAATAAATACAAGGGCTTACGTTTCTTAACAACTTCGTTTCCCAAAGATTAACTAGAGATGTAAGAGTATTTGAAGCGTGGACTAAAAGACACACGAGGAAAAAAGGATTAATTTGTAAACAGAAATTAAATAAAGAAAATACAAAACAGAAATAACGAAAAAAGCAATTAGTTATATAAAAGATCTATCATCACTATCGTCATCATCATGATGGTTTTGATCACTCCTGGAGGAGGAACCCCCTTCCTGTTTCTGACTACCTTATTGGTAATGTTCATTCAGGGGGTTGCCATAGTCGCCACGCTAGGCAAAGCGTGTTTGTGACGCTATTTACCCATAGCTAGGTGTGGCCAGGCTCAACGTCGCTTAACTTCGGTGGTCTAACGGGAACCGGTGTGTCACCGTGAGTATGCCCTATATAGACTATAGAACTATAATATAATATATAACTGTTGTGGGGTACAAATCACCCCTATTGGAGAACTGATGGTATCAACCAGGTATAATAAATACCACTGGTTGCAGAGACTCAGGAGAGACTTTCATACCATGTTTTACCGCATGTTATGAACCCGTTCATCTCCTACCACATTAGTGGCGTTCTGTGTTGCTTTATGATAAATACATTGTTATATTTTAACCCTGTCACTATTTGTGGTTTATTTCTTTGAGACCCCTAGCACGGGTCTACAACAATAACCTAGATATATAGTGTGTAATTGGACACGTTTTGCTGTGTACAGTAGACATTTTATGTCTTTTTTATCTGCTGATTATTCGTAGCCAGATTTTAACAAACTTTCTAGTTTGAGATTTTTTAGCTTTCAACTAAGTTCTAGTCATCTGCTGGATATTGTAAAACATTACATATTCTCGGGTCAAATACGAGAGTAACAAATGTTTAAGCGCTAATATGGCGGACGTGATCAGCCTGCACCTGGATCGAACCCTGGCCCGACTTTCCTTATTTCCGCCACGAAATTATCCAACTGCTCGATCCAGGTTCATATTTATCACGTCCGCAATACTTGAACGGAAGAAATATTTGTATTGACGAGTTTTGATTTTGATTGGATGATATTGCATGACGTCATTCGGTTAACGTTCGTGTGTATTCATGTATATGTTTTATTTCTCATGCAAACGGTTAGCTACGGAATTAATTTTGGTGGGGTTCAACTTGCTAGGACATAACCCACGCACTTGCTCCCCCATAATAAAAAGATCCCTTCGTGTGTGACAGCTTTCTTTTTAACGACATATATCACTCGTCTCTCTCCCTACCATCTCTCTCCACACACACACACACACACACACATATATATATATATATATATATATATATATATATATATATATATATATATATATATATATATATATATATATATATATATATAAGAATTTGTAGAAAGAAAAACAGTTTCGAGTTGTATTTCGGTGAAATATAATTTACCACGATAAAACCTCATTCCTTGGCTCCCAAACGTTGCCCCATCTCCCTGTCTCTCTTTCTATCACTCTATCTCTCCACACACACACACACACACACACACATATATATATATATATATATATATATATATATATATATATATTTCTGAAATACTCAAGATGTTTGGGGGATTCTTTTCGTTCCAAACCAGTAAGTTGTCTACATTTCGGAAGGCCCTTTCACCCCCCCCCCCACCCT
Source organism: Sepiola atlantica (assembly GCA_963556195.1). Lineage (NCBI taxonomy): Eukaryota > Metazoa > Mollusca > Cephalopoda > Sepiida > Sepiolidae > Sepiola > Sepiola atlantica. Next base: position 210,631,353 of record OY744519.1, read on the forward strand.
TCAGCTTTACAACAACAGAAATAAATCTTCGATGTGAGTCGTTTTCGCACATGCCCGACCCCAAGGGCATCTGAAGTTGGCTTTCACTATACCAAACTACCCCCACTTCCTATTTCTACTGCTCAACCACCCACACCCCGACAACCGCCAAATCTTCTCGCTAATTCTAAGTAGGAATTCTACATTTCGAGTCTAAACGAAACTGAATTTTTTTTTCTGCCTGGATTCTTTGCTAGATGCATCCACGAATCTTAATGAGAGGCTCTGTCGGTGTGTCTGTCCATCTGTCTGTCTGCCCGTCACGCTTCCGTTTCAAATAACATTTTCACGGCTAATTTCACTCACTCTACTCCAAAAGAAATTGTCAGCTGACTTCGCCGAGAGCGAACATAATTAAAAGTACATTACTTTTTTCCTGACACGCTTAAGTTTGAAACAGTATTTCCGTTTGCCTTCTTTCTTATACCAATGAGTCACTACTCACCAAGGCCAAAAGCCACCCAAGGATAAGACTTAATAAAATTGTCAGTTGAATGATCAACAATACTATGAAGTATACACGAGCCAGATTATTAATGATTTTAATCCCAGACTTGTTTTTATCGATTTAATTTCGAATTTGTAAACTGGCAAATTATCAGATTTAGTAAATGATAATAAGTTCATAAATGTTGAACTATTTGGCTTGCTTTGTTTGTTGTTTTGTTATTAGCTCATTGTCCTTTTGCCTAAGATCAGAGTGTAGTATCTGTGCCGATAGATGCTACACTCTGTAGACTGGTACCGTCTTGGCCTTCGGGACTTCATTCCACCGGTCTGAGGTATTGTCCTGTACAGTTCTAGGAGGTCCATCACCTTTTCATTAAGAAGGGGTTTGTTTATTGCTAATCGCCTGAGGCGCCCCTATCGGGATATGCTGACGGGGCTGTCAAGGCATTATTTTAAGAGCTAAAGTGCTCCACTTCTTAGGCACTGGCTTTTCCTTCAAACCCACCTTTCGACCTTGTGTCACATCTTCCTGCGGTGAGAAGGAAGTAAATACTAGCTCCTTGGTCTTTTGTCTAAGATCAGAGTGTAGTATCTGTTCCGATGGATGCTCACTCTGTAGACCTGTATTGTTTTGGCCTTCAGGCCTTGATTTCGTCAGCCTTGGGTACTGTCCTGTGCAGTTCTAGGAGGACCACCCTCCCAGGTGTTGCCTTCTCACCCTTTGAGAAGGGGTTAGTTTATTGCTAATCGGCAGAGTGATCTTCTTCTCCTAGGGAGATAGATAAATACCAAGATCAGAGTGTGGTATCTGTTACGATGGATGCTACACTCTGTAGAACGGTACCGAATCGGGTTGTCTCCCTTACACCCTAATTGATTTTATATTTCAGGATTATTAAGATCTTCACCCATATTGTTACAGTAGAATTTCAAACGGAACACTTTATTTAATCGACCGAACTATACGACGCTCATTCCGCGTCCAGATAACTTTTAGATACTTCGTATCAGTTAAAGTTTAATCCCAGGTAAAATTAATTCTAGAAAATAAATAGTAAACTGATATCATACATCAATGAAGACATATTACGCGGAATGAGAGAAGTCTGCTTTTTATGTCCTCATAACATATCGCTCAATACGTCTCGGGCCTGACATGTAGATGGCGCCACCAATAAAAAATTTATTTAATTCTTATAAAGTACTAACCTTCATATGGCACGTGTACACATTTGAGCGCAATAGGATTATCAGTTTATAAACTGCAGTTATTTAAGTTCAAAACAATTGAAAAATCTGATACTGTCCAAGCAAAGCAATGGTGTTATTATGTAGAGTGAAATAATCCCTAAGTTATCACGACCACAGCAGGTAAATTCAACGCTTTGAACAGTTTCGGTTATATGATGTACGCGTCGCAAACTAGCATGTATAGAAAAATTATGTATTTAACAGAAAGCCGAATAGTCGCCGTTAAGAAACTGTTCTGATCAACACAGATTAAATGATGTTAATTGTGAATGGAGATCCGTTATCGACATTTGTACTTAAAAAATGAATGCAAGTAAACGAGGTAAAAAGCCATTAAAATTTGATAATATTAATAAATTAAGATGGCTGACCTTACACGCGCATGCGCGACATTTAAATATGTTTTTGTTTTTTGTTTTTTCGGTCGTGCTTCTAGATTTTCTTCACAGCAATGATTCTTTTGTGTTGGCCGCCATCATGTGTCACGTGAGCACATAATCCGTAGCACGGATCAACGCAACTTAACATGAAGCGTCTGTTTTTATTGTGTTTCCAGAGAAAGGAGGGGGTATTAATTTTGTTTTTATTTTGTAGGTTTTTTCGTGTGTTTTTTTTGTTGTTTTGTTTTTAGGTATTTTGTTTTTTGTTTTCTTCTTCTGCTTTTTTTTGTTTGTTTTTCATCTGTATTATTATGTTATTTACTTTTAAAAAAAAATTGTCCATCCGTCACAATGGTCTTCTTTTTTTTCGCATATGTTACCAATGGGAGACATAATTTAATTACCTGCGACCAAACGATTCGCTCTGTTTAACGACAGTGACATATTTATTTCAATAAATGTTGATTGATAGCAAAATATTACCAAAAAAAAGATTCATGGCATTTAAATTATTTACATATTGACGACTGCTACCCTTAACTCAGTTGGTGTTATGTTCACAACGTTTCAGCCGTTGTACTTTCCTGTCGTCTTTAATTTCTTTTTCTCGTGTGTGGTAATATGACACAGTCAAGGGAGAGCTTAGGTTAGAATCACGGACGAAGTCGTCTAAATTCGAAGCCACGTAATTAAATAATAATAATAATAATAATAATAATAATAATAATAATAATAATAATAATAAGAAGAAGAAGAAGAAGAAGAAGAAGAAGAAGAAGAAGAAGAATAGTAGTAATAATAGCATTGGGGAGGCTTATTGCCACCAAAATCCCAGAGAAGACCAATGGTCCTTACCAGCGAGAAATCAATGGTAACAGGCTGTTGCGATACCGCAAGATTATTTACGGTTGCTAGCGAAAAGAGGTGGAGAATACTGGAAATCTGAGGAGGCTTGTTGTAACTCAGACTCCAGGGAATACCACCGGTTGTCGGTGAGCAATCACTGATGACCTGTGTGAGAACTCCTAGTGAGTAAACAATAACAATAACAATAACAATAACAATAACAATAGCAATAACATTAACATTAACAATAATAATAAATATAATAATAATGATAATGTAATATTAATAATAATAATAATAATAATAATAACAATAATAATAACAATGATAATAATAACAATAGCAATAACATTAAAATTAACAATAATAATAAATATAATAATAATAATGATAATGTAATAATAATAATAATAATAATAATAATAATAATAATAATAATAATAATAATAATAATAATAATAATAATAATAATAATAATAATAATAACAATAATAATAATCACCAAACTTCAAAAGGAAGCTAAAACCGTAAATAGGATGAAGGAGAAGAGTAAACGATGGAAGAGCAGAAATCCGAATCGCAAGGAAAGACTAAATAAGAAACATGAAGAACTAAAACAAAATATAGCAGTAAAAGAAGGAAGATTGAGACGATACAGATACAAATCGGAACAGTACAAACAGAACAGGACCTTTGAAAACAATGAAAGCCAGTTTTACAAAAACGTAAACGGAGAAAGAACAACAAAAGAACAACCGGACCCGACACAAACAAAACATTTCTGGAGCAAGATATGGGAAAAAGCTGAAGATCACAACAAAAATGCTAAATGGCTGAAAGACATGAAACGTAAACTTCTAGAAATTGAAGAAGGAACGGAAACAGAAATTAATGAAGAAACTATTAAGACAACACTAAAGAAAATGGCAAACTGGAAAGCACCAGGTCACGATGGAATATATGCGTACTGGTTCAAAAAATACAGGACCCTACATGAAAGGCTAGCACAGAAACTGGGAGGATGTATCCATAAAACAGTCGTACCAGAGTGGATGACCAAAGGAAGGACAACGCTCATACAAAAAGCCGCCAAGAAGGGAACGACCCCAAGCAATTACAGACCAATAACCTGTTTACCAACAATGTGGAAAATCCTAACGGCACAACTGAGAGAGCAAATTTACCATTCCCTGAACAGTCGTGGACTACTTCCTGATGAACAAAAAGGATGTCAGAAAGAGAAAAGAGGGACGCATGATCTGTTATACATTGATCAAAAGATCCTGAAAGAAGTTAAACGCAAGAAAAAGAACATATCTATGGCATGGATTGACTACAAGAAAGCGTACGACAGAATCCCTCAAGCATGGATAATTGAATGTTTAAAAATGTATAAGAAACCCGACAGGATTATTAATCTCATCAAGAAAGCAATGGAAACATAGAGATTAGAACTGACAACTGGAGGGCAATACTTGACGGAGATAAAAAAAAATACAGAGAGGCATTTTCCAAGGAGACTCCCTATCACAACTACTGTTTATTATAGCCATGCATCCACTCAACTACATACTCAGGAAATGTGATGCCGGATACAAGTTCACAGGCAGAGAACAACGAATAAACCATCTCATGTACATGGACGACCTGAAGCTATTTGCAAAAAGCAAAAAGGAACTGGAAAAGCTAATGAATACGACCAGAATCTTCAGTCAGGACATTCAAATGGAATTCGGAATGGAAAAGTGTGCATTGCTAGAGGTTAAAAAAGGAAAGCTGGAGACGACTGAGGGCATGGAACTACCCAACCAAAAGCAGATGGAAGCGCTAGATGAACAAGACAGCTATAAATATTTGTGAGTTTTGGAAGCAGACACAATCAAATCAACAGAAATGAAAGAGAAGATTGGAAAAGAATACCTGAGAAGAACAAGAAAGCTCTTAGAAACAAAATTATATAGCAAAAACATAATCAAAGGTATAAATACCTGGGCAGTATCACTAATAAGATATTCTGGACCATTCATAAGCTGGACTAAAGAAGAACTCATGCACCTTGACCAGAGAACTAGAAAATTAATGACCATGCACAACGCACTACATCCAAAAGACGATACAGACAGACTCTACGTGAAGAGAAACGAAGGGGGAAGAGGACTGGTAAGTATAGAAGACTGTGTGGACGACACTAAAAAAGAACTGGAGAAATACATAAACCAGAACACAGAAAGGCTGATCACCGCAGCAAGAGATACCGTCCCAACGAACAACGCAGGAAGCATCGAAACTGGACACAAATAAACAAGAAAAGAAAAATGGGAAGAAAAAAACTACATGGACGCTTCATAAGACCTACAAGAGAAGAAACCAACGCAAATAGCTGGGCATGGCTAAGAAAAGGAAACTTGAGCAGAGAAACGGAATCTTTACTGATGGCTGCACAGAACAATGCGATTAGGACAAACATTAAAGCTAAAATAATAAAACCCAGGAAAACAATAAATGCAGACTGTGTTGACAAAGAGACGAAACAATAAATCATATAATAAGTGAATGTAGCAAACTTGCCCAAAAAGAATACAAGAACAGACATGACTGTGTTGGGAAAGTAATATACAGGGAACTGTACAAACAATTGAATTTCGAATATGCAGACAAATGGTACAAACATAAACCAGAAACAGTACTGGAAAATGAAAAACACAAAATCCTCTGGGATATGGATATACAAACAGATAAACCCATACAAGCAAGGAGACCTGATGTTATTATAATACACAAAAAGGAAAAAATTTGTAAAATCGTAGACTTCGCCGTTCCAGCAGACAACAGAGTGAAGATGAAAGACACAGAAAAACGAAGTAGATACACAGAACTAGCCAGAGAACTGAAAGGAATATGGAGCATGAAGAAAGTTAGTATAATACCAATAATCGTAGGAGCACTAGGAACAATCCAAAAAAACCTGGAGAAAAGACTGGGAGAAATTGGAATCAAAGGGACCATCGAAACCATACAAAGGACGGCAATGATCAAAACAGCAGCAATCCTAAGGAAAATCATCGAATGCGGAAACCAACACGCATAAGCTACGAAGGCTAACCAAAGGAATTTGCAACAGGGAGAAAACAAAACCACACGAAGAACACCACAAGAACTAAGGAACAGAAACTGCAAAAAAACAGCACTTCATAATCCCCCGCCTCAATAAATTACACCGGCGTTAGCTATCACTACAGAAAAATGAACCAAAGAAACAGAAATTACAATAAACACTATAAGCTCCTCCCTTTCCCCCCACCCTCACCCCCAATTTTTTTTTTAATTTAAAAAAAAATTTAAAAGAATTAAAAAAAAAAAAATTTTAATAAGGAAAGAGAAAAGGAAAAAATTAAGGAATTGAAAGGGAAAAAAAGGAAAATATAAAAAAAAAACTTTTAATTATTATTTTTTTATTTTTTAAAATTAATTTTTAAAAAATATTATTTTATTTGTTTATTTTTTTTAACTGGTGCCGGCCTAGGCTGACACCAGACAAAATATTTGTAGAGGGTCGAGGAGGATGAGAAGACCGAGGAGGGACAGCACAAACCAGACCTCTACTGGAAAAGTGCAGAGAATGCTGGGACCTTGGGGAGGATTATTGCCACCCAAATCCCAGAGAAGACCAATTGTCCTTACAGCGAGAAATCAATGGTAAGGGGCTGTTGCGATACCGCATCGTTATCGAAAAGAGGTGAAGAATACTGGAAGTATGGGGAGGCTTGTTGTCACTCAGACTCCAGGAAATACCACTGGTTGTTGTCAGTGAGCAATCACTGACGATGATCTGTGTGAGAACTCCTAGTGAGTGCAAATAATAATAACAACACGAAAGGAGTATTTGAAAAGACCGCGTATACAAATTGGAAATCACAACATTCCTTTGATCTAAAGTTAATAAGATGAACAATAAGACATTTGGAGTATAGAGAAAAGTAAGCCAAGGAAAAGAAATTATGCAAAACCATGAATTAAAAATATCGTTTCGGAAATTGGAGGCAAAAGATCTGGCGTAATAATGTTACATTATACTTACTATTTTTTCTATCAATAGTAATATACGTTACACTTATTAATTATTATCGTTCGGACTGACGAAACCTCGAGGCCAACGCTTCCCCCAACATTATAAATACGAAAGTCGAAATAATACGAAAGTCCATCGGAAACGCCGACCAAGGCTCGTCTGATAAAATCGATGCATGAATAATTAACAGTTTTTAACAACGTCTCAGCATTTTACACTTTCATAATCATTCTTAACTCTTTTTTTTTCTCGTAATTATATAAATGTATATAACCTTTATACTTTTCTTTATTCATTCTTTAAATTACATCAAACACTTTTCTTTTTAAACAACTTATTTTAAATTACTATGTTAAACACTGTTCTTTTTAAAGAGATTCAATTCTTTTATTCATCTGTCTTGTGCTGTGAAGGGATTTCCATTCATTCGTCTCACTCCATTCTTCTCTTATTCATACCTTTTGTTGTTGGGTGCGACGGATGCATGGAGATATATGTCGGATCTCATTCGAGATCCAGACCATAACTTTTTAACCCATATTTTAATGGGTCCGCTTGCTTCCAGGACGAGTGACTACATCGTTGGTCTTATCGCTCTCAGCTCCCAAAGCGTACTCTCCTCAAAAACTCCAGTTTTTTAGAAAAACAAATGACGTAACAGACACTTGTCTCGCGTCGGCCAATCAGATACAACATTCAACAATCGTTCCATATCTGAGCTTCCCCGACCTGATATTCCCCTGTGTCGGTGCCGAATTTGTCACTTTGTTATGGTTTGACAAAATGATTCACTCACAACAATCCTCCCTAGTGCATGTCAGCTTAACCCGCACTTATTGTCTTAACTGACCCCAGCCATAATTCATACTAGCTAACTTAATCGTTTCCAAAACAATAGGGCCCCATCCATAATATAACAATAATGTATTTTGAAACACTACAAAATCGATGAGGTCTCGGAGACTGACAGGGAATGTAGTAGGAATAGGGCACAGGGGAGTGGAAGTTTACACATCAGTCCGAGAGTATTTCGTTAAAATGCAGGAACATTTTTATCTAATAGACACCGACGACGCATACATGAAATTGTGTCCGAAACATATAGTCGGAAAAAGATTTTGTACTAAATGAGTTGCCAATGAGAAAGTCATTGGCGACAGCAAATTTTAGGCTTCTCACCTGATTAAGCGTTTAATGCTGCCTATCTGTAGCCCGTCACGTGATGATCGCGTTGTCAATTCTCTTCGGGGTAAATTAGACTTAGATCTGATTTGGAAAAGCGTCAGGATAGATTGATGTCTACATTGCAACGAGGGGAGGTGACACACCCATTGTTTAACAAGATGGAACGCCGCATCTTCAGATCATCTTTCATGTCGACAGATTTGAATATTTGAATGGACAACAGTCGCCAAAATGTCATCCAGAGTTGGACAGCATAAGAAAACATCTTAAAGTTTTTGCCTATATATATATATATATATATATATATATATATATATATATATATATATATATATATATATATATAGTAAGTTGTAAAATATATTTATGGCAATTAAGATACAGAGAGGTTTCCGCGTTATATCTCAAAAGGGAAACGTCAGTATATATATATATATATATATATATATATATATATATATATATATATATATGTGTGTGTGTGGGGGGTGTGGGTGGGTGGGTGTGTGTGTGTGTAAAAGACAGAAATAAGAAAACAATTTCACCGAAACCGGTAAATCTCCCGTCAGTTTTTTTCTTTCTTCAGAAGTTTAATTCTTATTTCCTTTCTATTTTTCATAAATTCTGTCGACATGATATTTCATTTTATTATATACTAGCAGGACCCGTGTCCCGGCGTTGCCCGGGGAAATATAACATCCTGATTTTAATTTATAAGTTAAATAAATAGATTCAGAAAATAAATCATTTCACTGGAAGTAATTTAAGTAATTAAAATAGGATTGATGTTTTACCTTCTGGTGCGAATATGTATAGACATTGTGGAGAGCCTATCCTTGAACATCCTACATAAAACTGCCCATGGCTAAAGCAAGGTGAAGTCAAGTTTAGACCAACCACTGTCAATGATTGTCCTTGGGACTTGTTAATTGTCATGGCAAAACACAATGTAACTGGGAACTGAAGCCTTTTAAATTCTATTGCAGAATCTGACGGAATAATGGGTATTCTGGGAAAGAATGTCAGTTTTCTCCTTGCCACACCAGTTAGTATTACAGCTTCTATCACATGAGGTTTCATGCGTTGGAATTTCATCAAGCAGTTGTTGATTAACGACATGTACCATGTCATTTTTAGTAGCTAGAATTGCTCTCTCCGTTAGCCATTCAGGATGCACATAGTTTTCGGCTATATTTGGATGAACTTTGCTACTAAGTTCTGTGAGTGATGAAACAATTGAGCCAATACCTGGAGTAATAACAATCGTGCCATTATTGGTTGTTGCAAGCTTGCCATCACCTATTTTTAGGAATAGGGAGGCAAACTCACCAGCCATTGGGTCACTATTGAGATGTACACGCATGTTTGTAAATAACGTTACAGTCTTAATGTACTTCCACAAATATGACAATTTAATGCATGCATTTAGCTCGTCAGCGGGACTTCCACGTGGAACAATAGGAAGCGTTTGTCGGAAGTCACCTGATAATAAAAGTGTTATGCCACCCATAACACCATCACGTTTCTTGAGATCACGCAATGTTTTATCTAGAGCCTCGAACGCTTGTTTATGTGCCATTGTACATTCATCCCATATGATCAAGGAACAATTCTGTAAAACTTTAGCTGGATCTGATCCTCTTTCTATTTGACAAATTGGATCAGCATCTTTTGTTAAGGATAATGGCAACTTAAATGTGGAGTGAGCTGTCCTACCATCAGGAAGAATAGTGGTTGCAATGCCCGATGATGCCACTGGCACAGCTAATTTTCTTTCTGACCTAACTTTAGCAAGAATTAACTTGGTAAGAAATGTCTTTCCTGTACCTCCGGGTAGATCGATTAGGTGAGGTAAGACCCACTTTTGTCAGTGTTTTACCATTCATCCTATAAGTCATAGCTTCTATATGGACTAAAGCCATATTGAAGATGTCGTCTAAAAGTGTTATATCAACTTCAGGCTGTTGATTGCGTTTCCTAAGAAGGAAATCTTCACTAAAAGCTTCTTTGTGTGCATCCCAAAGTCGTTTTGGATGAGACACTGCACATGATCGCAAACAAATGTCTCAAATTGTTTGCAGAATCAGATATAGATGTTTCCTGTAATGTAGCATCCCAGTGGTTATCATCTTCAAGTAGTCCATGTGCACTACATGCATCCCTGAATGTAGTCATAACTTGACCATTGATCGTTTGTAGGCCAATAAAGCTCTGTGTACCTCTAACATGTTGTAGAAGTAGTCTCAAACAGAAGCAACTCTATCTGCCGCAGTACTTTCAGTAAAGTACATCCACTGTCCATTTTCTAGATGAACTGATAGGTGAATAACTGGGGGATGATATACATGTATGTGAAAGTTAAGTATTCTCCAAATGGTTTCATTTGTTGATATGTAACGTCCCATTTCGTATCTCTTAACTTCATCATGAGCATTACTTTCAAGTGTGAAGGTATCTTGATGACTACCTTTATTTACATATTTACAAATGTATTTTATTGATTTCACGCTGTTGCAATATTCAACATTGATATGTGCATAAAAAATCTTACAAAGCAGTTTACTATGTGGTACAACGCATCGGTTGTCTACAGGAACTGTTATGTTGCCAGGTAGGGTAACTGTCGTCTCAAAACCTCCAGGTGAGGGAGATAGTCGTCGATATTGTTGGTAGCCATTTGTATCCGATTGAGTTTCACTCAAGAAGTGTCTGGGGTATCTCTTACTGCAGTGTCCATCTTTGAGACAGAGTGAACATCTGTTTATGTTTCCACATGGTCCATGAATCATATGGTGCCTACTGAATCCGGAATTTCCACACTGATAACTGAATCTATGTCAGAGGATCTCAATTTTTGTTGCACCTCCATTATGCTCCATCGCCATCTGAAATTGTTGGATATATACATTTTCTCTGTGAAGCATGCTTTGCAATGCAAGAACAATATCTAATTTAGTGTTTGAGAAAGAGTTATATCTAATCGGCCCATACAGTTGCTCGCCAGAAGGTGAATCGTAATATAGAACGGGCAGCACTTTTCACGGGCACCATCGTCCGCCACCAGGCATTTTGCTCATGTGACTCAATCGCAGTCATTTAAAAATAGAGAATAGTCTTTATTATTATAAATAATCATATAATAGACAATTCCCCCCCCTCCCATTACACGTTTGTTTTTATTTCGGTTTAGTTTTATTTGTTTTACTTTTCGAAATACTATAATTAACGTTGATGGATTTTCCGCACATTCCTGAGTCTTCTGTCGATTTAAATATATTGTACAATTCGGTGTTTTATGCCCCCCTTCCTCGAATACGATATTTTTCTTTTCGGTTTATTTATATTTTGTTACTTTTCAAAACAGATCCACCACATCAACCTATCAATCCCGCCACAGCCCGCTGGTAGGCATTTGACTCATGTCACTCAATCGCAGTCAATTAAACAAATAGCGAATAGTCTTCCTTATTGAAAATAATCATATAATCGTCATTTTATTTCCCCCCGACCATCCGAATACAATTTGTAATGCTCATTTTACAATTGTCTTTTCAGCCAAAGAAAATGGAATTTCTATACAAAGATCTGTAGGCCTCTTTAATTAATCGCTGAGATTTCAATTCCCCCCCCCCCCCCCCCAACATTGGATTAAAAAAAATGTATCTAGTGTGTTTGTGTATGTTTTGGTAATTTTCTCAAAGTATTTAACGTTGAGGGAACTTTTCACAAGGAAGCGATTGTTAGTGTAATTTATTTATTAATAATTTATAAAAATAGTAATATTTAATGTTATTGTATGAAATAAACTGTATCAAAATAGTGAACAGTTAGTGTGAAAATAAAAACTTATCATTTAAATGAATAGCCATTAAAAGAATGGGAAAAATACGTGCGAAGGAAGAAGTAGATAATGTCATTTGGCTAATCTATAACTTTTTTTTCCGAACGTATTACGTTGGGTCAAATTCTGTAGAAGTAAAGTTTGTTGTTTTTCTTTTAGTAAGTAAAAACGTAATTGTTTTATCGTATTTTTTATAGTTGGAAGTTTAAAAATAATAATATTTATTTTTATTGTATGAAATAAACTGTATCAAAATAGTGAACAGTTATTGTGAAAATAAAAACTTATCATTTAAATGAATAGCCATTAAAAGAATGGGAAAAATACGTGCGAAGGAAGTAGATGATGTCATTTGGCTAATCTATAACTTTTTTTTTCCGAACGTATTACGTTGGGTCAAATTCTGTAGAAGTAAAGTTTTTTGTTTTTCTTTTAGTAAGTAAAAACGTAATTGCTTGTAGAATAAATGTTGCAGGTACTGTGTTCGTTAATGTCATTCGATTAATTCCGGAATGAATGTAAATGTGGAAATCATAGTTAGAAATAGGAAAAACGTAATCTGATATTCGCGGAATATCATGGGATTGAACGGGAGCGGTCATTATTTGTTTGCGTATTGCTTTATATTATGTAGTAAATTAATACCAGGCAAATAATAAATAAGGACGGACTGTTTTGTGAAAAGTAAACTGTGTTTATGAGTACCCGGTGTCGATGAGTGTAGTCACAGTACACAATTGTTAGGGGGAAAAGTCTGTGCTACCACCTATATGGAGCTGGGTTTTCGGAGAGACGTTGATGGTGGGCCAAATATAATATTTAGTGTTAGGTTGGAAATAATAATAACAACTTTACTAAAACACGCTCGAGTGAATAAGTGTAGTATAGCGGTGAGTTTAGTAGCCTGTGATATGTGGTTATTTTTCTATTCGACGCGAAGGTACAGGGGAAAAAACGTCTTTACTTTATATATTAGATTATGTGCTTTTTAGTTTTTAAACTATAAATATAACAAAAAGGGACATTTTTGTACAATTTTTGTACAATTTAGCAAGTCTTGTTTGTGTTATTTATGATTTCGTCACCACTTATCAAGGCCAAATACCTATCGAGGATAAGAGTTAATGAGATGGAGTGTTTGTCAGAAACAATTCCAAATATTTGTGCGAACGATTCTAGATAGGAATCTGTTGACATTGGCTTTGAAAACGACCAAGTGGTGACCTGCGGGGAAACAGTCCTGCGGCAATGTGTTCCACAAACGAGAAGCCTTTGCGAAGAAGCTCTGTCTGTAGACATTTCGCCTTACGCTAGGCACACTGAGGTAGAAAGTAAAGGTTTTCTTCGTTGTGGTAAAATGACGAGTGCTCGCTGTGAATGTCTTACCAGAAGGAACCAGAGATTGGAGCTCAGTCGAGCACCGTCCATTTAAATAATGATTGAGTAGAGAGAGACTAGCAACGTCTTTTCTGTTAAAAGGGGGGCTGTAAACAACAGAGGAGATCATCCGCCACTACATTTCAAAGTCGATTCTTCATACTGTTAAGGCAACGAAGAGTACTCTTAGCGGCACCTCCCCAGATGTGGGAGCAGTACTCCATCTTGAGACGTATCTGACTCTTACATAGGTAGAGAATTGTATCAGCCGTTCTGAAGCAGTAGAATAAGCCAACCATTTTCCTATAAGTCCTAGCAACAGCCTTCCATTGTAGGTCTGGAGTGAAAGTCAATCCTAGGAGCTTATCAAAGTAAGGAGCTTCCTGAAAGAGACAGGTATATTAAGGAACCGATTAAATATTTTTTTTTTTTTCAATTTTTTCAATTTTATTTTTCAATTAAAAACAATTGAATAGATAAATATAAATGGTGTTTGTAAGGCGAAGGGGAAAATACAGGTATTCGTTGAAGTCGGAAAATGATCAAAATTGATAAAAATAAATAAATAAAAATGATGGGAGTTTTATGAAAGAAAAAGAAGAAAAAAATGTTTAAACTTGAAAATGACTTTTTTTTTTAAATCGAAAGGTTGTTTAATCTCTAGAATGAATCAATTTATGTTTATTTAATTTTCTCACCCGCTCTTTCCTGTCCACCCCGGAGTATGTACAAGTAGCACCTGTCACCCGATCATTAAATACGGGTACAATATATCGTCTAGGCAAGACCCGTGTCACATGCGACGACGTCCACCCAAAATTCTTGCAATTACGGCATTACTCACTGACCCACTTGATTGTTAACGGCGTCACCACTTAGCGCCAACGTTTTAGAACGATGACTCGAGGCAGCCTTTATGTTGTCAAACCAGTTTAAATGACGGGGGAAAAAGTATCCCTATCCAGTGTTCGCATTCGCTATACATCGAGATATAGAACTAAAATAGTCACATGAAAACACGGAAATTCGTCAGTAATTGAAGTGTTTATATATTAATTATTATTATCATTTCTCATGACCTAAAGAGAAAAAAAACTAAAGAAAAAAGATGCACCTTTTATTGACCTTTTATTATTGAGTGAAGGATTTATTTTCGAATTCATTTCAGGCAACGAGGTAAACCTGAGGTGGTTGTCTGACTTGCTATTTGCTTTCTCGCTTCCCCTCACCACTTGAAAAAGTTTCGTTTGGGAGGTTAGAAAAGACACGTGTTTTACTCGCTCACTTTTGCGTGAGTGGATGGAAGTACACACACACACACATATATATATGAAATTAAATACTGTCTTGTTTTTAAATTCCCGAAACAGTTTTTCATGGTAAACAACTGATGATCCCTTAAAATAGTGTTAGAAACTAACTAATATAATAACTGTAAAAAATAAATTGACTTACATGAGTGATTTTCCACTGGAAGACTTGAGACTATAAGTTTTTTTTTTTGTTTTTTTTTTATATAGTTTTAATGGTTGAGAAACTTCCGAGACTATATATATATATATATATATATATATATATATATATATAATCATATTTTAATATTTTACCTACATACGACGTCGTTTCAAGCTTTCGGCTCTCTTCAGTGTAGAGAAGTAACAATCTCAGACGGTGACAGGACGTGAACCTGGTTCACAGAGACAATTTGAATCTCCAAGCGGTCGCCTAATCCCCTTGCCCATGGACGGTGGTCACGTAATAACGAAGAAATAAAGTTACATTTACGCTGAGAGCGGCGAGCGTAAACAGCAAGACATTCAAGTAGAACTCAACGACTATCCAAGTTTGACACTGAAACATTAGATGAATGTCTAATTTTAATCTATGTACAGTGCTCGACTTTAATTTTACTTAAATGGGCTTCTTATAATATATATATGCATCGTTTCTTCCATTAAGTAGAACGCTCTTATGACGCCAAGCCGCCAGATAAAGTGTTAAAATTATCACTGTTTATACGCTGTTTAACATTGGCCGAGTGGTTCAGGGCGTCGGGATTTGAGTTGAAAAATACTCGGAATCCGGGGTTTCGAATCGCATGACCGGTAGTGAATAGTCATAGATAATGAACAAGATTTGAAAGAAAACTCATCCAAGAACAGTAAAATCAATTTTTCTCAACAGAACAAGTTAGCACTACTTTTATGTCCTCTTACGTACGAAGATTCAAATCAAGATATAATGATACCAAAACTTATGTCTAGAATCCTTAATCTTATATATATCAAATTCAATTACACCATATCGATTCTAGAAAATGGCTAAAATGTAAGGCTTTCGAATACTTACGCCTAGCAGCTTTGTTCAGAATTCATAATGAGCGGTTAATTAGTTTAAGAGTTAATCTTGCACATACAAAGGTATGAACATATAAACATATCTAACTTCATACGACTAGATATGAAGAGATGTGCTTAATATTATTTCTTTCGATCAAAATAGACTATAGAAATTAGACTATAGAACTAGAAATTAGACTATAGAAATTAGATTATAGAAATTAGACTATAGAAATTAGACTATTAAAATGAAGCTATAGAAATTAGATTATAGAAATTAGACTATAGAAATTAGACTATATAAATTAGACTATAGAAATGAAGCTATAGAAATTAGATTATAGAAATTAGATTATAGAAATTAGACTATAGAAATTAGACTATAGAAATTAGACAATAGAAATTAGATCATAGAAATTAGACTATAAAAATTAGATTATAGAAAGTAGACTATAGAAATAAGACTATAGAAATGAAGCTATAGAAATTAGATTATAGAAATTAGATTATAGAAATGAGACTATAGAAATTAGACTATAGAAATTAGACAATAAAATTAGATCATAGAAATTAGACTATAAAAATTAGATTATAGAAATGAAGCTATAGAAATTACATTATAGAAATTAGATTTTAGAAATTAGACTATTAAAATGAAGCTATAGAAATTAGATTATAAAAATTAGACTATAGAAATTAGACTATAGAAATGAAGCTATAGAAATTAGACTATAGAAATTAGACTATATAAATTAGACTATAGAAATGAAGCTATAGAAATTAGATTATAGAAATTAGATTATAGAAATTAGACTATAGAAATTAGACTATAGAAATTAGACAATAGAAATTAGATCATAGAAATTAGACTATAAAAATTAGATTATAGAAATGAAGCTTTAGAAATTAGATTATAGAAATTAGATTATAGAAATTAGACTATATAAAATAGAGTATAGAAATAAAGCTATAGAAATTAGACTATCGAAATGAAGCTATAGAAATTAGACTATATAAATTAGACTATAGAAATTAGATTATAGAAATTAAGCTATAGAAATTAGATTATAGAAATTAGACTATTAAAATTAGACTATAGAAATTAGATTATAGAAATTAGACTATAGAAATAAGATCATAGAAATTAGATTATAAAAATTAGACTATAGAAATTAGATTATAGAAATTAGACTATTAAAATTAGACTATAGAAATTAGATTATAGAAATTAGACTATAGAAATAAGATTATAGAAATTAGACTATAGAAATGAAGCTATAGAAATTAGATTATAGAAATTAGATTATAGAAATTAGATTATAGAAATTAGATTATAGAAATTAGATTATAGAAATTAGACTATAGAAATAAGATTATAGGAATTAGACTATAGAAATTAGACTATAGAAATGAAGCTATAGAAATTTGATTATAGAAATTAGATTATAGAAATAAGACTATGGAAATGAAGCTATAGAAATTACATTATAGAAATTAGATTATAGAAATTTGATTATAGAAATTAGATTATAGAAATAAGACTATGGAAATGAAGCTATAGAAATTAGATTATAGAAATTAGACTATAGAAATTAGACTATAGAAATGAAGCTATAGAAATTAGACTATATAAATTAGATTATAGAAATTAGATTATAGAAATTAGATTATAGAAATTAGACTATAGAAATTAGATTATAGAAATTAGACTATAGAAATTAGATTATAGAAATTAGACTATAGAAATTAGATTAAAGAAATTGGACTATAGAAATTAGACTATAGAAATTAGACGAAACATAAAATAGTTGGTGTGAAAATTATTTTATGTTTCATCTTTCTATATTCCAATTTCTCAAATCGAGGAAATTGGATTTATCGCATTTTTTCATTTTTAAAACCTTTTATATGCGTGGATATGTGTTGATATGTGTGGTTGTGGGTTTAAGTGTTTACGAGGTAGGGTGAGCCAACCGCGACTTATATATATAATGTAACGGATGAGGGAGAGACGGGATATCTGGTTTGGAGGTGCCAAAAGGCAACGGGCTTGTCTTGGCCCGGATAGGACCCGTATTAAATTGTCTCGTTTATCAGTGACAAATGCTCATGTGACAAGTGACACGGATTAGTTAAACACTTGGCACGTCACCTCTGGCACTAGAAGAAAGCGCAGAGCACAGACCTACACACACACACACATACACACACACATACACACATATATATATATATATATATATATATATATATATATATATATATATATATATATATATATATATATATATATAATAAATGTTTTGAGGTACAACATTTATAAATACATTTAAAAAGAATACGCGGAAATCTCTCTAAGGCCCTTTCGACTATCATCTCGTCAGGAGAAAATCGATAATTTTAATTAATAATAACGTCGAAAGAAAGAGCAAAATGGGGAAATTGAGTGTGCCAAAATTAACGATAAAGCGATTAAAATTCAATTTAATGATTTCGTTAAAAGTCGATTAAAATGCACTACGTTAGGGGATAACAAAAAAAATAAATAAATAAAAAAATTGGGAAGGAGTTCAAAGTTCCCCAAAGAAATTAAGCGATCTTACAAATTCCTTCTGCCGGCACAAGGAAGGTTTTCGAATAGCAATTGAGACAGATTCCAATATTTTCAAGATGATAGTCGAAAGGGCCTTAGAGAGATTTCCACGTATTCTTTTTAAATGTATATATATATATATATATATATATATATATATATATATCAATCTAAGAGTGTTTTATTCTTTGTGGATTTTTCTGATGATTTTGTAGGATTCCAGAGACGATATTGACATAAAAATGTTGTTTGGCACACGGCAAAAGAAAGGGACCGTAAAAATAGAGAGAGAGAGTGTGTCAGGTTGTATATTAAAAGAAATCATTAAAGTGCTCGATCATATAAGAGAGCTAACATAATTTATTTAGATACTGTATATTACATATTTCAGCAATGTACCGCGGTTTCATCCAAAAGGGCAGATTTAGACATCTTTAGTAAATCTTCGTGCCCAGTGGAATCATCGGCAAGCTGAAAGGATTGTAGGCACGCCTGACAGGGAATGGCGTCAACAATGACAGAAAAAACGATGATTCCACTGGGCACGAAGATTTACTAAAGATGTCTAAATCTACCCTTTTGGATGAAACCGCGGTACATTGCTGAAATATGTAATATACAGTATCTAAATAAATTATATATATATATATATATATATATATATATATATATATATATATATATATATATATATATATATATATATATACATATATATATATATATATATACATATATATATATATATATATATATATATATATATATATATATATATATTAAAGGCATTGCTCATTGGATTAAACTAATTCGAGCACCTGACATTTGGCAATGTTTACATTGAGATATCACTTACATTCAGTCATTGTCGTATGATAGCGCAGGGGTAGAGGCGCCGACTGTTAGCTCGACGGTTGAGTTTCAATCACGGCTACAGGTACTAACTGGTCTAGCCGCACTGAAAAACTGTGATACAGCGAAACAGTCTGTATGTAGATGACTATATATATATATATATATATATATATATATATATATATACACATATATATACGTTTCAATCACACTTAATTTTACAGCAACATGCTAACTTTTATAGTTAAACATAGATAATTTATGATTCAATTTATTAATCATTTCTTTATCTGAAATTACTATTAGCGATAAAAATACAAGCGGTGACGCAGTTTCAAAATGATTATCGTTAACGAAATTGTACTCATTCACTTATGATTATGAAAATGTATGAACACCATCCCAGTCGTTTAACTTAATGAACATAAAGCTGATAAAAAACTTAAGAATACACATACATTAAACTAGAAATATACCCATCCCAGGGCAGGTAAAATTAATTCCCAAACAAAACAGTTTTGCATCAATTTTATGGTTCCTTACGAAGATTAAAATCAGAATATAATGATACTAAACCTTATGTCTAGAATCCTTATTCCAATTTTTATCAAACTCCATTAAATGATTTTGAGTCTAGAAAATGTCTAAATTTTAAGGATTTAGTTTAAGGGCTCTTAAGAAAAAATAGAAATTCAGTGAATCTTGCCTATTTAATGTCTAATGACTATAGAGCAAAATCAATGCTAATCTGAAATATTTTGATTTTAAAATGGGTGGCTGTGTCCATATTAAGTCTTTAAAAACCTTTTAAAATTCACCAAATAAACTGGGATTTGGGGAATATTTATTAATTGATATCTTATACTTCTTGTTAAAATTTCACAAAGGGTCACCACCCCCTTTGTACCCTTTTTCATAAAATAAAATAAAATTAAATACAGACCATATTACCACACTTTACGCTTAGCGGCTGTGTTCAAAATATATATTGATCGGTTTAGGACTGAATCATGTACATACAAATATATAAGCGTATACACATACCTAATAGTATATTTAATATAGATTCTCTTTTAAGGAAATTTATTTATTGTTTAAGTAAGGGAACTTTGTTATGTTACTGTATAATTGTGTTAGCATTAGAAAAAGAAAACGAAAAGGGCATTAGGTATTGATCATTCTGTAATTCTGATATTCTGTTAACAAACGCAACGATTGATCAAATATATATAAAGTGATGTTGATTATTCAACGAAAATATGAAATAATAACGGTGCTACGAGATTATGTATCTTAAAAATATCTTCCCAGTGTACATAAAGGTATCTGAGTGTGAGGGAGACAACTTCGCCTACTGCATTTATGTATGAATGTTTTAAAGCAAATTAGCAAAAATGGGACTAACTAAAATTTAAAAAATCGATATCAAGTAAATGTTGTTTTCTAACACCATCAACCAATATCTTGCTGAAATACCTAACTTAACAGATTGATCTATACGTTACGAATAAGCCTGATAATTAATATTGGGGGAAAACTGGCTTTGCATTATATATAATATTATCAGGGTTAACCGGCGTTGACCGTGTTTAAATGTGAGATGACATCATATGCATAATTATTATAATAAGAAGAGTTTACTTTAACAGCAGCCTTGATGTTCTCAGCCTGATATCTTAGCTAATAGCTATTCAGATATATGTTAATATGTTTTAACTAATGCTAAACAAATGATTTTCAATGTGTAACGTGTGGGAAAACAGCTGTTATTTCACTTAAGAGGACAGCTATAGACGACGAACTATTTCTCTTGTGTTTACAGTAAACTTTGACATGTGAACCACTTATAGTTAAGGCACACTACCTTGTCTGTCTTTATATTACGGAACATGCAGCCACACAGACAGACAGAAGTTCTCATTTATTATATATATATATATATATATATATATATATATATATATATATATATATATATAGATCTAGACATATATAGAGAGAGGACAGGAGAGAGCGAGAGAAAAAGATACAGACGGAGAGAGGCCGATAGGGATACGTTAAGTACTTAATATAAATCTAATATGTTCTTCACTTATATTTTATTATATTTTTTTAAAAACCTGTTGTTTTCATTTCCTAAAGCCAATCCTAGGGCAGGATCGAAACAGCATACTCGATTTTCTCAGTCTAATTCTCTTCTAACTGAGCAATCAGAACATTTGTTAAATCGTTTTTTAATCAGACTCATCAATGAATTTCTAGTTCATGTGCAAAATGTTGCACCTAAATAGTCAGAACTTTGGCCTTTTGGATAAGATCAAAGTGTAGTATCTGTTCCGATGGATACTGCAACCCATACTGGTGTTGTCTTTGCCTTCGGGTCTTGATTTACGTCGGTCAATGGGTCTGTCCTGTGCAGTTCTGGGAGGTCCACCTTCCCAGGCTTTGCCTCCACTCTTTGGGGAGGAGTAAGTGTATTGCTTACTGCCTGAGGCGCCCCTACCGGGGAATGCCGACGGGGCTGCCCAGGCAATTTTTAAACCCCACTTTCCCGACCCGACCTTGTGTCACATCTTACTTGTGGGAGTAAGATAAAAACTGGCCCTGTGCCTAACTCCTGGAGAGGAGTAAATCAATACTCTACTCATGTCAGTAGGAAAAGTATATATCTGCATAACCCTTTATATTTTATGTACATTCTCAGCTCTTTCTTTCTATACACGGACAAATAAACACCCACATACGTTCTCCTTATGCATATATATATATATACTTAATTATATACGCATTCATCTAATTTCTTTTAAACTCGTTCAGCTAATCTCGTTTGGAGGGTAAAGAGTCCGGCTGTCATGATCGGTAGTAAGTAGCGTGTGAAGTTCCAAGTTAGAGGTTGATACGCTGATGAATGTCGCAAAGATAGAAAAACGGCTATGGTTAAGTTATATATATATATATATATATATATATATATATATATATATATATATATATATATTTACTTACTATTATATATTTTATTTATTTATGAATTTTCCAACGAATGTTAAGTCTGCACTATTTTGGATTTAGTTAGTTTCTGTGGGAATTTAAACTGCATTTTCCGTTTTATTTTTGTCTTTTTGTTTAAAATAACTCAAAGCTTCTTTAGACTATATATTGGGTATTTAGATCTGTATGGCTAGGTTTCCTTCCTCTTATCTATTTGCCTTTCTGGTACCTAAGGTACTAAAGCATTTTTTTTTTAATGCAACTTTAATTTCTATATAATTTTATTTCTAGCTACCATATCGCAGAATGGTTCTTGCGTGTAGTGTTTAGATAGCATATTATTATCATCATCATCATCATCATCATCATCATCATCATTATTATTACTAGTATTATTATTATTATTATTATTATTACTAGTATTACTATTGTTATAAATAATTTTATTTGATATGCAAATTACCATATCGCACGGTAGTCTTAAGGGTAGTATATTATTTTTATTTTTATTATTATTATTATTATTTATTTATATATAAGTAACATTTTAAGCTGAATTATTTCGACACTTGATTGGGGAAATGGTAGTTTGATCTGTACCATTGGAGAGCCATGCATATAACTGTCCTGTTTATAAATTTCCGAAACAGTTACATGGTAAACAGCTGATGATCCCCCGTGTTAATATTGGATGCTTACGGTAAGGTCTCCTGTTTTTGTTTCACTGTTAGATACTTAATCCCCCTTTTTTTATTTACTTACTATTATATATTTTATTTATTTATGAATTTTCAAACGAATGTTAAGTCTGCACTATTTTGGATTTAGTTAGTTTCTGTGGGAATTTAAACTGCATTTTCCTTTTTTTTGTCTTTTTGTTAAAAATAACTCAAAGCTTCTTTAGACTATATATATATATATATATATATATATATATATATATATATATATATATATATATATATATATATATAAGGAGATTGTAGTTTGCTTGAAGCATTGCTGGTAAATATAAGTACAGGTTAGTAGTCCGAGGCTGTAGCAATGCGATGTAGTTGCCGGAAGGTGGAAAGGGTGAACAGAAACAAACGAGAAGAGAAAACGAATCTCAAAACGATTTATTAATATTTCACGTAAAAACTGATTAAATACCAGAATAGTAAATACTGTCAGGTAAATAAAAAGTTCGGCAAAAGGTAATCTTAAATTTACGAACGAAAAACTTTCATTATCAAAAGACAACAATAAAAGACCGAGAGGGTCGAAAAAACGGAAAAAAACATTTACGGAATAAAAATCCATAGAATTCCAACCGGGCTTATAAAATAGTGCAAAATAGTAAATAGAGCTATTTATGTAAATATTTTTATTTATACAGACATGTACAAAAAGCCGTCACACTTGCATGTTGATGTTATCTTATCGATAACATCGACTTGCCAGTGTAGCGGCTTTTTGTACATGTTTGTATAAATAAAAATAATATATATATATATATATATATATATATATATATATATATATATATATATATAGTGTCAGGTTATATTTAACAGAAATCAATAAAGTGCTCGATCGCATAGAAGTGAGTGAGTAGTTTTCAAATATATATATATATATATATATATATATATATATATATATATATATTATTAATGATACTTGGTGGTGTATGAAACAGAAAACTACTTATTTTAAATATTTCGAGCAGTCCTCTGCCCTTTGTCAAAACATGATAAGAAATGAGTGAAATTGAATCCGTTGCCAAAACTGGAATGTTCAACTTAGTGCAGCGCTCATTCTTTGTCTGAACGTGAAATGTAGTTCACGCGAAGCTCTCTACAGATTGTCAAAGAAAACCGTAGTCTTTTAAAAAAATGAACGTGTGTGCATTCATCTTGTAATGAATTACAATTTAGTGGTTATTCATGGAGTACTGATCCGAGAGTTCTTTTTTCAGCCATCTTAAGCGCTTTTGATTTTTGCAAGAGTTGGACATTTTTCGCTACATTGTTGTTTTATTATTTTGATTACACAATTAAAATAACTATTAAATCAAAAAAAAAATATATATATATATATATATATATATATATATATATATATATATAGTCTCGGAAGTTTTTTTAACCTTCAAAACTGGGGAAAAAAAATTGTTGAAAGTAAGTCAATCCATCTACTGCAATCACTATATTAGTTAACTTCCAAGAATTTACTCTAATATAAATATATTTTTATATATGTTTTTTATATGAGGGATCGTCAGTTGTTTACCATGAAAACTGTTTCGGGATTTTAAAAACAAAACAGTATTTCTTTATCATGGCATTCCAGCAGTGTTGATCAGACACCACCTCCCTATTTAATAATTATTTTTTAATTAAACAGTTTACGAATATCTAATTTAGTTTTGCCTCCAGATTTGTTTTTCTGAAGTTATTAAATATAGTTTCTCCTTACCTGTGTTGTTCCTTTCAAAGTAAGTTTACTATTTTACAGAACATCTATTTAATAGAGTTAGATGATTCCATTATAATAACCCCCCTTTTTTTCCTCTTGGTTATTTTCTTTAACTACAAATGTTTTAAAATTTAAAAAATATATATATATATATATATATATATATATATATATATAAGACATTAAAAATGAGAATAAAATTTTTTATAGGTACAATATTTATCAACACCTCAGAAGTTGAGGGCAAGGAGTTTCATATCCTAAATGCATGGATTTTCAAAAACAAACTCTTTTCCTCAAAGGATAAACACCGGTAATGTAAATATTATCGGCCACATTTTACTTTGAAAAATGTATACACATAAAAAAACAAAAGATAAAGAACATTTAGTTGAGAAGAAACGTAAGATTAGGGTAGTCATCGTCAAAAACAAAATATCTGTTGTATTGGAAATAAATGTTTGAAAAAGAATACTCCAAGTATTTAGGAGTCCAGATGTTGTTGTTAAGAAGCTGATTATTCGACGGTGGTCAGTTGAGTTCGTGTATCCTGTGCGCGTAGAAGTCCGAGTGTAAAAGTATCCAATTCAAAGGATGCAGGATGAAGTTTATCAGTCAGAGTTCGATGTATAGACAAGGGTGGATTGCCAAACTTTCCAGCTTCCTGGCAGATGGGTTGCAAATATGGATTTAAAAACCGATATTTTCGGGGCGGTGTCGAGTGAGTGTATTACTTGTAGACGATGGTGGAGACAAACAATACATCGCTTATCTTAAATTTAATATATATATATATATATATATATATATATATATATATACATATATATATATATATATATATATATATATATATATATATATATATATAAACAATTAAGAAATAAAGAAAAGAGAAAATTCCGTCGTCTTTAATCAGATATGTATTGATAACAATTTGATGCCTAAACACACACACACGCACGCGCGCATATATATATATATATATATATATATATATATATATATATATATATATATATATATATATATATATATATATATATGGTGTGTGTGTGTGTGTGTGTTTGTGTGTGTGTTAGTGAGATGATGATGACAGGTAAGAAAAATGCAACGTACCACAATCATCTAAATGTTTAAAATACTGTTAAGATTGCGCTTCCTCTCCCTTCCGAACAAAATGTCAGATCAGATTCCTCGGAATGCGATTTCTTTGGCGTTTCTCCGTTTTCATTTAGACCAACCCATCACGTTCGCCAAACACGATATCTTCGCCATCAAGATTCCCGCGTTAAAACGGCACGACCTTGTAAATAGTGTTCTCTCTTTTTAAAAGTGGGGGTTAGGTGCTCTCTTTGACCTATTTGCTTGCTGTCCTCAAAATAATAATAAGATATATATATATATATATATATATATATATATATATATATATATATATATATATATATATATATATATATAGTGTGTGTGTGTGTGTTAGAGTGAAATAAATTCCAGAATTGAAATCCGAGTATGAGAGCTCAATGTAATAAACAGAGCAAGATTAAAATAATGTAAAGTAACAAGCGAGGTGATTACAGTTTTCAAAAATTTCAAAAATGTAATCGCCTCGCTTGGATGCTTGAATAAGGCCGTCGAGTCGAAATAAATTATGGCACCGGTGATTATGTGAATCCGTGTTACTTTACTTTATTGTATATATATATATATATTTCATGATTTTTTGGGGAGTACAAAATTGTATTACTGCAAGCATGAAAGGAAGACGAATTTTATCGTTCATGATTAAAAGTTAATCAAGAAAAATAAAAGTCAGCCGACCGGTTTCGCCTTCTCTTAACAAAGGCTGTATCGAGGGATTTTAAAAAACGAGGGATTTAAAAGAAAGGGGGTGAAAAGAGAGAGTACAGAACATAAAATAGCGTTATGATATATGTACAATGGAGGATGAATCTTAGAGACTGATCACATCTAGTCCTAATAGACACTCCCTTTGCTTACAAAAGGGAGGGACGTTTAAGACGAACGTGGATCGTCTCCAAGATTTTGAGATGGTATAACGAGTGAGCATGACTGAGAATAGTGAAGGAGTCCATGCTAAAATTCCTAGCGCACGGCGGGTTTTTAAGTAAATGGTCTGTAATGGAAGACCCGTATGTGTTATTTTGAACGTCCCTTGACCAAAAGGTTCCATTCCTGATCTTACTCGAAATGTGCTGTTGGACTCTACTATCTAATCTTAACGTCGTCCTACCCACGTAGTCAGCACTGCAACTAAATTTAAAATGATAAATTACATTATTTTTATGGTGTGGGGGGGGGGTAGAACGTCTTTACGAGAGGACGCCAATAAAGGTTTTGTAGAAAACACAACACGCACATTCGAAGAAAAATAACAATTTTCAACTGCTGAGCTGATTTGCTTGGCGAATTTCTCACTTACTGTGCCTAACCAAGGTAAACGAATGTAAATCGGACATTTAGTCACCGTTTTTCGTTTTATTTCGTAAAAAGTATTTATTTTTCTTTGGGTGACTGCCCTAATCACATCAAGGGGATAGCCGTTATTAGACAAAGTATTAGTTATAGTTTTAATTTCTTCGTCCAATTTTGATTTTGAACAAATCATAAGGGCTCTGTGTGTTAATGTCCAAATCGAGTTTACCTTTCGTTTGTTAGGACAAAATGAATGCTATAAACGTAGGTTTACGGTAGATTGATGTGAGGTAACTTGATGAGGTTTTTGTTACCAATACATTGAAGAAAAGCTAAAGTGGTATTGCGCTCTCCTTGATGCGGGATGCATTTTATTGAGTAAATAGAAGAATGTAATTGCCTCCGTTTTATTATTAAAAAGGCAAAATGTATCGTCTACATATCGAAAGTAGACTAAAGGTTTAGTGGGTCAAGATAATAACGCCTTCTCAAAAACACCGCAAAAATATTCGCCATAGTTGATCGTAGGACTGAGCCCATAGATACACCGTCTATTTGCCTATACATTACATCGTTAAAACTAAATTCAACGGATTTAGTGACAAATTTCATCAACTGCACGAATATGCCTTCAGGAATGGAAGGAGAAGATAAATGGCTACGATATAAAAAATCGGCACAGATATCGATAGTTTCCAAAATAGGGACAAAGGTAAATAGGTTGCTAATATCGTAGGAAAGCATACATTTATTAGCAACTTTAGAATCTTGAATGTACTTTGCAAAATTAAATGAATCTTTTAGACAGTATTTACTATAGTTCTTCAATACTGGCTGTAAAATATTGAAGATTCATTTTGCAATCTTCTGCTGTGATGACCCTACCATGGAGAGAATGGGTCTAACTGGGATATCCGCTTTGTGAGTTTTGGGTAATCCATATAAACGTGAGCGGATATAGCCCGAGGATCTGATCTCACTGGCTACATCGGAAGGAAGTACACCGCTTTTCACCCACTTTACCAGTTGTTTCTCGAATTTAGTTTCTAAGGAAGTTGTTGCATCATGAGTGCCGACAGGGCCCCAAGTTAACAAATTTCTCCGTGTCGTTTAATATCAACATCATATATATATATATATATATATATATATATATATATATATATATATATATATATATAACTTCTTTTGTAAGATGGTAGGAAAAATCCCAGCAGAGTGCTCTATTAATTGAGAAAATCAAAATAAAGAGCGAAATATTTATTTATTTTATGGTACAGAAAATCAGTACAACATCAGTACCACTGGTTTCAAGCTCAAAGGGTGTTTACCTCTACGCTATCTTCAGCTGTCGTTGTCATCTGGTAAAGAAAATGGGTAGTCTCGCATCAACTCTCGTTTGGATACGTTATTTGCTTTGAGGTGTTTAATTAGAATCATCTAAATTTTGTGTTAGGGAAAGACATGTGAAATTAAAAAGTTTAATAAAGTTCGAAAAAACAGGGAGGAGGTAAATATAACAGTAAAAATTTAAAATTTAAGAACATATTTTCAAGAAATATTTTTTTAATTATTTTTTTAAAACATACATCCAAGTCCTGTGAGTCAATGTTTATTAGCAGCGTTTTTTTATCTGGGCCGTAATTTGTTATTTGTTTTTGAAGGGTTAAATATATATATATATATATATATATATATATATATATATATATATATATATCCTTTTTCATTCATTTTACTTCAGTCGAAGTTCTCAGAGATCAAGGGGCCCCTTCTGGTACTAACACTTGATCTCTATATGAGATACATTAATATTTGAGTATTCCATGTAAGTTCTCTATGACCTGTCAAACGTTGAGTAAGTAAAGAAGTTAAGAACATTAATTTTCTCCCCAATTGACCAGTTGACTATGCTGTAGTATATCTTTCTTTTAGTCTCTTTGTGTTACCGGATTCCAGAACAAGAATTTATCTAGTCTGGTGGAGTATCCAACTAAGTGGTGTTACTTGAGGTAACATTACTTGGAGTAGGTGCACCATTCCTCGTATGAGCCAGTGTATAGTCGTGTCAAGGGGGTCTTATTTGGGCTTCGAATACTATGTTATTTTGAATATTTGGTCATGATTTACTTGTAGGGTGAAGTATCCTCATGACAATTTGTCATGATAACCCCTTGTACAGAGAGACCGAAGACACTCGAGGATGGTGTCTAGTAGGTAATTCAAACTCCCCAGTAGGTAATTCAAACTCTCCCTAATATATGTTTTGCAAAGTTTGCTGCTTTAAATATTTGGAAAAATTATTTTTAAAAAAACCTTTTATTCATAACATTGTGTGTGCGTGCATTTAGGCAACATTCTTTCATTTAAGCAAACATTGTTAAACATAACAATTCTTTAGCTTGATTATACTTTTTTCATGTAAATTTTTTACCTAATTTTGGTGTCAAAATCAAAAAAATAAATCATGTTCCATATATATATATATATATATATATATATATATATATATATATATATATATATATATATAGATTTAGATTTTTCACTTATAAAATAGATCATTCAGTGAAGACCGGGGTTGTTCCAATAAAAAACAAGCTCGATGATACTCGATTACAGAGTACAGAGCATTTATATGTGATTTTATGAAGGCTTACCAAAGCATTCCTTTCAAGACACCAATGATCACCATTAAAGATATTTTTTCTTACAAATACTATTTATTCAAATTAAATGTTTTTTCCTACACGTGTTTCACTACCAAGCAGTTACTTGCTTGGCAGATCATCAGGGAAATTAAATGTCTGGAATACTGGTTTCAACTGCCGACAAAACACAATGTGGCGTTGTAATAGTTGAGGTCACTTAAGAAAAGAAGAAGAAAAATAAAAATAAAAATAAAAGTCAAACTTAAAAAGCAAGGAAGAACAACGGTAAGAAAAGAAAGTCCTAGAAAAGTCTTAGAAAAGTAGCTTGTGCATTATTTCTTCCACCAAGCCAACAAGCAAGTAGTCGGTCCCAAATACATTCAATAAAACCACAAAACCGGAACAATGTGCGATAATACACTTTCACGTTAGCTGAATAAATCCCCCCCCCCCCCACACAATAAAACAAAAGAACTAAATCATTCAAGCTACCGCTCACAAGTTACCATTCCAATCCAATGATAGTATGGGAATTCTAAATCCAACTTCTCACAAAGAAAAGTCAACACAAATGTTCGTCCGAGTTCAAAGAGTCTTATTTCAATTGTTGATTTATTACCCTTCGAAATAAACACACGACGAGTTGAATGTCAATCCCGCAGAAAACTCCCTTCCATCAAGAAAAAATCTTAATATAGAAACTATTTATTCAAAATACTGTTTCTAAAAATATTTATTATTAAACCTATTCCTTATAGAAATTAATCATCTAGTGTCTGGGACGTCATTTTACATTTTGTGAAAATATCCTTCATTTAATTAACTGCCGAATTGTTATCGTTTTGTTGTTTAACGAAGCGAAAAAAGCCTATCCCGCAGAATTTGTTTTTAAAAAAAATTATTCATATATCAAAAATAAACTGTTATTATAAAAAGGCCTTCTACAAAAATCTAGTTATTATTTTAAATCATTTAAAATATTTCCTTAACGGCTGTGTCTGTTTGTAACTCTCTGTGGAGAATATTATTCTATATTCCATAAATAAATGTTACAACGGAATATCGTTATCAGAAATCTATTTTCTATTTTGAAAAAAAAACAAACTTTTTTTTTTAATGGACCGGTTTATTTTTTTGTCAACTTTACGGGAAAATATCACTCTTACTCATTAAATGACAGGAGACTTTATTATTACTAATTTAAAATCCCGTACAAAATACTTTTTTTATAAAATTCAATTGTTTCTATTTTTAGAAATTAAGTCCGTGTCGGCATGCATGTTTTTAAAATTATTTTTTCCTTAATTACTTTTCTCCATTCCTGCCACCAAATTGTTTTATTTATTTTAATCTAATTAAAAACTAATTTAATTTAACCTAATTTAATTAAATAGTGATAGCATCCAGGTTGCTATTTCTTATTTTTCACTTAAAATTACTTGAAATCCCCAATGCATTTCGTATAATATATCTATTTCTGAGAATAAATTGTGATTTATTATTTATTATTCCACTATCTTTTTATATGTAACACAATTTCCCCCCTCTATTCCGCTGAATAAGTATTTACTATAGTTGACTATCACTGGGCCTTATTCCGATAGAATATTCCTACCTTATCACCCCCAACCTAAGTCTCGAGTATCCGCTAATAATTGAATTAAGACATATCTTAGCATAAGTACGTGTTACTAATTTTCATCCTCCCTATTATACACTAATTATTGCCCCAGATTGCCTCAGGAAGTGTCCATCTTGCCTATCTCTGCTGTAAGTTTATACTTCCCCCAATTCCCCTCCTATCCAGGTTTTAGGCTTGATAACAGGTAACGGTTTCTATGCAGACAGCATTGTAGTATTTCCTGCCTAGCGTTCAGTAAACTATCTCTAGATGTCATGATGTGGTACGACTCCAATGCACATAGGTTGCATCTCTTCTTTTTGTTCGGTTTATATTTGTTAGCCCTCCCCAAAATTGACCATTTCAGTTCGAAAGGGTCTTGCCTAGCAATGAGGTTTCTCACAAAACGGCCAACAGAAGTGTTAGGCCTATCTATGTCTTCCCTTTGGCCTCCCCTGAAGGAACTCATGTGGTTTCTGAATCTATCTTTGAACTCACCCCCGGTTGAACCGATATATGATTTCCTACTACTCTCTGTTATCACATCGCATTTGTAGACAATGCTTGAAACTCTACAGTTCCCCCCCAGTGGACAGATGTTAGAAGCCCTGCAGTTACAGTTGTGTGCTGGGCCGTTGCTGGATGTTCTACTACTATGGTTATTTATAATGGAGGTTCTCACTGAACTGGTGTTACTGGGATCAACACCAGAAGAGAACATGGCTTCCCTTGTTTTAGTTATCTTAGAATTATTATATCCTATGATGGATGTGGCTATATTTCTACAGGTTGAATAAGAGAGTTTTACAGTATTTTTGTTAATGATTCCCCCCAATCTGCTATCCCTTGGAAAGTTTTTTTCCACTATGCTATAAAAAATCTTTGGGATATTAGTCTTAATATGCTGGCTATAGGGGGGGTTGAACCATGTAGTGGTCCTTCTCCTATTTTTCTTCCTACCTTTCCCCCCGGTTTGGGTAGCATGTGAGTTCAATTCGTTACTTCCAACTTCACGAATATTATCATCAACCGGTTCCCACCCTACCTGGTTTACATTACCGTGGGATACACCAGGTCCCCTATATCTATATATATATTAATGGAAATCGATCTAGACAATGCACGAAGACACTTGATGTAAGGAGCTAACAAGAACAAATATGATTATCGCAAAGACAGGAGATGCCTATTGGTCGTAGACTGGAAAAAGACCAAGGTTATAAGTAAGAGGAAAACAGTCAGCAGGGAGAGAGTTCCACAAGCATGCGGTTCTCAGAAATAAGCTACTGGAATAGGAAGCTGTATTACAATGAGGTATCAAAACAGCGAATTGAAGGAGACCACTAGACTAACGAGTCAAACGAGTTGGAACAAAAGAAGCAGGGAGAAGATCACATAATTCTAAAGAACATATGCCATAATAGTATTTATAGAAAAGACCGAGACTAGCAACATCACGTCTGTGAGAAGGAGGGTGCAGATAAGAAGAAAGGGTGGGACCAATCAAATTACGGATACGTTTATATATATATATTACGAAGTATAGATATGTATATATTTCGCAACAGAGCACTGTGTGATATTTCCGAACTATGACAATTCAAAATGTTAGTTCCAGTTGACACAGTTCCATTTGTATTATATCTGGCGTTATCACATCTGGCATACTTAAAAATAACTTAATCCCATTATTTTTAATTTACCATCAAGGGGAACATATTTGATAACTATGGTTATGTAGTTCTCTTTATGTCATTTTAAAGTGAAGTAAAACACATTTGTAGGGGTGTATAGATTCTCATACTAATGGTTCGCCGGTTACCAAGGCCAAAAGCCACTCGAGGATAAGGGTTGGTGAGATTTTCTAGTTGAAAGATGGAACAATAGTATGAAAGAATTAATAAGTATGTTTGCTTAATTCACATGACGACTTGACATAGATATTTGTTAACATTGGACTTGATAACGACCATGTTATAGTTTGTAGGGAAGTTTTATTTTATGGTCAGATGGGAAGAAATGGGCGTTCTTTACAGTCTTGGTACAAAAACTAGTCCCGGCTGAGACGATTTTATGGGGGGGGCAGGGATTGAGGCTCAGTCGAGCACCTACCATGGAAACACTGATAGAGTGGGAAAAGACTAGCAACGTCTCTTCTGTAAAAACGAGGCTGAGGGGAAGAGATGAGATAATCTTTTTTTTTATTAGTATTATTCATTCCAAACAAGACACATTGCCACTGAGACATAAGGGCTACTATGAATTAGGGGTCATGTTTACTGGGACCTTCTAAGCAACGAGATGTCTGTTCACGTTACATTTAAATTTCTGCATTAGTTAGTACATTCAGGGAACCAGGAAACAGAGAGGGAAATCGAAAGTCAAGCAATTTGAGAGAAATAAACTATTATAGTATAAGGCTTTCCGGCATCATGGGACCTCTACATTGAAGATGTGGGATTTTGCTGCTTGTCAAGATAAGTGGGGGTATTTACGTCGAGGGTGCACCACTGCTACGAGTTCGTCAGAGTACATTCAAATTAAGTGCTCGTAAAATAAGCACAGGGTTGCAGTATTGCGGCGATGGGGCAGGGGTTGAAGCTTGGTTGACAGTGCGGGACCTTTTAGATTATAAACTCTGTTTTCGACCCTGTTTGGTAGGGATTGACTAGTGGTATCTTTACCAGCCCAGATGTGGCAAGAATACTCCGTGTATGGGCGAATGGTGACTTTGTAGAGATATAAGGATACATGCAGGTAGAGGGAGCCCACCTCTTTTTAGCAACCTTTGTATTCTATGTATTTGTTCGAATTAATATTGCCTGCAATGGAGTTTGAATGATGAACTCTTAGATAGGGTTTTATTAGACATGGTAATCAGCGATTGAAAAGGTTTCTTGTAATTATTAAAGACAAGGAACTTTTGTTTTAGTAGCATTAAATGTTACCATCTATTTACGTCCCCATTCCACTATAGACTGTTTTCACAGTCTAAGGTTTCACACATTGCATTGGATATGTGTGCATTCGTTTTTACCACGTGCCTGGAATAGAGCGTAATGTCATCAGAAAATATACCCATCTCGGACACAATTTCAACAAGGAGGGCGTTTATAAATATCAGGAATACTAAAAGTCCAAGATCGATCCCTGGGACACAGCTGCATTAATGTCATATTGTTTGAATGTAAGACCATCAAGGACAACCTGGATTTTATTTTGTCTAAGACAGATCTGATAATATAAAGTATTCGTCCAGTGATAACGTCGAATTTATTTTAATAAGTAGACCTTCATGCCAGACCATGTCAACGGCTTTAGATATATCAAGGGCTACCGCCAAAGCTTCCTCTGCCTTGTCCAGTGGATGTTATATGCATTCATAGATGATCGTTAGGATATCCGCAGTAAAACGGGTTTGCCTAAATCAATAGTTTCGATCAGAAAGTAGTTTAGAATTTACAATGTGGTGGACTAGCGATA
This sequence comes from Sepiola atlantica, assembly GCA_963556195.1. Taxonomy (NCBI): domain Eukaryota; kingdom Metazoa; phylum Mollusca; class Cephalopoda; order Sepiida; family Sepiolidae; genus Sepiola; species Sepiola atlantica. Next base: position 210,666,223 of record OY744519.1, read on the forward strand.
GATAGCTTAACGATTCAAATATGTCAGCGAAAACTGCTAGAGTGATAATTTAGCGGGTGAATTCTTTCACCGGAATTTCTGAATACTGATACCACATAGGCAATTTTCCAGCTATCAGGTAAGCAAGATTCAGAAAAGGCATTTGGTGTATAGTTTGGAGAAGAACAGGGGCTAGCTCAGTAGAGCATTTTTTTTTATTAGTACAGCAGGGATAAAAATACGTCCACACGTCTTGGAGGTGTCTAGTTTTTTTTAATGATATCACAGACATGAGAAGGGCTGATGATCATATCATCAAGTTAGGCGTTGTTTTTTTTTAACTTAGTTCACCCCAAACAAGGCAAGTTGCCACTGTAGACGTAAAGGGCTACTGAAATTTTTAGTGGGTCATCATAAATTGGGAGTTGTGAAGCGAGATGCTTGTTCATATTATGTTTAAATTTCTGCATGTCGGTACAGTCGGTGAAACAGTGAGCAAGGATGGAGTTTCAAAGGCCGGCATCTGGGGACCTCCACATTGAATAAACAGTTTCCTCTCTTGGATGCAAAAGACTGCATTACGTCGCTCTTAACAAGACGTATTCTTTTTTATATATTTTTTTTGTTTGTATTTTACGTGGATACGTATTTCTTGCTATCCAGCCGTCATTAGCATAGCTGACTTAGATATAGATAGAACTCACGACTACATTGTCTATACTCTGGACTACACATATATATATATATATATATATATATATATATATATATATATATATTTAACATATATTTTTAAATTTTTTTGCGTACATAAAAGTTATTCAGTGACACGCGTGTCTGGCTATCAAGATGTCATGAGCCTGGCTGAATTAGACAAGGATAGAATCCACGACTACATTGTTGAAAAAATTACTAACGTTGTTATTATCTCCAGTAACAACAATAACAAGTACATAACTTAATATTTAGCCAATAAAAATCGTAAGAATGTTCTAGGCGAGGCGTCGTAGTCCATATGCTACAATCCAAACTACAGACAATGTAGTCGCGGGTTCGATTCTTGTCGAAGTCAGTTATGGATTACTTTTATGTACATGAAACATTTTTAAAATATATAAAAATACGTCCTGTTAAAAGCGACGTAATGCAGTCTTGTGCATGCAAGAAATAGAACTCTAGAATAAAATAAAGTTTCCCTTTAGATGTTGAGTGAAAAAGCAAATATTTATGAATTAAATGAATGTTTTAATTTTTTAGCCTGACTGTAGAATTTCATACACTTCCTCCTCGGTGACATCAGTGAATGTTGTATATCATGAAAATATATGTTCTTAAAATAGGCAGAAATAATCGTCTGTAAATAAACGGTTTTAGAAGGTAATATGGAGTCTTTCTTTGAATAACTAAGTTTTACATCATGTAATATATATTTATATATATATATATATACATATATATATATTAATATATATATATATATATATATATATATATATATATATATATATATATATATATATATATATATATATATATATATCTTTAATATTTAGGTGATAAAAATCGTAAATATTTCTAGACCGGGCGTCTTGGTCCGATGGTAAAACGCTGGACTACAGACATAAATATCGAAGGTTCGACCATTGTCTAAGTTAGCCATGCTGATGACGGCTGTGAGCCAGGAACACGTGTCAATGGATTACTTTTATGTATGCATAAAATTAATATCATATATATATATATATATTCTCTACGGCAGAACTACACATTATTCTGTTGGAGTAATCCTTCTTGGATTTACAGTATTTGACCCTATTGATGCAGAACTTTAAACTGTGAATTCTTTTGTCTTTCCATTCATAACCTTTACATTTTGTCATCGGATATTTTTTCAACCGGACATCTTTTGCATTTTCACAACCTTCTCACACACTCACATCTACTTTTTATAACTTTTTCGAATTTTTCAAATTATAATCTTTGGCTATTCCACGCAAACTTATATAGCTATGCAATTTCCTCTGATAGTAAGATACCTTTCTTTGAAAAGCCTGGCTTGAGGAAAGAAAAAATAAACATGTTTTATTGAATACACCTTGCATTGAACAATTGACGATGAAATAGATTTGTCATCTTTACAGTTTTTATTTCTCTTGTTTCATATATATATATATATATATATATATATATATATATATATATATATATATATATATAATGAAACTAAAATTATACTTTTAGGGGATAGAACTAATAGTGAAATTGTTTAAACTCAATATACGAGATAGAGCAATTATAAAGATAAATGAAAGAAGAGAGATAAAGATGTACGAATGACAAATCTATTTCAACTTCCATTGTTCAATGCAAGGTGTACTCGATAAAAACATCTTTAAATCTTCTTTCACCGGACACCTTATCAACAAACATTCACCAACTAGACACACTCCATATTTTTTACACGCATACTTTTACTCTCCATTACTTTATATTTTTTCAAATTTTGAATTTTGGCTTTTCGACTGCCAACTTATCCATCTATGTAATTTCATGTGATGATAAGATTTTAATCTTTGAAAAGCTTTGGCTTAAGGAAAGAAAAATAAACATGTTTTACCGAGTACACCTTGTATTGAAAAATGGAAGTTGAAATAGATGTGTCATTCGTACATATTTATCTCTCTTCCTTCATTTATCTCTCTCTCTCTCTCTATATATATATATATATATATATATATATATATATATATATATATATGTGCGTGTCTGTGTGTGTGTGCTTGTGTGTATATATGTATATACACATATATGTATATGTGTCTATATATATATATATATATATATATATATATATATATATATATATATATATTGATATATATTTTGATATATATATTGACTGGAGCGTTGAAATTTTAGTTTAATATATGACACGTGTTCCGGGGTTCGAGTCCTGCGACCGGTATGAATGATCATCTCTACGTCGACGAGTCCCGTAATTGTGAAACGCATATGTATGTAGATAAAAACAAATATTTTATGATTAATTATATATATATATATATATATATATATATATATATATATATATATATATATATATATATATATATATATATATATGGAGATAAAGAGCGTGATTTTCTGCTTATAGTAAGTCGTGCCGAAGTATTGCCAAAATGTAATTTGAGTTGGTGTTTGGACGATAGCAAATAAACTTATTGAACAAATGGCCTATAATGTAAACATTGTTCACCTTCTCCCCACTCCAACGTTGTACTTTTTCTATGGTCTTTTTGTTGTGTGGACATAACGTGCCGGCAAGAGGCAGGCATAGAAAACGTCGTGGGCTCTGTTGAAAAGCACGACCGGCATAGACGTGACTTCTGCTTTGGGAGACAGGCGCAAACAGTGGGCCAAGTGTGTGTTGTTTGCCCCGATCCGATACAGATCCGCCAGTTCGAATTTCGTCGCCCTTTACTAAAACCATTATAAACACGTGGATCCCCTTCGGTTCTAAGAGATCCGAGACTTAATAAAAAAGGAGGGAATAGAAACCACCGCTTCTTTCAGACAACTCTTTCGTTCTACATTTTTCTAGTCCCTTCTCCTGTCTCTTATCCTCTTCTGTCTCTAGAGAGAATGAATATGATTTAAGTGGGTGCCTGCCCATGAGTTTCGATTTACTTCTTTCCAGGAGTTAGGCACAAGGCCAGTTTTTATCCTACTCCCACAAGTAAGATGTGACCCAAGGTCGGGTCGGGAAAGTGGGGTTTGAAAAGCCAGCGCCCGAGAGGTGAGCACTCTGGCCATTTAAAAATTGCCTGTGCAGCCCCGTCGGCATTCTCCGGTAGGAGCGCCTCAGACAGTAAGCAATAAACTTACTCCTCCCCAAAGAGGGGAGGCAAAGCCTGGGAGGGTGGACCTCCTGGAACTACACACGACAAACCCATTGACCGGCGTAAGTCAAGCCCCAAAGGACAAGACAATACCAGTCTATGGGGTGCAGTATCCATCGGAACAGATACTACACTATGATCTTAGCCAAAAGGCCAAGGATGTGCCTGCCAATGAGTTAATCGCAAAGCAAGGGTTTCACATCTACAACAGTATTTCCAGTTATTTTTTAAGTCAAGTATTAACTAGGAAATCAAAAGAATGCAAGACGACTAAAAGCAGTGCTGTGATAAGCAGAGAACGTCTGGTGCCATCTCCTCTACGTTTAATAATATTTCAGCCAATCTTCTTTCGGCGCTTATATCGACCAAAATTGGTGGATTATTCTACTCCTGACGCAATCCTCTACCTGTATAAGAGTCAGATATGTCCTCAGCTGAAATACTGTCGCCACATATGTGGAGGCGTCGCTTAGAGCACTCTTTCCTTCCCTGCGCAAGCTTTACGAAAATGTTTAGGAAAATGCCAGAAACGTGAATGGCGAAATTGAAGATACAGCTTAAAATTTATTTTCAGAAAATTCAAAAGTAGAAAGTCCAGAAAAAAAAACTCGGATGAACATCAAAAAAGGCCCACTGAACAAGCTCCACAAAAGTCTAGGCTAACTCAGCCAAAATAACTAAGAAATTAAAATTCTTTCATTTTGTCTACGTAAACGAAATTTCTTCCATTCGGCAAATTTTTCGAATTAAAAGTTTCTAAAAATCAAGGGTAGATAATTTAATAATTACATGAATGACGGTCAAAGGGAGACAACCATGCTTAGATTGATTTCCATTTAACAGATATAAAAGAATTTTAGATGTGTTTTTGTTTTTGTTTTACTAAGAATATAACAAAATATTATAAGAATACTCCAGCTGAATCTTATAAAGTTCAGAAATATGAAGAAAAGAATTTATATCTATGGTCAACTACCTGAATTTATATTTGCTATGCAGACTTTTAAACAATTGTAAACGAGATGAATTGTTTTGGGTATGAGTTATTATGCAAAGTATTTTATTTTACTGAAGTTAGACCGGAAGTATCCCATACTACATCACAAATTAGACAGTTATATGCAATTCAAGGTAAACAAAAATTTAAGCGGCTTGAAAAATTGATACTTTCTTATGAAATGTCGAATGTGTATTGTCATGGTTTTTACTTATTGAAAAATTGATACTTTCTTATGAAATGTCTAATGTGTATTGTCATGGTTTTTACTTATTGAAAAATTGATACTTTCTTATTAAATGTCTAATGTGTATTGTCATGGTTTTTACTTATTGAAAAATTGATACTTTCTTATGAAATGTCTAATGTGTATTGTCATGGTTTTTACTTATTGAAAAATTGATACTTTCTTATGAAATGTCTAATGTGTATTGTCATGGTTTTTACTTATTGAAAAATTGATACTTTCTTATGAAATGTCGAATGTGTATTGTCATGGTTTTTACTTATTGAAAAATTGATACTTTCTTATGAAATGTCGAATGTGTATTGTCATGGTTTTTACTTATTGAAAAATTGATACTTTCTTATGAAATGTCGAATGTGTATTGTCATGGTTTTTACTTATTGAAAAATTGATACTTTCTTATGAAATGTCTAATGTGTATTATCATGGTTTTTACTTATTGAAAAATTGATACTTTCTTATGAAATGTCGAATGTGTATTGTCATGGTTTTTACTTATTGAAAAATTGATACTTTCTTATGAAATGTCGAATGTGTATTGTCATGGTTTTTACTTATTGAAAAATTGATACTTTGTTATGAAATGTCTAATGTGTATTGTCATGGTTTTTACTTATTGAAAAATTGATACTTTCTTATGAAATGTCTAATGTGTATTGTCATGGTTTTTACTTATTGAAAAATTGATACTTTCTTATGAAATGTCTAATGTGTATTGTCATGGTTTTTACTTATTGAAAAATTGATACTTTCTTATGAAATGTCGAATGTGTATTGTCATGGTTTTTACTTATTGAAAAATTGATACTTTCTTATGAAATGTCGAATGTGTATTGTCATGGTTTTTACTTATTGAAAAATTGATACTTTCTTATGAAATGTCTAATGTGTATTATCATGGTTTTTACTTATTGAAAAATTGATACTTTCTTATGAAATGTCGAATGTGTATTGTCATGGTTTTTACTTATTGAAAAATTGATACTTTCTTATGAAATGTCGAATGTGTATTGTCATGGTTTTTACTTATTGAAAAATTGATACTTTGTTATGAAATGTCTAATGTGTATTGTCATGGTTTTTACTTATTGAAAAATTGATACTTTCTTATGAAATGTCTAATGTGTATTGTCATGGTTTTTACTTATTGAAAAATTGATACTTTCTTATGAAATGTCGAATGTGTATTGTCATGGTTTTTACTTATTGAAAAATTGATACTTTCTTATGAAATGTCTAATGTGTATTGTCATGGTTTTTACTTATTGAAAAATTGATACTTTCTTATGAAATGTCGAATGTGTATTGTCATGGTTTTTACTTATTGAAAAATTGATACTTTCTTATGAAATGTCGAATGTGTATTGTCATGGTTTTTACTTATTGAAAAATTGATACTTTCTTATGAAATGTCGAATGTGTATTGTCATGGTTTTTACTTATTGAAAAGTTGATACTTTCTTATGAAATGTCGAATGTGTATTGTCATGGTTTTTACTTATTGAAAAATTGATACTTTCTTATGAAATGTCTAATGTGTATTGTCATGGTTTTTACTTATTGAAAAATTGATACTTTCTTATGAAATGTCGAATGTGTATTGTCATGGTTTTTACTTATTGAAAAATTGATACTTTCTTATGAAATGTCGAATGTGTATTGTCATGGTTTTTACTTATTGAAAAATTGATACTTTCTTATGAAATGTCTAATGTGTATTGTCATGGTTTTTACTTATTGAAAAATTGATACTTTCTTATGAAATGTCTAATGTGTATTGTCATGGTTTTTACTTATTGAAAAATTGATACTTTCTTATGAAATGTCTAATGTGTATTGTCATGGTTTTTACTTATTGAAAAATTGATACTTTCTTATGAAATGTCGAATGTGTATTGTCATGGTTTTTACTTATTGAAAAATTGATACTTTCTTATGAAATGTCGAATGTGTATTGTCATGGTTTTTACTTATTGAAAAATTGATACTTTCTTATGAAATGTCGAATGTGTATTGTCATGGTTTTTACTTATTGAAAAATTGATACTTTCTTATGAAATGTCGAATGTGTATTGTCATGGTTTTTACTTATTTAAAAATTGATACTTTCTTATGAAATGTCGAATGTGTATTGTCATGGTTTTTACTTATTAAAAAATTGATACTTTCTTATGAAATGTCGAATGTGTATTGTCATGGTTTTTACTTATTGAAAAATTGATACTTTCTTATGAAATGTCTAATGTGTATTGTCATGGTTTTTACTTATTGAAAAATTGATACTTTCTTATGAAATGTCGAATGTGTATTGTCATGGTTTTTACTTATTGAAAAATTGATACTTTCTTATGAAATGTCGAATGTGTATTGTCATGGTTTTTACTTATTGAAAAATTGATACTTTCTTATGAAATGTCGAATGTGTATTGTCATGGTTTTTACTTATTGAAAAATTGATACTTTCTTATGAAATGTCTAATGTGTATTGTCATGGTTTTTACTTATTTAAAAATTGATACTTTCTTATGAAATGTCGAATGTGTATTGTCATGGTTTTTACTTATTGAAAAATTGATACTTTCTTATGAAATGTCGAATGTGTATTGTCATGGTTTTTACTTATTGAAAAATTGATACTTTCTTATGAAATGTCTAATGTGTATTGTCATGGTTTTTACTTATTGAAAAATTGATACTTTCTTATGAAATGTCTAATGTGTATTGTCATGGTTTTTACTTATTGAAAAATTGATACTTTCTTATGAAATGTCGAATGTGTATTGTCATGGTTTTCCTTATTGAAAAATTGATACTTTCTTATGAAATGTCGAATGTGTATTGTCATGGTTTTTACTTATTGAAAAATTGATACTTTCTTATGAAATGTCGAATGTGTATTGTCATGGTTTTTACTTATTGAAAAATTGATACTTTCTTATGAAATGTCGAATGTGTATTGTCATGGTTTTTACTTATTGAAAAATTGATACTTTCTTATGAAATGTCGAATGTGTATTGTCATGGTTTTTACTTATTGAAAAATTGATACTTTCTTATGAAATGTCGAATGTGTATTGTCATGGTTTTTACTTATTGAAAAATTGATACTTTCTTATGAAATGTCGAATGTGTATTGTCATGGTTTTTACTTATTGAAAAATTGATACTTTCTTATGAAATGTCGAATGTGTATTGTCATGGTTTTTACTTATTGAAAAATTGATACTTTCTTATGAAATGTCGAATGTGTATTGTCATGGTTTTTACTCATTGAAAAATTGATACTTTCTTATGAAATGTCGAATGTGTATTGTCATGGTTTTTACTTATTGAAAAATTGATACTTTCTTATGAAATGTCGAATGTGTATTGTCATGGTTTTTACTTATTGAAAAATTGATACTTTCTTATGAAATGTCGAATGTGTATTGTCATGGTTTTTACTTATTGAAAAATTGATACTTTCTTATGAAATGTCGAATGTGTATTGTCATGGTTTTTACTTATTGAAAAATTGATACTTTCTTATGAAATGTCGAATGTGTATTGTCATGGTTTTTACTTATTGAAAAATTGATACTTTCTTATGAAATGTCGAATGTGTATTGTCATGGTTTTTACTTATTGAAAAATTGATACTTTCTTATGAAATGTCTAATGTGTATTGTTATGGTTTTTACTTATTGAAAAAATGATACTTTCTTATTAAATGTCTAATGTGTATTGTCATGGTTTTTACTTATTGAAAAATTGATACTTTCTTATGAAATGTCTAATGTGTATTGTCATGGTTTTTACTTATTGAAAAATTGATACTTTCTTATGAAATGTCGAATGTGTATTGTCATGGTTTTTACTTATTGAAAAATTGATACTTTCTTATGAAATGTCTAATGTGTATTGTCATGGTTTTTACTTATTGAAAAATTGATACTTTCTTATGAAATGTCGAATGTGTATTGTCATGGTTTTTACTTATTGAAAAATTGATACTTTCTTATGAAATGTCTAATGTGTATTGTCATGGTTTTTACTTATTGAAAAATTGATACTTTCTTATGAAATGTCGAATGTGTATTGTCATGGTTTTTACTTATTGAAAAATTGATACTTTCTTATGAAATGTCTAATGTGTATTGTCATGGTTTTTACTTATTGAAAAATTGATACTTTCTTATGAAATGTCTAATGTGTATTGTCATGGTTTTTACTTATTGTACTTTCTGCACTTGGCACTGAGGAGTTTTTAAATGTTTAAATGTGTTTAAATGTATTTTTATGTATTTTAAAACGTACACATGTTAATATTTTGAAATACTTTTAAATTCTTGAAAACGATTTCTTTCGTTTTAGTCGAAACAATTGTATGTTTTGATTAAAAACGTGTTGCCCCTGTGAACATCCATCCTTCATCGTCATTTTTCACGGTAAAATAATTAAAACTTTGTAAAATAATTAAAACTTTGTAAAATAGCTCTAGTCACGCACTATAGAGCTATAGCTGACTTTATGTTATGAAATAATTCTACATTTGAAGAACTTTGAATGTTGAATTAGAACACACACACACACACACACACACATATATATATATATATATATATATATATATATATATATATATATATATATATATATTTGTCGCTCCCCGAAAAAGTTGAGCACTGCAAGTGTAGTATTAGCACAGCTTGACGTCATTAGCTTTAAAATACATTGTTCCTTCCCTTTAAAAGAAGTAGAATGCTCTGGACGTTGAGCCGCCGATAAAGTGTTTAAATTATCACCGTTTATTCACTATTTAAAATTGGCCGAGTGGTTAAAGTCGTCGGATTTGAGTTGAAAAATACTTTTCGAATCATATGACCGATAGTGAATAGTCATATCTCTATGCTGATGAGTCCTGATTGAAAAAGGACGAAACGTACACGTACATAGATAATAAACAATAACAAATATTTTATATATATATATATATATATATATATATATATATATATATATATATCGTTTCGAGCTTATTTCTCTCTTCATTGTAAGGTAGTGATAATTTGAAACGGTCATAAGGCGCGAACCCGGTTCACAGAGCCACCTCTGAATCTGCACGCTTTCACTCTATCCTCACGGCCATATAAAATTACCACGGAAATTTAAGTTATATTAATGCCATTACAGCGTAAGCATTAAGACAGACGAGAGGACTCGACGATCTTACTCGGAGTCTTGTTTCTAGCTAAATTAATGTCTATTTGTAAATATCTCATAACAGTGATCAACTTTAATGTTACTTATATATATATATATAATTGTAAATTGTCTCAGTCTCTACTCTGCATACTCTCTCTCTCTCTCTCTCTCTCTCTCTCTCTCTCTCTCTCTCTCTCTCTCTCTCTCTCTCTCTCTCTCTCTCTTTAGAAATCCATAGTTTAACAACAATAATCACTGGTTTCTATTTTCTCTAATAGTGGTACTGATATCCTCTTCCTCCTCCCCCTGTCTCTTTTATGTTCTCTCTCTCTCTCTTCTTTCGCTTTTTCTTCTTCTTCTTATTCTTATTCTTCTTATTCTTCTTCTACTTCTTCTTCTTATCATTATTATTATAGCAGCAGCAGTAGGAGCAACTGCAGCTTCAACCCCTAACACTCTGATACAAAACCACGCCCCCGTTTCCTATTCAAATTTTAGTTCCCAAATTACTAACTTTACTTAGAAAAAATAACTAAATTTACTTAGAAAAAAAACAAACAAAGAGCGACAGTCTTGTTTACATTATAAAGTATACTTATTGATGTCTGTGTTCGCTTAATATATACTGAGCTGCCTCCCTTAGTGCAACGGAATAGTTATATATATCTATATATATATATATTAGAAATGAAAGATGAGAATAAAAAATTGGTAAGATACAATATTTATTAGAACATCAAAAGTTCAGAGCAGCGAGCCTCATATCCTTAATCTATGGATTTTCAAAGATAAACTCTTCTCATCAGGGGATAGGGAAAAGCCGACAACGTAATTGTAAATATTATCGGCAACATTAAACTTTGAAAATTTTACATAAAATAAAACAAAATAAAAACAAAATAAAGGCCAAAAGGTAAAGAGTCTTATGTTGAGATGAGAGCGTAAAGTCAGGTTGGAAGATGTCCAAAAACACGTAAAAAAAACAAAAAAAAAAAACAGCTGTTATTTTGGAAATGAATGTTTGAAAAAGAACAATACTCAAATTGTTTAGGAATCCAAATATTTTTTATTAGAGGTTGGTGGTCTGACGGCAATTGGTAACGTTTTTATCCTGTCTGTGCATTAGTTTGGTGCTGGAATTATCCGTTTCGCAGGGTTCAGATTGAAGTGTGTCTGTTATCTTTATAATTTTTTATTCTCATCTTTCATCTCTAAAATTGATTGCTCTATTCAATATGTTGAGCTTTATATTATCACGATAGATTATTATTAATTGATAATTCAATGATCGTTAATATAATTCAACATTTAAATATTATATATATATATATATATATATATATATATATATATATATATATATATATAGTTACTTTCCTGCACTGATGAGAGCAGTAAGCTTGAAACGCTAGCGGATGTAGGTATTAATAATTTAATATGTATTTATATATATATATATATAGAGAGAGATATAGATATATATATATATATAGAGAGAGAGAGAGAGAGAGAGAGAGAGAGAGAGAGAGAGAGAAAGAAAGAGAGAGATGTTTTAATTAATTAATTTATAAACCAATTTTGTTTTATACAGATTTTTATAATTAATTTACAAATTAATTTTTGTGCACAAAAGTTAGACATGGACGTTCGTTTCTGGCTATAAGTGGTCATCAGCATGCCCTCCAGAGTAGGGATCGAACCTTCAATGTTAATATTTGTAGACTAGTACTGTAACGACTAGACTAGACTAGAATGACCTACCTCATTCGGGCACGATTTCTTATCGCCTAGAATGTTACGTAGATTATTTATTGTCTTTTTGGCGATAGCGACCGGTGTTTTTACGGTGCGTTTTTATTTTTCACCGCCCTGAGCGTTTTTTGTTTTTATTATTTTAAGAATATGTGAGGAAAAATATAGGTTAGTTGGTTTACGCATCTTGGGGTTGCCGGGGATCAGAGAAGAGCCGGGTGCTTTTGGCTTGGTCGAGCCGAAAGTGAAGAATGATTTTAACTCTTTACTTATAGCTGCACCGGAAAATAGTAATTTGCATATCAGTGATTACTGATTATTTAAGAGCTTTTTTCTTTCTTCTGAAGCAGTCAGTTGTTGTACGTTCTGGCGACAACTACACTACGTCAGAGTTCCTCTTTTTTTGTTACACTATTAAGAGTTCTTGCGAACCTTTTCTTTTTTGGAACTTGACTCCTGACAGAGTGGGGTCGCGATTTGGCAATATTTCGCAACGTCTTGCGCCGACCCTTGGCGTCGAAGTATTTTCGACATATGCAAATGAGCGCATTTTTTCTTTTTTAATTCGCCCTTAATCGGACGAGTCATCAATTGTATATATAGATTGTTCAATTGATTAAATAATTTATAAACCAATTTTGTTGTATACAGATTTTTATAATTAATATATATATATATATATATATATATATATATATATATATATTATTATTTATTTTTTTATTTTTTTTGAAAAACCATAACAATGGTGGTGTAAAATAAATAAAATTTATTTTAATCTTAACTTTCGAGAATATACTGGAAATGGACTTTTTGGTCAGACACTCTTATTCAAACCGGCGTCACCTCGCCTGCAGACATAACGTGATTTTCTGACCAAAAAGTCCATTTCCATCGGACGATGAAAAAAAAGAAGAAAAGAAAAACACTCTTTGAAAATGAGAAGTATATTCTCGAAAGAAAGATTAAAATAAATTTTATTTATTTTACACCACCATTGTTATGGTTTAAAAAAAAAAAAAATAATACTATTACGAAACAATGGTTTAAAATATGTCTAAATACCCTTTCTTTTATATATATATAATATATATATATATATATATATATATATATATATATATATATATATATATATTGTCAACTCTCTAAGAATTTACTCTCTACGACTCTCCTTGGTCGTGGCCACCGAGAGTTACTACAGGCCGGTTGGCTAGAAAATGACGTCACTGACTTCCGTGTCAAAACAAGGACCGTAGTAATAACAATAAGAAGGCATTTCGACTTCTCCATTCACTAAATAATCCATCAAAATTCAGGAAATCAACCAATTTTAATGAAATTTTCAGGATTTATTAATTAATGATCACGGAATATAATAAATCCATTACTTTATTATAAAGTTTGGTGCAAATGTATTATTTCTTGTAAACAAAAAACACCTTTACTAAAGTTATTCAAAATATCAAAACATGTTGACCATACGATATTGTAAATATTTAAAACAAAGCATTAGAAAACTTTAAAAATTGCATGTAAAAAAAAGAAAAGAACCCGATTCGATTCATCTTGAAACTGATCTTTATCCAATATAAATTTAAAGAAAATAATAATTCACGATCAAATACTTCAAAAAACTGAATTATGAATTACCATTATTTAAACTTCTAACCCAATCAACCGTAAGTAATTCAGACTTTGAAATTTGTTTTAAAATTATACAAAAAAAAGTTCAATGTTAACTGTCTGTTTAATAATGGAATCACCAACTCCTATCTTGCTATTAAGAGATAGGTACGTGCAAAATCAAAGGCCGATCCCCAAAATGTAAAAACATTTTGACCCTCCCTTCACTTAAAAATTCACCAAAATTCAGGAAATCAACCAATTTTAATGAAATTTTCAATATTTATTAATAAACAAGCACAGGAAATATAGTGAAACTTTTTTTTTTAATCTTAGTGAAAATATATTATTTTTTTAAAAATAAAATACACCTTTACTAAACGTATATTTTTATATATATATAAAAAAAATCCATGATTTTTTTAAAATGAAAATAAGATCTGTATATGTTTTAAATATTTTTTTAAAAAAACTATTTCGTATATATTACGGAAAATGCCCCTACACTCTTGTTAATAAAATCAGTATAACTGGAAGAATTAACGATATTATCATTGAATAAAGCATTGTTTAATTAATATTTTTTGTGAAAATTTGGATTAAATATGATGTTATTATTTCATTTATTTAATCTACAAAAGTAGAGAAAAGATAAACTATGCTACACTTAAGACATCGAAAAAAAGTAATTAAAAAAAATGGAACACTACTTTTTTATCAAATAATGAATAAGTAATTCAGACTTGATTTTTTATATAATTAAAACAAAATTCAAACTTACTACACTATATTTAGTCGGTGTAAACATTATTACGTGTATCCATATTTGCAGTAATTATTTCTCTTTTGGAAATCCAAACATATGCAGTAGGCATTTTAACTTTGTGAATTATGAAATGAAATTTTAAAAAGCGCGAAATTATTTTAAAATTGGTTGATTTCCTGAATTTTGATTCCATTATTAAACAAACACTTAACATTGAAATTTTTTTTTGTATAATTTTTAAACAAATTTCAAAGTCTGAATTACTTACGGTTGATTGGGTTAGAAGTTTAAATAATGGTAATTCATAATTCAGTTTTTTGCAGTATTTGATCGTGAATTATTATTTTCTTTAAATTTATATTGAATAAAGATCAATTTCAAGATGAATCGAATCGTGTTCTTTTCTTTTCTTTTTTACATGCAATTTTTAAAGTTGTCTAATGCTTTGTTTTAAATATTTACAATATCGTATGGTCAACATGTTTTGATATTTTTAATAACTTTAGTAAAGGTGTTTTTTGTTTACAAGAAATAATACATTTGCACCAAGCTTTATAATAAAGTAATGGATTTATTATATTCCGTGATCATTAATTAATAAATCCTGAAAATTTCATTAAAATTGGTTGATTTCCTGAATTTTGATGGATTATTTAGTAAATGGAGAAGTCGAAATGCCTTCTTATTGTTATTACTACGGTCCTTGTTTTGACACGGAAGTCAGTGACGTCAGAGGGGGGCAGGAAGTTAGTTGCTTGGCCTGTAGTAACTCTTGGTTCTCTTATTTCTCTCTTTTCTTCTTCTTAATCTTTTATCTTATTATTATTATTATTATTATTATTATTATTAATATTATTATTATTATTATTATTAATTATTATCATGGTACTCTTATAGCTGACGCACCAGATTTCCGTAGCTTCGCGTCGGCAACAATCGAGCAGATCTAGGAAGCGCCCGACAGCTGACGAAGTATTAACCAATCAGGTTGCAGCATTCATTCGCCAAGCAGGATATAGCAAGCAGCCGACAATATTTGGAAGAAAACAATAATCGCGTTCTATTGCAACAACGGAAGGACTAATTCCAAAGCATAACATTTTCATGTCTTTCTTTTTTTTATGTTAAAAAAAACATTGACAAAATTTTACCCCCTCCCTCACCTAAAAAAAACATTATTTTCACAAAAAAAATCAAAACATTTACATCTACACATTGGATTGACAATGGTTCATTTGGCCTAGCAAAAAATAAAAATATATTTATTTACAGTTCTTCAGCTACGGTTTGTTCGGTTTGTTTTCTTTCTTTTTATCTATGTATTTTTTCTTTGAAAGTCTTCAATTAAACGCTTGTCAAGTTTCAGCCTCGTTTTCGTCTCGTCTCGTCTCGCCAGCTCTCGTGCGCTTCCGTGACACAGAAAATCTATAATTATTATAATCATAATTATAATTATCATAAGCAGCAGCAGCAGCTTCAACTCCTTCTAAAACTATTTTAGTCTCACACAACAATCTCTGGAAAATTACTGATTTAATAAGACAAAAACGAAGACAGAATTCCTTCTCTTCGCCTTTAACCAACTCTTTATTTCTACTACTCATTGTATTGCCCTCACTTCTTGGCCTTTTGGCTAAGATCAAAGTGTAGTATCTGTTCCGATGGATACTGCACCCCATACTGGTGTTGTCTTGGCCTTCGGGTTTTGATTTACGCCGGTCAATGGGTCTGTCCTGTGCAGTTCTGGGAGGTCCACCTTCCCAGGCTTCGCCTCCCCTCTTTGGGGAGGAGTAAGTTTATTGCTTACTGCCTGAGGCGCCACTACCGGAGAATGTCGACGAGGCTGCCCAGGCAATTTTTAACCCCCACTTTCCCGACCTGACCTTGGGTCACATCTTACTTGTGGGAGTAAGATAAAAACTGGCCTTGTGCCTAACTCCTGGAGAAGAGTAAATCAATACTCATTGTATTGCCCTTCATTCCTTGAATATACACTGATTGTTTCCTTCTTTACCTCTCTCTATTTCTCCTGTTCTCTATCTTTCTTTCTCCTTCCCCTCGCTCTCTCTCTCTCTCTTTCTCTTTCTCTCTCTCAATTTCTCTTTCTTTTCACTCTTCTGATTTGCTCTTTGTCTTTTTAACAACGCGTGGGAATGCCGGTTTTTGTTCGTCGACTCGATTTCAGCTGAGGTGACGAAAGAGGTGTTCTATCTACACGACAAAAAATCTTCACATGCTAAGAACGCGAATTCATTTTTTTGTCGAACGACTGCCATCGGACTGAATTCGTTAGATACAAATGTGGAAGATGGATGATAGATTCAAAGCTCTAATTGGTCAAACAAGATCACGTGTTAAGTTATAGATGAGGTGTTATATATGGAGGGTCCAAAAATTTAACGAAAACACATGTGACTTTGACGTCACTGGAAAATGAAAGTTCATCTTTTTTCTATCGTTGAGTTTTAGCGAAGGTAGACGAGACCCCTCGTCTCCGCTACAACACAATTTTTGAGTCATTTTGCAGCAATATTTCGATGCTGATGATAAGTAGTGGTACTAATAGTATTTTCTACCTAATTTATTAAGTCAAAAGTTAGTTACAAGTTAGGCTAACGTGTACCTGTTGTTGCATCATGGGAGGAAGTACCGGGAAGAAAAGCTAGATAGGTCATGCCCTGGGAAGTTTGGGGTCAAAGTCGGCGGATGCTTGTTTTCAAGGATTCCGCCACTTTAAGGATATTGAAAAGGGAAGATGAAGTTCATCTATATATAAATTACCATTAAAATCATTGTAAAAAAGTAAACAAAACCCCAGAAGAAAATAATAGTTATTTGTTGTTCTTTTCAATTGCTAATATTACTGCTGCACAAGAATTTGAATTATTCAGACTACTGTTCTGATCTTGGATGTTATTGTCACAAAGTTTCGGCCGATGTAACCGCCGACTTTCTTAAGTTGCGTCTCGTCGAACTCGGGAATTGACCCATCGTGCAACGGATAAAAGTGCTAAGTAATACTCAATTCTAAGTGACAGTATTCTGAAAGTCGGGCGATACTAAGAATACAATTAAGATACTCCGGTCCCGCAATTACTCTCACCTTACATCAACCGGAAAGAAATACTTACTTCCGAATTCTCTATCCCGACCCTTCATTCTGCTAATTGTTCATGGTGTCACTTCGTCTATACAACACAATTGATCTGTTGTTTACATATTGTCATCCACTTCCGCATCGACATTTATATCCGTATCACTTGCATATTGTCATTCACTATCGCATAACTTTCGTATTGTCGTTTACTTCCTAGCTAAAATTTTCCTGTGGTCTCGGCTGTGGGAGAAGCAGTCTATATTATCATAAAGGAAAAGAGAAACAAAAACAGCAACATCTCTACGACTGCTACTGTCACCACTAATGAGAGGCAAGTTCAATGTGTCAACGAAAGAGATGAACAGTTGTTTTTCTCGACTACGAAGACGACTTACTATCCGTATGGATTGAAGGAATCATTGACGCTAATTGACGGGTTATGAATTTTTGATGAGTTTCCAATTACTATTCTTCGACTGATGTGTCCCTCGACCTTCTTCAAATGCACAGGTCATTTTACGGTGATAGTTTGCTCGTATTTAAATATGTATTATATACTTATTTGTGTACTTATTTGTGTACGTTAATGTGTACAAATGTTCAAACCGATCATCTCAGTCCACGCGCGGTCTTCATTGACCTAGCAGAAAAAATATCTAAAAATCCTCATATATTGTGTATCAATCCGAGAGGGAACGAGATTAAGCATGTCGACAGAAAAACGTTTTTTTTTGTAATAGTCAATTATTTTATAGCTGGCCTTTGGTTTGCCACAGAGAGCCTCGGAGTCTCCAGGATAAAAAAAAATACTTCAATTCACTCCAAACAAGACACACTGCCATTGAGACGTAACGAGCTACTGTGAATTAGGACCCAGATATTGCAACAATACTATATGCATGGACGAATGATGGCTTAGTAGAGATATAAGATACTGGCAGTTGTGAAAAGTTTTCTAGCCCAGTAGAGGGAGGCTACCTTTCTTTGCAGTAAACTTATCAGTATCTTCTATGTATGTATTCCAATTCATGTTACCAGTGTGAATGTTAGGTCGAGGATTTTTAATGTTGAACTCTCGGAAAAGGTGCTATCAGCCATGGCAATCGGTGGTTGGTAAAGTTGTTTTTTTTTTATTGTTAAAGGAAAGAAGCTTTGTCTTAGTAGGATAAAAATGTAACCATCCATTTATGGTCCCACTCCAATACAGATTGGCGGTAATTGTCTAATAATTCGACCATTGTTTTTGGTTGTGTGGGTTCAATTTGCCCACATGTCCAGAATAGTGTGGTGTGATCAACAAATATACCCATCTCAGACGCAATTGCATCAATGATGTTGTTTAGTAAGTAAAAATGGGGATAAAGCGGTAAGCATGTTAATCAGAACCTCTTCTATTGTTTTCGGCAGGTTGGCTCAGTCGTTAGAGCTACAGACTAAAATATTCCACTTTGACTTATGACGTCCAGGTTACGAGTTCGAATCACGTCCGCAGCCTAAAATTTATTTATTGCTTATTTATGTATTATTTAGTTGTTAAGATGTGCCCTAATGTATTTCTTACGTTTACAAAGATTCTCGCTGACTTGAAAATTAAGTAAATAAGATTTACCCCCCCTTCTTACGTTTACAAAAACAGACAGACAGACAGACAGAGAGGGTGTTCGTTATATTACAGCGATCTAGGACGATTTGGATTTTTTCTTTTACTTAAGAAAGATCATATTATATTAAATACTCGTCCGATTATACCGTACGAATCAATTTCCTTGAGATGGCCTTCATGTATCAAGCACTATCGCCCTAGCTCCACCTGCCTTGTCCAGTGTATGATATATGCGTCGAGAGATGACCGTTAGGATATCCGCAGTAGACCGTACGTGCCTAAATCCATACTGATGGTCAGAAAGAAGTTTAGAATTGACGAGGTGACGGACTATCGCTTGATTGATTAATGATTCAAAGATTTTAACGATGAGCAGAATGAGACTGCTAGGGCAATAATATTGGGTGTCAGTTCTTTCACCAGATTTCTTGAGAACTGGTGTTACCACAGAGGCAATTTTACAGCTATCAGGGAAGCAAGATTCGGCAAAGCATTTGAGAGGACGAGAGCCAGAGCATTTTTATTGCTATAGCAAAGGTAAGATCACGTCTACATGTTTTGGAGGTATCCAGGTTTTTGGGTTTTTTTTTATTCAGGACATGGGAAAGGGGTAATAATTAGATCATCAAGTGTGGTTTTTGTCCGTAGAGGGAAATTTGGGATGGAGGTGGTTTGTTGAGGCCAATGTGGAGTTTAAGTCCTATTCGTTGCCGTACATCCAACCTCATGGTGGTTGGATAGTGGGGGAATTATTCATTTCCTATTGTTCACCACACTATTATAGATGTTTGAGTAATCGCGAGTTCCTAATTTCTGCGTCTCAATGCGTTGTCTAGTCATCTCGGTATACCTACGTTTAGCTGCGGCATTTACACTCTTACAATGATTTCCTGAAGCTATAAATTTTAGTCTATTTGTATTGTAGTAGTGTAATCGGCGGAATGCTTGCTGCCATTGCGCAATAGTAGTTGCACAGGGCGAAGTGAACTATTGGGGAGAGTGGGGCTTACTATAGAATATTTCGTCGTTTCAAGTAATGGCGCAGAGGTTTGGGTCGGAGGTTTTACGTGATATGAACCATCATCACAACTTGATCAGCTTTCCTGGGTGTGTCTGGGCATCCGCCAAACAAGCCTCGTGCGATGTTGTGAAGAATAGATTGAGTAGTAAGTTTGTAAGTGTTCACGTTTAGGATGGGTGCGACCGAAACTCTACCATACCTCCTCAAGCAAAGAAAACATTAACATTTTAAACGAATGTTATATTAATTGGCACGAGTATTGATTTACTCCTCTCCAGGAGTTAGGCACAAGGCCAGTTTTTATCTTACTCCCACAAGTAAGATGTGACCCAAGGTCGGGTTGGGAAAGTGGGGTTTAAAAATTGCCTGGGCAGCCCCGTCGGCATTCCCCGGTAGGGGCGCCTCAGGCAGTAAGCAATAAACTTACTCCTCCCCAAAGAGGGGAGGCGAAGCCTGGGAGGGTGCACAGGACAGGCCCATACACCGGCGTAAATCAAGCCCCGAAGGCCAAGACAATACCAGTCTATGGGGTGCAGCATCCATCGGAACAGATACTACACTTTGATCTTAGCCAAAAGGCCAAGAATATTCTACTAATATATATACATATAGTAATAAGTTATATAGTAATAATTAGTAAGATTACACAATGTGTGATACTCACTAAGGATGAAATAAAAATTATTTAACACAACTATCCGGTCATGATAGACAGAACGAAAAAAATCTACCTCTGTGGTTCAGTTCGAAATTCCGTATAGATTCCCGAGTTTAACATAAGGATTCCTAAGTGCGATAAGATGCACCCGAAGAAGGTTGGAGGCTACATCGATTAAAATGCTGTGAAAATAACAACCAAGATGAGTATAGTAGTGTTAATAATCCCAATAATATCAATTAAGATCGTTTACATACCATTTAAATTAAATCTGTTTGACTAAATGACTCTCTTCTCGTTAGAGAGTTCTTTTCACTACTAATCATGCATGTATTTAGGATATTTTTTTTTTAGTTGAAATCTTTGAAGAACGTTCGACTCAATTAACTTTATTTGATTTTTGAAATATCTTTCAATATCATCATTGGAGAAAATTAGCCGAAAGGGGTCTCTTCGTGTGTATAGTGCCTGTTTGATTTTGACATTTATTTTTATAATGTTAAATTTAATTAAGTTTTTTTTATCCTTTTTAAATACCATAAAACAGTAGATGTCTCTTCTCGTTGATAAGAAATTTACTCTTTCTAATTCTCAGAAATGTATGAACAAATGCCGCATCTGCTTCACCGTCCGACATCTTTAACCTGTCTCATAGATGAATGGCCGGACGTGTTTGAATGTAATGACCTCACAAACAAGTTATATGGGCACAAATCTTTTTTATTGCTTCTATTTAACTGAAAGAAATATCACTCCAACCATGGTATTAACTGTTCATTTTTAATGTATCCCGGAGGCCGGGTTATTGTCACTCGCTGGCACTCACGCTCGTTTAAGATTGTCAGATTAGAAACGTGACGTCACAGTGTTGCATAGCGTCGTGATTCTTCGTATCTTTCGACCGTTACAATTGTAAGAACGGCGCGTCTCTTGTAGTAGAAGTCTTACTGACACGTAGTAGCAGCAGTAATAGACGTACCGGTGATGATAGTTTAGCGTCTGTAGAGTTGATCTATCTCTTCATTTGGTTTTCTTCATAGAAGCCGTAGTCTTCGTCGGTGGTGTGGAGATTATAGCGGTAGCAGGCATAGGAGTGTTAGTAGGAGTAGAAGCCGCTAATAATAATAATAATAATAATAATAATAATAATAATAATAATAATAATAATAATAATAATAATAATAATAATAATAATAATAATAATAAAACAGATTAAATATTATGGAAAATCCTTGAATGCAGAAACCTTTCCACATAAGCTACTAAAACTAACCAATCACGTGGAAGGTGCAATAGGACGAAAACAAAATCACATAAAGAGCACCACAAGAACCCAAGTAACTGAAACTGCAAGGAATTTCATAAACTACACCCCCAAAGTGATGGCAACAGCCCCGGCTGATACCACACAAAACAGTCGTGAAGAGTCAAGGAGGATGGAAAAACTGAGGAGGTATAGCACTAACCAGACCTCTGCTGGGAGAGTGCGGAGAGCACTAGGACATTGGGGAAGATTATTGCCATCTGAATCCCAGAGAAGACCAAGAAATTGATGGTAAGCGTCTGTTGTGATAACACAAAGTCCTTTGCAATAGTTATCGAAAGAGATGGGGGATACTGGAAATCTGGGGAGACTCCTTGTCACTCAGACGCTAGGGAGCACCACCGGTGATTATCAGTAAACAATCCCTGATAATGACCTGTGTTAGAAGAAGAAGAAGAAGAAGAAGAAGAAGAAGAATAATAATAATAATAATTATTATTATTATTATTATTATTATTATTATAATAATAATAATAATTATTACAACAACAACAACAACAATAATAATAATAATAATAATAATAATAATAATAATGATGATGATGATGATGATGATGATGATGATGATGATAGTGATGATGATGATGATGATGATGATGATGAAAAATCCTGCAAAATCGTAGATTTTGCCGTTCCCGCGGACCACAGAGTGAAGATCAAAGAGACGGAAAAAAGAAGCAAATATACTGAACTTGCCAGAGAATTGAAAGGAATATGGAACATGAAGAAAGTCAGTATAACACCAATAATCATAGAAGCATAGGAACAGTCCCCAAAACATGGAGAAAAGATTAGGAGAAATAGGAATCAAAGGGATAACTGAGACCATACAAAGGACAGTAATGATCAAAACAGCTACAATCCTGAGAAATGTCCTCGAATACGGAAACCAACCCACATAAACAACGAATGGGAACAAACACATGGAAGCACAAGACAACAGAACCGGAGAAAATACAATCGCACGAGAGAGGCGCAAGCATAGGCTGATGCCACGCAAATTATGGACATAGGGTCGAGGAGGGAAAGCGCAAACCAGACCTCCACTGGAAGAGCGCGGACAGCTCTGGGACCTTGGGGAGGCTTGTTGCCACTCGGGCCACAGAGGGGGACCAATGGCCCTTTTCAGCGGGAAATCGGTGGTAGGTGGCTATCGCGATACCGCAAGGTCATCAGCGGTGATGAACGAAAAGAGGTGGAGCATACTTGTCACTCAGACTCCAGGGAATACCACAGGTTGTTGGCAGTGAGCGATCACTGACGATGACCAGTGTGATAACTCCTAGTGAGTAAATAATAATAATAATAATAATAAATAGAAGAAAAAAAGGAGCAACAAACAAATGAGGAAGACAAAGAGCAAGTAAGAGCATATTAGTACAAGTGATTATTTTTTGTTTTAATTAAATTATGAATCTCTAAGAAAATGTAAATTTGGCAAGACAAGATGGCTGCCGACATTTTTTTCTCAGCCTAGTACTTTTATTTAAGTCATCGTAACTAAAATTTATTGTAAATTACATTAAAAGTCACACCACCACCCCCGCAAAATAACAAAACTAACGTATCAAAGTTTTGGGGAAAAGTGCGCTTTGATTATGAGTCCCAGTAAATAAAAAACACAAAAAACGTAACCCTTGACAATAAGAAAAAGATTCAGAGACCAAAACGAGGCTAAGGAAAAAGAATGTCGACAAATTTCCAAATTTCCGTGAACGTAAAATGGAGATAAATTTTGATAACTAATAAAAAGCCATTGAAACTACTTAAAAATACAAACAAATGTCATAGGTAAGTTGAAAATAGGTTTTATGGGCTACAGTCACATTTATTCGCTGTATATTTGTTTTTTGGACCCCGTTCTCATTGTGGTAGTTGTTGTAAAAGATACCCGAAAAGATTAATAGCATGGCGAGTAGAGTGTTGGAAAGTAGTCAATATATATATATATATATATATATATATATATTATCAATATTTTATTAAATATATATTACATTAGTTTAACTTACAGAGGCCGGCGTTTCAACCTTTTGCTATCATCACTAGAGGAGGTGACAATTTCAGACAATTGTAAGGCACGAAGCCAGTGTAGAGTCAACCTCGACTCTGTAATTAAGCGCTTTAAGCCAACGACTATATATATATATATATATATATATATATATATATATATATATATAATATTTATATATATGTATATATATATAAGATGTATATATATAAAAAAATATATATAAGATATATATAAGATATATATATACATAAGATATATATATAAGATATATATAAGATATATATATATATATATATATATATAAATAAGATATGTATATGAGATATATATAAAAGATATACATATAAATAATATATATATAAATAATATATATATATATAAGGTATATATAAGATATATATATAAATAAGATATATATATAAATAAGATATATATATAAATAAGATATATATATAAATAAGATATATATATAATATATATATAACATATATATATCAGTTATATATAAGATATATATATAGAATATATATATATACAATATATATATATATAAGATATATATATAAAATATATATGTATAAGATATATATATGGTATATATATATGTGATATATATATATAACATATATATATAAGATATATATATAAGATATATATATAAGATATATATTTACATGAGATATATATTCACATAAGATATATATAAGATATATATATATAAGATATATATATGAGATATATATATATAAAATATATATATCTATATATATATATATATATATAGAGAGAGAGAGAGAGAGAGAGAGAGAGAGAGAAGAGTACGGAATTTTTCTATTTACGAAAGTTTCAAGAAGATGTAATATATATATATATATATATATATATATATATATATATATATATATATATATATATATATATATGATTTTGTAAATGACTTGCGGGAAACTTTCTAGAGCTCTTTCGACTATCATCTCGCCAGGAGAAATCGATAGTATAATCAATCAAATATATCAACGAAAATGAAGAGCAAGGGTGGAGGGGATTGAAGTGCCAGCGAATACTAAAACACGATTAAAATGAATTTAATTTAATAGTCGTTTGAAATGGCACAGCGTAGGGGAAAAAAAATTGGTTGGTGGGTTTAAAGTTCCCCAAAGAGAGTTATCGCTCTCACAAACCCCTTCTGCCGGCACAAGGAAGGCTTACGTAAAGCGATGGAGACAGATTCCAAACTTTTAAAAATGGTTCTTAGAATCCTCTCTATGAAGCACCTCAAAACGCTCCAATTTATAGTTACTGGCACAACATATATTTTCAACCAAATGCTGGCCAATAGCAGAGGCCAAAATTGCAGAAGAAGGGTTGCAAAGGTATATATAACTATATATATGCATACTAAATGTAAAAATCTACGAAAGAGTAAGCTGCCCATGTTACTCACTGCGTTCTCTAAAACATGTTGTTTTGTTAATCCAGAGTGCCTTTTTGAGGGGAGCTGGATTTTCTTCACATCATAGACAAATGTCATGTCTAACTTTGGCCTTGTGGGGAGGCAAATGAATAAGTACACAAAAAAGTTTGCATCTGCTATAGAACAGACGAAGCTATCTTATCGGGCCACGTACCCTTAATGTCATTACGCATTCGCTGTCGTGAAAATCATGATTATTAAGCATTGCATCGACGAGACGGGAGTGTTGGAATCAGGCGACGCCTTTTAGTTGTTCTTTTACGATTAGAACAAAACATAATTGAGTCTTGAGATAATCTAGATTTGCAGACATAGAATGAAAGACTATTTAATCTTAGGTTGCTCCACCCATAGTCGGTGCAAACAAACTATAACCCTAACTCTAACCCTAACCCTAACCCTAACCCTAACCTTAACCCTAACCTAGATCAGGGGGTTGAAACATACGGCCTGTTAGCCAGACACGATTCGCTTCATACATTAGCTCGGTCAGCAGCTTAATTTTATTAAAGAATCGTTGTTTTGTTTTACGGCATATCAACCTTTTTCGGGTTTTTTAATGCCGAATCCAGTCATTTTGGCAAAGGTTTTTATGCTTCAAGTTCTTTATATGTTCAAGTAGTTAATCATGGTGTTTGGTTTGGTTGTTTTGTAGAGGAAAAATGCTTTTGTTTTTGGCTTTGCAGAACATGATTGAGTTTTGCAAAGGGAAAGGGAAAAAACAATAACATCAATGTTTGGTGCATTTTTATTCAGAAAGACGGTATCTTCAGACAGCCTGATCTGGTAGCGCCAGGTTTATTAAAGAAAGAAAACTATGTGTATATATATATATATATATATATATATATATATATATGTGTGTGTGTGTGTGTGTGCGTGTATGTGTGTGTGTGTGTGTTACATAATGAGGGTCCTGTTTGAGTGAAAAGGTTAAAAGGTTAAGTGTCAGAAAGTGACACCAAGCGCAAGTTACGAAACAACGTAATTTCCGGGCGAAGCTCTCTCTCTCTCTCTCTCTCTCTCTCTCTCTCTCTCTCTCTCTCTCAGCTGGCGATATTTCAAGCAAAGAAGACGCGTCCAGCTGCTCTCCCCAATGGGGAGAATAGCACACGCGGTTTGATTACTTAAGGGGACGGCTCAGCAAGAATTTGTTAAATTTGGACTTGAAAATGACCATGCTGTGGTTCCGTGATATTGTGTTCCACGGACAGACAGTTCTTGAAAATAAAAT
Organism: Sepiola atlantica; assembly: GCA_963556195.1. NCBI lineage: Eukaryota > Metazoa > Mollusca > Cephalopoda > Sepiida > Sepiolidae > Sepiola > Sepiola atlantica. Next base: position 210,693,101 of record OY744519.1, read on the forward strand.
CTGCTCATAGAAGTTCCGTTTAGTTTTAGATACACAGGGGAAGAAAGGAAGATTATTTACAGTGGTTGTAGCAAGACGAGTTTTGGCTGTGAATGTTTTACAGCAAGAACCAGAGATCGAAGCTCAGTTGAGCACCTAACATGAAAAAAATAATAGAGTAGAGAAAGACTAGCAGCGTCTTTTCTGTGAGAAAGATGCTACAGGGAAATGTATGGACGAGTTCTCTGTGCGTTTACTGCACAGGCCGGGATCGTTAGCTCGTTGTACCGGTCCAAGGTCGTTGTTCGATTCTGACACCAGTCACAGTGTCAACCATGTGATCTCAGTCAGTGCTACAACAGAAGTTTTCTCCCTCCAAATAAAACCACAACTCCAGTTTAAAACAGATAACAGAAGTGTATTTTTAAGGACAGGGTTACACTGGTATTCGTTTCTGAACAACAGACTTGCCAAATGAAAAGTTTTTGCCCGGCCAAATCAAAACACAAGTTCCAGGGCCCATCTTGCTTGGAGAGACACATAGACCTAACTCCTGTCAGCCCCCAGAAAACCAAACTGCCTCTGTGACGCTCAGAGAGCGAAGACCCACTGACCTTCCTTGCCAATCTCCTCGAATATATCTACTTTCGATTGGAAATCTTAGACGTCCGATCTTTTACTCAGTCATCCCCATTCGGTCACTCAGAAGGACCACCAGAAATTCACTTGAGATAATGCCTAGTTAGTGCCCACTCAAAAGGGCATATCTAGTGACAACCTATGAACATTAATTTTTTAAAGTCTTCATTTTTCAGCATAATCCCTGTTTTAGAAAAAAAATTCTGAGTGACCCAATATAAAGTCAAATATATTTCCAATATCTTCTGTGCCCCCACTCCGTCTCTGTGCCGAACATCTCTCACCTGTAGCATACACCGCCAACATGCAACACACTAAACATGACAAGAGAAAAAACACAAACGAATAAACCTTCGTTTAAATGAACTCAACCAGGAAAAACGGAAATTTTCTATTCTAAAATGTCCAAGTATCGAGGCATTTTCATAAGGGAAATATTAATTGCCTAATTTTCGGCAACCTTTTTCCCCTACTCTTTTGAATAGATTTGTCATGATAGACAGTTGACTCGAGGGCATAGTTCAATATATAGAAAATGAGGGGGTCGAGGGATATCAGTGTCCCACCAACATGTGTATGTGAAAGGTACAAATTAAAGTAAGTTAGAGCAAATAGGCCGAATTAGGCTTCTGACCACTAGAAAATTGTTTTAAGTTTTCCCAAAATTAAATATATATAATTTTAAAAAGTTAATTAATAAGATTTCTGTGTGGGAACTAGAGGTTAGACTGGTGAATTAACTAAAACCCATGACTAATCAATTCCACATTCGCTTAGGTTCGATCTCAATATAAGTGAAAGATATTCACCTTGTGGATAGAGCCTTCAAATGTTACTTGAAGCCACGCCGTCCAGATAGTTCCCATGGCTTGGAACTCATGCCCAGATCGTCACACGGCGAATAGAAACGCTTACTAATGAACTTAGTAGAATTTTGAGAATCGATAAACTGATAGTGATGTCATACTATAGAGTGTCCCCCTCCCACAGCCGGGACCGCCGGAAAATATTAGCTAGGAAGTAGATGACAATACGAAAGTAATGCGGAAGTGAATGACAATACGAAGAAAACTGACAATATAGAAGTTATACGAAAGTAAATAGCAATGCAAAAATTTATTATGATATGAAAGTGACAAATCGATGTTGTACAGACGAAGTGACCCTATGAACAATTAGCCGGGAGAATAATCGAGATAGTTAATTCTGAATTAAGTATTCATTTATTTCTCATTAAGGTAAGCTGAGAGTAACTAGGAGCACCGGACGTATCGGATTTCCAGTAGAAAGTAGATATATATTTGGGGGACAGGTTATCGGACGATTTAGACGGGCTGAACAGACTCGTTCAGCTGACGAGTTCGATGTTCTCAGCAGGCAGTTGGGTTTGTGAGATCTCAGTTAATTTTTAGCTGATATCCTGTACTTTGAAGATGAGAAGATTAGTTCAGATGAGCGACACTAACGATACAACCCTAACGACACACACACGCGTTTCGCAAAACAAGGTTATATAATGACGATACTTGTTTGTGTTGATTTTATATTGAATACAAATTGTAATCTAATGCTTTTTGCGCCCTCAGCATCCGGCAATACTAGAATCGACACGGCTTATATATAAGACGAAGAAAGAAAAACGACGAGCACTTTCTCTGTCTGTCTGTCTGTCCTGGGGAATTTTTGTAAGCAGAAGAGAGAGGGGAGGGGGCTCGAGTAATTAACATTTAATTAATTAAGCTTTTCGAGTCAGCGTTCATAATATTTGTATATCTGTACAATTAGGAAACTATTATTAATCAATTAAATAACATTAAATAACCTTATTAGATTAGAGAAGAAGGAAATTTCAAGACGAGGCTGCGATTAGAAGTGTAAACGTGGCAAGAATCTTACTTAAATTCATAGATTTCAACAGCCTTATATACCGTTAATAAACGTCGTTTAGACACTAGACGGGCTTCCTCATTTACATAATACATTACTTTTAACCTTCAATTAAATTCATATTTACAAATATGCACTTATAACTGCTATTATAAAGTTTACATATGTATTTACAATATTTTCCGATAAGGTTATATTAAGAAAAATTATTAATACAATTAATTAAAGCCATTTTCTTCATCAACCAGCGTGTTTTCTCAACCATACTTCCAATGGCGATTATTGTTAAAATTTCAAGTCTTTCTCGGCCTTTTGGCTAAGATCAAAGTGTAGTATCTGTTCCGATGGATACTGAACCACATCGTTTTGGGGGTCGACGGTCATCGGACGGTTAGCATCGTTATACAGTAGAATTTTCAGCGCCAACTTCTAACAAAATTGTGCATTAGAATTTTCATTGCGCACAGAGTGTCCAAGGAAATGTTTTTATTTTATACGAATTGTCTCCGCATTTTGTATATAAATTGATAAAGTATTACATTAAAACTCTTCTGTGTTTTTTTACTCCTTGTTTGTTCCCGGCAAGCGATACGGGTTAGAAAAAGAAATTATTTTGATAAATTATCAATAATTACTTTTGGAGACCAACATTTTTTTAATGTTTTGGCTGTTAATTGCTAATAATGAATCAATAATTTGATTGTGGAGTCTTTTTCTCCTTCTCTCTCCTTCGCTCTCCTTCTCTCTCCCTCGCCCTCCTTCTCTCTCCCTCGCTCTCCTTCTCTCTCCCTCGCCCTTCTTCTCTCTCCCTCGACCCCCTTCTCTCTCCCTCGCTCTCCTTCTCTCTCCCTCGCCCTCCTTCTCTCTCCCTCGCCCTCCTTCTCTCTCCCTCGCTCTCCTTCTCTCTCCCTCGCCCTCCTTCTCTCTCCCTCGCCCTCCTTCTCTCTCCCTCGCTCCCCTTCTCTCTCCCTCGCCCTCCTACTCTCTCCCTCGCCCTCCCTCTCTCCCACGCCCTCCCTCTCTCCCTCGCCCTCCTTCTCTCTCCCTCGCCCTCCTTCTCTCTCCCTCGCTCTCCTTCTCTCTCCCTCGTCCTCCTACTCTCTCCCTCGCCCTCCCTCTCTCCCACGCCCTCCCTCTCTCCCTCGCCCTCCTTCTCTCTCCCTCGCCCTCCTTCTCTCTCCCTCTATCGTTTGATGACTTTCAGCCTTCCGGTGTTGAAATAAAATAAGTGAAGGGAGAGTGCGCGATGGGGAACAAAACATTTACTGTCCGAAAGGAGCGACGAAGTTATGATGTTTATGACAAAAATAATATTCTAAAACCATTAAACCCACTACCTATATATGATAGAGTAAAAAGTCACTTGTTCGATACACAACTAAAGTAATAGGAAAAAACAAAGGAAAACAATTCTATTTCGTTTAGTTAAACTGTTTGATGACACATGCTCTTGAGGGTATTTCATGCCGAAGCATAATATACAACTTGGGCCCAAAATCTAAGAAACACGAGTCTGACAGGTTAAAGAATAATTATTAGAAATATAAACGTAAGATTACATTCAAGGTGGAAATTCAAAATAAAATTCAAAATAAAATTCAAAATAAACTTCAAAATAAAATTCAAAATAAAATTCAAAATAAACTTCAAAATAAACTTCAAAATAAAATTCAAAATAAAATTCAAAATAAACTTCAAAATAAACTTCAAAATAAACTTCAAAATAAAATTCAAAATAAAATTCAAAATAAACTTCAAAATAAACTTCAAAATAAAATTCAAAATAAACTTCAAAATAAAATTCAAAATAAACTTCAAAATAAACTTCAAAATAAACTTCAAAATAAAATTCAAAATAAAATTCAAAATAAAATTCAAAATAAAATCCCATAAGAATTTCTAAAACAAACGAATAATAATTTGAGTTGAATACAGATTAATTCAAGAGAGTGTGCATGTTTACTTTTTTTACCTCAGCTATTTGCCCGGATGCAAAACGTCATCTTCCATCCAGCATGTCGGTTGTTTAAAAAAGGATGGTGTAAAAGCAGAAAGTGTATGTCTTTAATTAGTGTTAAATATCCAGGTCGGGTGTACCGAAACGGTCATCTTGCATAACGTACTTGGTACAGATACGCACCAGGCCGGAAGAAACAACATTATTAATGGTCGACAATAACATAATTGCTGATTGATTCGAAGCCACTTGGTCGGAAGAAACAAACACGATGGATTGACGGAAATAAAATATATGTTATTTGAAACCACATGCAAAGGTTAGCTGCAGACGGGAATACCTCGTCGCTAAATAAACGCCATAAGGGCGT